>CAVNZK010000009.1:1818050-2424067 GCA_963693345.1 Pieris melete | reverse complement strand
TGACAGTGTGAGTGGCCATGGGCGGCGGCATAACTTACCATCAGGTGATGCTTGTGGTCGCTTGCCTGCCCCTCTTCCCGTTATATAATAAAAAAGGCTTTATTTTTATGTAATTTTAGGTAAAATTTTAGATTTCAACGATGAGCATGAAATAGAAAAAAAAAGTAAGTCAAGTTTTACCACCGTACCTTCATACCCAACTATCATATCAGAATATTCCTTATTTCGTAGTGTAGAGTTTGCTAGTTGCGGTAAATATTGCAGCCAAAAGGAAATGTCTTTTTTTACACTTTTGAAACGACAATAACTATAAATCTCGTTGTCACAAATTTCGAAGATATTTTTATCTTTCACCGTAAACCGAGGCCATTTTTTTTGTGTTGTAGGAGATCTGAATGTACAAAATAATTATTTTAAAGAACCAAAAATATTAAAATAATTAGGTAGTTAAAACGATATTGGTTCTTCTTTGATAAAGATAATAAGGCGTCGTAACTTTGGTCCACGATTTATGCATGTTTTAATGTCGTCAGAAAAACTACACTCGATAAGATTACCTATACTATGTACGTAGTCACTATGATATTAAACCATAACCATATTTCTAAGAAACAATTACTACTTGAGGACTGAAATTCAACAATTCAACATTCTTAATCAACCTTTTTGGCCTGATGATAAGTTTAAAGTAGAGACATTTACAAAAAGTATAGTGCTTATTCTACTTCTAAGAATCTACTCTCAGTAGCCATTCCGCAAATATTTTTTTTAACCCTTAGTCACAGCCAATGCACTAGATTTTTACTCGTAAACTATTATTCCTGCTTTTCTTTATTGTCTGTTAAATATATAACTATGGACACCAGTCCGTAAGATTGCTATGATGTTCAACAAATTTAGAAACGAAGAAACAAAGGTTCGTAAGCAGGTAGGTACAGACGAACACGGGCTATTTTAATATTCTACACAACGACGACGTGACAAGAATGGAATTTTATGCTAGATACGAGTATTGTGCCAAAGCGTTACCTTTTCAACCCATCTAAAAGTAGATACATAATTAAAATTCTTATGAACTTTGCAACAGACGTACAACGTATTTATACTGACATAATTACAAACACTATTCTTTACACTCATTACCATATGATATAACTGCATTGCTTCTTATATTTAAGTAGCTGGATCTTATATTATTGGAAAAATTATCATTCAAATAGGAAATAAGCATGAAATTTAAATTTGTCTCAAATATATTTATCTCCAAACTTTATTATCGTCACATTATACGAAAAGGTATCTTTTTATTTGGTCGAAATAAAATGTGACTTCAGGTGACATAACATTGTATTTAACGGTGGCGATATTAATACTACAGAAGTAAGTATTTTGTGAGAAATTGTTTCAACGTGTATTATAAAACTTAGTGACACCGCAGTAGGTAGGTAGCTCACTTAGATATAACTAAAGGTTTTAGACAAAGTTTTACCTTGATCTACAACATGATATTGTAGATAGTTGAGCCCTTCTTATAATCTTACAATATTGTTTTCGTAGTTCGAATTCGAATAGGAAAAAGCACTTTACCGGGTGTACTTTGGTAGGATACAATTTCAGGCACCAAGGTAGTTTTTGGTGTTATTTATACTGTTAGTTCATGGAAAGGTTTTAGCTTCTTTCATGATCTATATAGCAAATAAAATTTAAATATGTTTGTAAAATAAAACTAGACCCGACACGGGTAACATATCGGTGCTTGAGGGGCTCAAATTTGTTTGATATTTACAAATTAAGTGGAATATTCCTGAGATTATTAATATTTTTTATTACTTTAAAATATGCATAGTCCCTATTAGATATATACGTAACATTTATAATTTGTATAGCAAAGTGCGGCTGTTTGTCACTATTATATAAAATAAAATTCATTTACCCAAACTTCACAAAATTCATTACATAATATCGAAAAAAAGTCGATATTTGTTTCTCATCATTAGTCGGAGATCTTCTAGCGACTTGAAGTATAATTGCATCACCAAACAAAGCAATTAGATCGGCGCCGTTAACTGCTCCTAAAAAGTTAAGAGCAATATCAAGGACACTGGAATTTTATTTAGATTAGTTTTTAAACGTATGTATATTAAAATGAATTTTTGACTCGAGAATGGCTGGATCGATTAGGCTAATTATATTTATGATCTTGGAACATTTGTGGAATTTCAGGGAAGGTATAGATAATAAGTTAAGAATAAAAATTTCTAAAAACGACAATTCAATATTCCAATACATAAAAAAACTGTTTGCTAGCTAGGAAATATTTTATGTCTTTAGTTTTTTTAGAAACATAAAATTGTCACTTGTTGTCATATTTATAGATACCCTGAGTAATTAGTGTTTCATAAGTAGATGAGGTCCGATCTCTGTCTGTTGTCTATTGTAAAATAAATTGATTATAATAATATGTAGATGATACGAAGTTCACCGGGTCACCTAGTAATTATATATGTACCGATCTATGTAAATATGGAAAGATACCTTTTGATGTAGGTAATTTATGAAAATATAGTATTAATAAAATTTTACTTTAGAAAACATACCTGTGAAATTTAGGCGATTACCATAAAGGTCAACTTTCGATGGAAAGGAGTATCGGAAAACATACACTCTAGGCACTTGTGTAGCGAGTTTCTCCGCTAAATAAGAACTTCCAATAGCCCAGTTTACGACAGAGTCCATAAAACCAAGCGACTCTAATGCGCTAAAATTGTCTATATCTTCTTGTATTCGATTCCAGTATTCCCAACGAACAGCTTCTTGTAACTAAGTAAAATGAAAATTTGACAAGATTATAAAAATATAAACGTCCATAGAACATTTAAAAATAGTATTTTAAAATACCGTTTGATAAGTTTCCGAATTTTTCAATAAAAGAACATTCAGAATATTTGGTAAAACACTTTCCATAGAAAAATCATATATTTGCTTGTTACTTTTCCTTAAAAAGCTTTTGAATAGACTATCTGGAAATATAAAGTCAGTCTGATTATATAAATAGCAAACTAACAAAAATTAAAGTGCTTAAATAGCAAGAATTGTAGGTTCAAGTAACTAAATATTCTATAATTTATTCTGGTTATCAAATGCCTACTTCATAATTTAAGTTTCATACAAAACTTACCACGAAGCCTTAAACTGTTTAGATCTGTAGTGCCAATCATAATATCCACTGGTATATTCAATCCACTTGGATGTCTTATCGCCTTTTCCAAAGTAGAAGGTAAATACTGCATTGACTCTGGTAGAAAGTCGTCCGACGTAGGTTGCATATATTTTTCCAATGTGGTATTCTGGGATACGATTTCGTTAATAATTTTTAATGTAAAAAAAGAAACTATTTACATGTGAAAACACTTACTGAAAATAATTTTATAATCTCTTCCAAAGGCTTATCTTTCATACATTGCAAAATATCTTCATCTCTTGAAGTATAGTTCACACATCCTATAGCGCGTGCAATCTCTTTCGAAACCTTCGCTTGTTCGCCTGCAGTTACACTACGATTCTCATAGATTCCTTGCCACATATTTCTCGGAGACATAATTATGACTCGATGATATAACCCTAAAAGTTAGAGCAGAGTATAGGCTATATTCAGTAATAAATGCTAAATTCGCATAACACATTTTTCTTATATTTTATTATGTGTGTTATTTAAAAAACTTAATAAAACGTAATTGCGCACCAGTCGTTCTCGGTGAAACCACATGGTGTAAAACGCTGTCAGCGCCTGCCGAGTGACCCAAGAGCGTTACTGACGTCGGGTCTCCACCGAAGGCGGAAATATTCTCCCGGACCCACAACAGCGCCATGTATTGATCAAGTAAAGCGAGATTTCCTCGAGCTATCACTGATTTTAGAGTAAAAAATGATAAAAGGTGAAGTCGATAAGCCACTGTTACAACTACCACGCCTTCAGATGCCAACTCTTGACATGGTAGGTTCAAACTACCCCCGGTCCATGTCTCGCTGTAAAATATTATAATAACGGGTTGAAGCTGCCCATCCACTCTCTGCCTGAAAACCACATTAGATATGAGCTCTATTTTGATACAAAATTATTTCTTATGGTTTGTAGCCTGCGTAAAGTTATCAATAAAGCAAAGTTTGACAAAAGACTGTCCCATCGAAAAATGCCAATTATAAAAACATCTCACCCGCGATGTCCATATATTTAAATATAGACAATTTTCACTGGAATCCTTACTGTCTGTATCTACTTGTGGGCAACTTGGCGCCATGCGGTGGGCGAAAAAAGTCCGTTTCCAACCATTATGTCTTTCTGGTGGCTTAAAAAAAACAGATATGATGACAAAATTTTCCTTATAAAGAGGTAAAAAAATAATGACTTAATGAACGCAAATACTAATTGTACATCGAGTTACTGATAACGTAAGCACTTATTACATTATATGTAATCTATTAAATAGATACTTACAGAAAATCTCAGTTTTCCAATCGGTGGAGCTGCGTATGGTATACCAAAGTAAATTTCAATTGGTTCTAAAGAATTCTCCATAAACACTTTAATCTATAAGTAATGATGATAATCAAAAGTTAGTTATCGACTACTAACATGCCTCTACCTTGTGTACTACCTCTTTATACTTCATCATCACTAAAAAGATAAGTTAATTGATACTCACTCCAACAACACGGCCTTGAGCGATATTTGCGACAGGATCTTGGGCGAAAACTATCGTAAGAATATACAATATTGATAATAGTAACATGTTCATTAGTATCATAATAACTTTCTGATATTTAATAGATATAAATAAAAACAAAATAGACGTTATTCAGCAACGTTTAGATATCCAATGATTGAAAGCAAAGGTAATGAGAGTGTTTGTAACGGGTCCATGGTTGTACATCCGTTACGGCAGAATGTAAAAATTTAAAGGACACAATGGAATGCTTCGACGCGTGAAAATAATAGGCACAGACATTGTTCTAAAACAATTTGACCAGCATCAAATTTGATTTATAAAAAACGCAATACAGATTATTGCACAAACTCTACACGATCCATTAGCTTAAATTTTTATATAAAGTAAATATGTCTTGGGCTGGGCTAGTAGGTACTTAAGAAATCAGCAGTTTTATAGAAATCGAAAGGTTCGTTTTATAAAGGACAAAAATCGGAGATTGATTTTATATAAAGATTTTATAAAACGATTTTATGTAAAGAATTTTATGCATATCTTATTTAAACAATTTGTTTAAAAACATAAGTAGTTGTAAAAGTGGGACAAATAATTTGTACAAAATCAAAAATTTTACACTTTCACGTTACTAAGTGCTACATCTAGTTTCTTTAATATCATCTTGTAGTAATAGTTAACTGGTTGGTTACTAGCGAAACCAATGGTCGCGAGCAATAGTCCATAGCCAAGGAGGATTGAAAACAACTTGTGTCTTGTGACCCATTCTCGAAGGCCACCGGCTGAAAGGAATAATAAATGTTGAGATTAGTTTAGCAAAAAAGTTCTGAGGTTTCCTTAAAAAAAATTAAATCTGTGGAACGTGACAATAGTTCTTCTTTTCTTATCTAGATCACCATCTGTAATTGCTGCCCTTCATAAACTTTTTATTAAATACGAATAATAGCAATCTAATAAACTTTCTATTTTATAACTCGTTACGACTCAGATTTGCATAACTAAAGAATGTGGAGAATTTGTCGGTTTGACCAGAATGGTTGGTTGTTTTTGCCAAATATAATTTATAATAATGAAATTAATTGAATTATATATATATAGAGAATTTACCATTTCTATTTGTATTTGACGAAGGAAATCTCATAGATGCAGGTTGTTTAGCATAAACAAGTAAATATCGCACTCGGACCAAATCGCAATTAGTGACAAGGTAATTTGTATGTTTATGATCAAAATTTGCGTCTCCATGCTCTTCACTATCATCTTTACGACAATCCCCTGTGAAAAATATACCAATTGAGAAACTTTATATACAAATTTAAACTATTTATTTATCTATTTTTTTTATATTATTTATATTCGAAGAAGGGCTTGCTTCGACATATTAATTACATAAGTACCTAACCCTGATGTTTAATATTGGCTTTGATTACGTGTATGGATCATAGAAAACAAAAATTACAATAGGTACCACATTAAAATAGCTTTTGTATTTAGTACTTATCGCTCTCGTCTCACTTTAGAAATAAATACGTGTTACAAATTATTCTTTAAAATTTATTCATTGTATAAAAGATGATGAACCTTCGTTCGATACAGGTCTTTGGTAGTTGATTCCTTCGGGAGTGTCTATTATTTCACACAGTGCGACACAGGATAAATGTCCGCCAATGCAACTCGCACCCCAGCCGAATCCACCATAGCTATGAGGCATGCTTATACTGAGCTCGGGCGATAGATGTATACCGTTACCCAATAACGTAGTCTTTAAGAATAAAATAATATTAATTCAAGTTAAATGAAAATTCAAGTTAAATGAAAATTAAAGTTCTGGAGAAAAATAGATTAGACATTAATTCTTCTATACAAATATTTTACAGAGGAAAGAATTTATGTTTGTAACTAATTAACTCTAAGTTTCTGCTACATTATCCTTTGAGTAACAGGCTATAATTATTGTTAAAATATTATATTTAATCCCTGTCGTGCAAGGCAGAATAGGCCGATAGTTTTTAAATACACAAGAAGACCTACTTTGATTTCTCAGACATTAATTAGATATATTAATTATTATATTTCAATATACAAGAGATGCGACTGAGAAGCTTGCCATGTGTGGACATATGAAAGTGAGTACCGACCTAACAGTCCTAATTTGCAGAGGGTATTGAGATTGATTTTTCACACTTACCTTATTTAAATGTTGTTGAAGTCCAAAATTAAGAATAGAGTAAAAATGTTCTAAGCGATTGCCGTGATAGGCATAAAACAATTTGTGATTTTTCGATAACTCCTTCCATTTTATTTCTGAATTCGACTTTGTTGAATAGACTACTTGGAAAATAAATTGAGGTTTTGGTGCTGGGTTTGCAGAATGCGCATTTATTAAAATCGCCTCATGCTGAAAAAGGGGTATGTCATTAATAGTATGTATTCAAAGGTTTTTCTTTGCTATCCTAGCTAATTTTGCATGATTTTACCCACATTGTGTAAGATAAGGGGATATTAACATCGCAGGGGATATCCAGATGAAAATGCTACATGTAAATCTAAATGCAATATAAAATTACAAATTTAAATTATAAGCTAACGTCAAATAAGCTGTAGTTCCATTATCATGCAACAGGATACGATGTGCTATATCAACAATTCCTGTCACGTTTATGCCATTAAGATTTTATCAGCTTCACTAATTTATGGAAATTTAGACATTCGCTGGTAGGAAAACTTTTTTCTTTAATTTACTTATATTTTTTAATTCTTCTAGTGCCTTGACTCTAGAGAGTATATAAAGATATTTATTTCCGTTTTTGAGTGTTCTTAAGTGACAAAACTATCAACGATGTACAAATGGCGTAATTTTTGGACAGACAATGAAATCTAAACTTATTGTAATCGAACGAAAGAGAAGTTATCAAAGTAAAATTATATTTATAAAATTTTCGATATTTTTTTTATCTTATAGAATACTTGTTTTTTCTATCTTCTACGTATAGCAGAGTAGGAAAAATAATTCTTTAAAGAATAGTTTTCTCACCGATTCTGGCACCACTGTTTTCAAACTTGGTTCCTTTAACCTAACAAGGACGTAGAATAGTAGATCGATAATATCGCTAATATTTTCCAAATTGTCAAGATTATCTAGTTGTTGTAAAACCAGATCCAAAGCCGGAACATCCGTGACGACGCTTAACTGAAATGATTCAGATTTAATTTAATTTAATTTAAAATTAGGTTAGGCTTGATTTAAATACTTATACAAGTATATATATATAACACGTACTAATTCATCCATGTCTTTAACGCCATTTTTCAGAAACGCCGGCGGAAATGGTCTCAAACAACTTTCGTACCGAAAACTAAATGCTGCCGCCACGAAGAGACTCCACTTTATATCAGCGGCTTTGAAGTCTTTTTCTAATACTAATCTGCAAAATTTTAACAGTTTTAAAGTGAAACTTTTGTTACATCGTCTCAAACTTTTTCATCTATGTGTTGCATGTAGCGTGACGGTCGGCCGCGGAGTGGGGATAAAGTAAAAGGCGCTCGACATAGCAGCCAAGGCCAATATGGCGGCGCCTATAGTTCACAGCAGCTGACCGTGTAGTGTATAGATTATTATTTAATATGTGTATATAATCTAAATAATTATTGAGTAGGTATTATGTATGTCGTACTCTCTAAGACACAGAGTTCAATAAAAATATTAGTTGGAGACTTAGTCTACTTTTATTATTTCCCATTATCATTTCAATTTTCCAAGTATAAAATTAAGATTGATAAATCGATTTTTATACCCTTAATGGAATATTATTCAAAAAATTCTTAGTTAAATGTCTATAATGTGAAAAATAGTTTCACTTTTACCGTGGTTTCATAAAACCACACAATCCTTTTTTTATCCCTTATAGTATATTTAAGTAATAGTACAAGTAATCTATTCACACAGGTGAGAAACACGCCAAAGCTCAAAAAATTAGTACCGACTTTATATTTATTGCTGCTTTGGAAGCTGGAGAGTACAGACGAAACAGTTGTTTGTTATAAAGATAAAGATAACTATTATTTGACGGTATCAACACAGATGATAATTTGAAACTTAGCAGCCAAATATAACATACGAAGGCAAGGCATAACAATTATATTTTGTATAACTACACTATAAGAGCAGACTGTTGAAATTAAATACAAACCTTAAATGGACAGCTTTCTTTTCCAATGAATCGAGTCTCGCTTGAATGTTGTCAGAAAGAGTTTCAGAAGCGGATGCGAAATTACAATTCGTTCCTGTATCTGATAAGGCTTCAGGTTCTCCATCCATATTTTAAAAATTACTTTACAACAATAGCTGTTAAAGAACAAAAGGCATAATTTAGATTATTTTGTGTATATACGGTAAAAATAATGGGAAAGTTTATGTGATGTTAGACTGACAATTTTTTAAAAAATAAGAACATTAAAACCAGTAGTAACTCATAGACTTCAGTTTCTGGCATAAACATAGGTAATAAAAAACTGTATTTTATTTCAGCGATTGTTTTACTATTTAATTATTGTATTCACTGATGTACTCTTATTTAGATTGCCTAACTGCCTATTTTTATATTAATTAAAATTATTCCTTAAAAATCTCTATATTTGACTTGGTATGCTATTAAGCATGCATTAAAAAAAAATACGTATTTAATTTTAATGAATTGTATTCAGATGTACTGATTGCATGACCTCCACCTCTTTGAATTTTGCGCCAAAATAGTTTTTATGTTATTATTTGCTTTTCCGTCAAAACTTTGTATAAAGTATACCGCCTTGTCTTGTGTTATCTATTGTGCAGGGCACAGGTTGTAGTAGAATATACTCTAAAGACGGTGTCAATTTATTATATTCACAATCTGTGAAAACTTATTTCACTTTCAATTTTCAAATGTCATACGAATTACGAATTGAAAATTGTGATAAAAAAATTTATAAACAAAGTAAAAATATATAATTTTTGCTCATTATTGATTTCATTTGAATTCCGATAGAGAAACTAATTACAAATAATTGTTCATTACCAACCTATTTATTTATTCTGGTTTACGTCTAATGAAAATACGTGATATGGGAATTTCTTAGCATTATTTTAATTAAACTATCTTTTACAACATGTTAAAAATTTAACGTCATATTTCTGCCGTGAAATTAAATATTTCCGAACTAGTCATGCCTAAAACACCTCAAGAATTTATCCAGAGTTCGTTTTCACCTCTAGTAGCAACTCTGTGCTCGGCGAAAGTGGAAAATATTGTATCAAAGAACAACCTTTCTTTATCTGAATTATTACAGCCTTTTGCGACGTGTAATTGGGAAGGTAAACTCACTATTAACTTTAAAATAATGATACTGGATTCATATTAAGCAAGGTGGGCATCATTCTCACTTGATATTACTAAAGTGTTTTACAATACAGGGCAGTTTCGAGAGCCAGGTGGTAGTGTTTGTATTGTTAAAAACTGGAAGCTGGTCATCAGAGATGTGAATTGGAAACCGCTACAACCCACAGAAGCTAGAAGACAGTTAAACAATGCTGCATTATTTAACTATGATGATAAGACAGTTCCTAAGACCATCGGTATGTTATTCAAAATCTTTTATTAACCAAGGCTTAAACTTTAGACAACTATAATATTATGTTTAACTACTCTTGATAATTTTATAAAATTTTCAGATGGGCACAAGTTTGATGTACCACAAGAAACACCATGGTTTGATGCATGGAGAGAAACCTATTTTCAAGTGCAATTTCCTTCTGATCATGAGTTTACAAAACACTTCTTATCTTGTATTATAGTGGCATCAACATTAGATGAAAATATTGTTGATGCATACAACAGTTTAAATCAACAGTGTGCTCAATTACAAAATGTTACTCCACCAAAGCTTCCAAAATGGTTTAATAATTCAGTTTTGAAGTCATATTTGCTTCTTCATGATGCATCTCTGGTATCAAAAGAAATGTAAGTATATAATATACATTATTGTAGTTACATATGTATGAAAAACACTAATATCTTTTAGCTGAAGTTCTCTTTAAAGAAGGGCTCTTTACTGTTATTACTTTTTCCCAGATAAGGGTAGAGTAATGAAGTATGGATGTCTGGATGCTAGAGTTTAATATTTAAATATTGAACCCATGTTTAACATGTAAATTTGAAAGTTATGAATTCTACTTACATAATTATAATACTTATAGGTGTAACTCTGTTGACGGTGTGAAATAGCATTTCTATTATTTATGTTCACAACCCTTTTTCAGAGCTGAATCCGCATTTGATACAATGAAACAGGCATTTGGTGCAGTAAATTGTTTCATTCTTACTATAAATTCAAGGCAGACTACAGATGCCAAACTCCCAATGGATTATTGGCAAAATTGTTTAAAGAAACCTTCAGAATTACCTATGGTATTGGTAATAGCTGTTTTATTAATTAAATTGAATAATTAAACAATTAATCATACTAATTTTAATTACAGCGTACTCTGTCATTATCCACATCTAATTTATTATTTGCTCAGCAAGAATCTTCATCTGAAGTCTCAACAGAAAATATAGTAACAGCAGGTAATGTTCTAAAGCTGTCATACATTTTTGTGGCAAATTATTTGTTAAGTTTTGTGTACTTGGAACTGATTTAGGAAAACTTTAGTATAGACTAGGAATTATAACAAACAGACAAATTTTATGCTGATATTGTGTGCCTTGTCATATTTCATTCTGCACATTGATTTTTGATTACAAATGGTTGTTTATGATAAGTTGGAATTAATATATTATTATTGCATAAACTAAGAGACTTTATAAAAAGAATTTTCACATTTAAAACAATAATAATACTTTTAACAATAATTTTTTTTGTTGTTTTCAGAAGAAAAACCAGTTACAGTCACCACACATCAAGATGGTTCACACCCCTTGACGGCCAACGAAAGTGATGTATATGATAATGCCAATAGCTTACAGGTAAAGTTTAAAAAAGGTTTTTATTTAATTAAAAAAAACAAACTTATTCATTTGTAAATAATATTTCCAAAGGTCTAGTGACAATTAATGAACCAGTAAGTTTTATTATACTTATTACATAGCTTCTAATTAAACTTACAGTACAAGAATCGGAATTTTTGTATATTCATGTAAGATTCATCAAATTTGGACAGGGAAAGGATCAAGTGCAAATTTTTAGAATTAATACATAACTTTTATTTAGAATTGTGTTTTGTCAGTGTGTTTGTATGTCAAACAAATGGATTATCTTTTATTAATTAAACATTAAATCATAATTTATTCTTACTTAATGTTTAAACCAAAGCTGAGGTCTTGTGTTATGTTTCTCCCTTTAACCTCCGTAAGAATATAAATTAATTATTGTATAGGGACAGCCTTATACAATGTTATCACAATATTAATTAATAATTTGTGATACAGCAAGGCCCACTCTAGGTCCCACTGGTCTTGACTTCAGGGTCTGTTCTTGTATGTATTTTTTGAAATTCCACATTGACAAGGTCTAGAACATTGTATTGTTAAATGTAATTAATGATATTATTTAATCTATACATATTAAATTCTCGTGTCACAATGTTCGTTCTCATACTCCTCCGAAAGGGCTCGACCGGTTCTCCAACCCCTATGTGATAAGGGGTGTCCAGCCCAAAAAATATTTTTGTTATTTTTATGATACAGCATCAAAAATACGGGGTTGTATCCCATAATTATCACCCCTCTACGAACAACCCGTGTTTTTAATAGTAGATAGTTATTTTTATTGAACTAAAAAAATGTTTCCTAGAAATAATATAAAACGATGTTTGCCGGGTCTGCTAGTAATATTATATTTATTTATTTTCAGACTCATTCATTTTCTGGTAGTTCGGAAAGTATGAATGTTATAGGCAAACCGTTTGACAATGCAGAGATGCATGGAGCAGCTCTCAATAACAATGATATTGATGCCATAAAAAAGTTCATTCAAGACTATGCATCAAAAGCTTTACTTCCATATATAGAGAAACAAATAGCTCAAATTACAGAAGTGGTATGTAAAATAAATTTGATATTTTAACCAAAAATACTAGAATGTTTAAAACAATCAAAACTAAATGATTTCACAGTGATTAATAATTTTGACAAATTATTCAACTTAATATTGGGTGTCTAACAAATGAAATTGGATTGACATTGCCATACTTGCTGATATGCAGACAATACAATTATTATATATATGGTATAATTTTTACGTATGTAGTTGTATTTATAATTTATCCGGATCTTGCGTTCTTTACAACATAGCTTTCTACTTTCGAACTCGCTTCAAATAATTATTTAAAAAAAATTACGATTAGCTGTCGTCTTCCAACACGAAATAAATATTACTGCGTTTTGCAGGGATTTCAACCCCACTGCTCCGATTTACATGCCTTAACTATGTCACTAGGTTACAGGCATAACCTGTGGTGCCTCGTAGGTGGTACATTTATAGTATTCTAATTCTATTATCGTTACGTTTCAAGGTTGCTAACAAAAAAGGTGTGAGCCGATCGTTATTATCGGCTACAAAAAGATGGTTTACAACGGGGAAATCCGGTACCACCACAGTTAATAATACAGTAATGTAAGTGACATATACTTTATGACTTTGTCTGCAAGAGTGATAATCATTTAGATATATTTCGAAAATTAAGTTTCATTTCTTGATATATTAAAGGATTAACAGTTTTATAGACCTTTAATAAAACTTTCTTGTAAATATAGAAATCGCGTTTTTTTTAGAGACATGAAAGAATAAACCTACTTATTTTGTTATATGTAATTCAAAAGTGATTAAGCTAGTATTTGTGGTGACTGATCATACTTGAATTGGTGTATGCGGTGATGTTAGTTGTTTCGACTATGTATTTGCGTGTTGTTCCCACGAGCGTGCTCCTATTTCACCATGCCTCCTGCTGATAGAGGACAAATCTGTGTTTTTAATTTATTTTATTATTATTTATTACTTAAGATGTCAAGTGGAACATGGTGTAATGGTTGCAGCTCCTTACAAACGTGGTGTAAAACAAAAAACTTGGCGATTAAACAGAGTGGCGGAGAGTTTATTGCCAGTTCTTCTATTCCGTTCTAATCCCTAGATTTAAGAACTGGTAGTAAAATTAGAAGCATTTAATGTATATTACTTTTTTGACGTTCATAAGTATACATTGTATTACCTATATGAATAAATGAATTATGAATTTAACTTTTTTTTCGATAATAAATCAATGTTAGATTTTATTTAATTCCATATCATATATTTGCATTTTTCATAGGGATCTTTTGAACTGACTGAAAAAACTCAAAGGAGGATGTTTTCAATCTGACGTGTATTAAAAAAAAGCTTATATTAATTACTGAAAGTGTAAATTTGTACAGATGAATGATTGATTGGCTTCGAAGAAATTGTTAAATATACAATTACGCTTAACGGATGTGTGTCGCTTTCTTATCCAATACGATTGTTTTATAATTTTAGTTATTCAAGTGACTGTCCAGAGTTACAATTGCGTCGTCTCGGCGATCTTTGGTTTCTTTGTGGCCAATGGCAGCGAGCTTTCGACGCGTACCACACAGCGAAGAGAGAGTTTTACGCGGATAGCGCTTGGCTCTGCTACGCTGGAGCGTTGGAAATGGCCGCTATCAGTGCTTTTATGTCGGGCGAGGCGAATCGCAAAACACATGCGTATATGGAAGAGAGCATCGTTACGTATTTAAATACTTGTAGGTGAGTCTATCTACTACCGTAGAATGTTTATCCAATTTTTTTACTTGTAATTTTTGCCGTGACACAGTTGAGTAATTAATATACCTGTGCAATATTTAAGTTAATTTTAAGCGATGATGTCAAATTTTACTGAATAAACTGATTATTCTGATGGATGGATTAGGATTTATGCTTTTGCACAAATTCATAGATAAATGCATACATAGTTAAATAATAAGACTCAAATTAAAAAAAGATTTATGTTCGTGCTTCTTCTAGTCAATAATCCATGGATTGCTGCTCAAGTTTTCCATACATACATTAAAGTTACTCTTCCATTACGGCAACACAACTACGATTACGTATTCACACGCTAAGGCTGGTTTATACTTTCAGAATGGTACAATATGCAGTCAGAGCGACATTATTATCTATCCCATGTTTATTACACCACGGTTTACACGGCGAGGCTGCAAAACAACTCATAAGAATGACGTCAGAAGACAGCGACCTCCGAAGCGCAATGTTGTTGGAACAAGCAGCTCTATGCTTTCTCCTAGGCCCAAGTAATAAGACTATGAGCCGGAAATATGCATTCCACATGGTCCTTGCTGGTCACAGGTTCTCTAAGGCGGGACAGAAGAAGCATGCTCACCGGTGCTACAGGCAAGCATATCAGGTAATTTTAATGATTAATTGGTTTATACCTTTGTTCCATTTATTTTGCATTTTTATGCTTATGTCAATTAATACTAATAGTAGTACTTACTAAAATAGGTAGTTTAACTATGACAGGTCTTCTAGTCAAATGAGTGTAGTGGTGAAGGTACAAATTATTTCTTTTTTGTTGAGATTTGACCCTTTTATTATAGACATATTATGTGTATTTAGTGCTTTTATTTTAAACTAATTATTTTGATTGGTATTTATGTACTTTGTTCCATATCATGTAACTACAAACTCCAACTATTTATTTATATATTACATGTAATTATTGTATCCAAAATATTTATCGATTTTGGTGAACACAGTAGTAACAAAAACCATTTAATTTAACTAAAATATAATAAGCTACAATTACACTATTAGATACTATTTACTCCTCAAAATGTTCACTGGCGCTACAAACTTTTAGGTCTGGGCCTCACAATTTCAGTATCTGTTTTCTGATCACTACTTTTGCTAATAAGCAAGTGATCCGCCTCTTTTGGGGTTTAAGCTATGCCGGTTTTCTCACGATGTTTTCCTTCACGTTTTTGTTAAGTGCGGACATAGAAAGTCCATCGTATTGATAATATAAAATGTGGCCTTAGGTGTACCAAGAAAGCGGTTGGCGTCTATCCACAGACCACGTTCAATTCGCCCTGGGGCGCTTAGCGGGTGCCATGAAGATGTCAGCTGATGCTGCCCGCTGGCTTTCTGGTCCACTATCACCAGATTCACAACAACCTGAATCCCAACAGGATGCCTTTCTACGGGAGTTCATGCTTGCACATCAGGTTTGTATTTTTTACTGGGGTAATGTTTTGACAATTTCAGAAATAGGAAGATCGATCGAACGTCGATAAGATCGTATTTTAGGTGAATCAGATATTCAGTATGATATTCAGGTTTTCCGAAATTTATCACTTACATATCAAGACAAGATTTGTGCGTTAAATGAGCTGTGGTATACGGGTTGCAATGGCTAAATTATAATTATAGATTTTAAATATTTTTTTACCAAATATGTATTTTGATACTCGAAGAAAGAAGATAATACGCAGTAGTGTTGGGAATTGCTACTGGCTGCTATTACTACTATGTGGTAATGCTACTTTGTTTAAATATTAATATGTAATGCGTTATTGAAGAGATGTGAATATAAGTTAATAAAATGTTAATTATAGTAAATAATTTGTTTGTTAAAAATGTATTTACTTTTCTACAATGTACGTTATTTTTTTAACAAATCGCATGTTTATAGTTTTGATACGTATCTGTGTCGATCATTCAGCTACTTGAATTTTTCTAAAGTGCTTCAACGCGTACTTACTTTTAATACTACGTTCTACATCAAATTATTCACAGCAATGGGTAGAAAGTTCTGAGGAGTTTAAAACACGTTTGCCGACGTTGCCCGTTCCTTTATTAATAAGCGAAGAAACTGCTGTGTTATGCGCTGGACCATCACCTTTATCATCCCCGGGTCGAACGCCAGCCACTTCGGTGTCATTTATTGATATCTCCGACCTAACCGATAATTTATATTGGAGTAAACTAGAAGAAAGTCTGCTCCAAGTCGCGCAGGGCAGTATTCCAATGATTTTCAAACCAACAACAGATTTGTATACTCAGAAAAATGATAGTAGTCCAATCGTGCCGCAAGGAGGTAATTTTTTTATTAATTTATATTTGCTGCCTTATTTTGCTACTAAAACCAAACTTAGATGTCGTTTGATGGCCTTGGATGAATATAACGTTGCTGATTTTCTTATGTTTTTCCTACAGCTTCCACTGTATTTTTTGCTTCACATAAGACGTTTAATTTACTGATTTTATATAAAAATATTTTCAGAACCAATACATGTAGCTATTACTTTAAAGAATCCCTTAAAGGTTCCGTTACTGCTGACGGATTTGGAATTACTTTGGAATTTTACTCCAAGTTCTTCCGGGATTGTTGAGGGAGAGACATATAATAATGAATACAGCATTGCAGCTGGCCAAGCACTAGAGAGTAACGTTATACATGGACAAAGAATAAAATCATTACACTTAGAAGGCGAATGTCAGAAAATGGTCAGCTTTACGATAACGCCTTTGAAGGTTGGACAGTTGGACATACAGGGTTTTGTATACAGGTGAGTCTATATATTATTTTAGGGGTAAGACCTAGACTTCTAAATAACTGTATTTTATTTATTTAATGAAAAACGTCTACAGGAGCTGTTATGCAAGTCCATAAGTTATGTGTACAAGAAAATGTATTACAGTAAAGCCTTTTATTATGGACTTATAAATAAATTAAAAACGAACTTAAATTGATTTTAACTTAAAATTGCAACAATAAGTATAGTATAGCTACACAACTCTCAATTAAGTATTAACGAAAAAAAAATGTAAAACAGACCAAGTAAATCAGTAAAAATACAAGAGCATAGTTAGTTAGTTAGTAGACTCAATTTGGACGGGAAACTGGACATTGAGAGAGATAAATAGGAGCTAATATATAGGAGGCTAAGACTGACATTAAATTTTGGTTCATTATCAAAAAACTTATACACAATGTAATAAAGAAACAATATCAATAATAGGGATCATAAATTTAGCTAACAGTTTTAATAATTTTAGGTTAATCAACGCAAGCGATAGGAGACAAAATGAGAATAGTGTAGCAGTGATAGGAAAGTTAGCATTAAATGGATCCAATAAACGATTGCACATAACCGTTATTGAGCACGCTCCGTGTTTACAGGTAATACATATATTATGATATAATACTATACTTTAGTTCAAAAGTGTTACTAGTTTAAAACTACTAAATAGAAGGTATTTTATTTAACTTTTAAGTTGTTAATTTATAAGCCTTGTGATATGCAGCTAATAATAACGACATTGCTCCGACATATACCTATAATATAATGTCATAGTTTTTAATAAACAAAATAAAGTGTACATATCTTGCGAATATTTATTTTGAAATTGGAACAATATTAATCATGTTATATTATGAAATTATCTATTCTACGAACGGCCTAAAACATTTACTACTCTTTGGCTTTTCTTATATGCGTGTTTTACTATATCTTTTTACATTGAACTCTTATTTATTTGGTTCAATTTAAATTTATGAAATTACATAGTAAATAAATTTCTGCATAAGTTAATGCCTATTTACAGGGGTATGTTTCACATACTGGTCCTATATATTTGTTGAAAACTTAATTTTGTATAGGTAGTATAAAGAAATCACTTTTCTCGAAATAAAAAATTCTTCAAATTTTTTAAGGTGACATTCGCAGAAACAAACACGGAAGTTATAAGTGGTGAAATATTAACAATTGATATGGATTTTCGTAATGTCGGTCCTGCTGCAATGAATAATTTGCACATAGCCGTATCTCACCCCGAATGTATGTACGTAGTATCGCCTGATGACACAGACGACTTCAAGTATTTGTATCAAGACAAGTATAAAGAACCACCGGATTCTACGGGTTAGTATCATAAAAATAATACAAATGGTATAAAATCTATGACCCGTACGTCAGTTAAGAAATTAATACATGTTTTAAATTGTAAATAAATAATTATGAAATTCTTAAATAGTTTTCGCAGGTCATTCAATCTTTTTAAATATGACTTATTTTCCTTTAGTTTGTATACATCTTGTTTTTAACACAGATTTATTTTATATAGATTTTATTTTAAAAGTTTCTCCTCAAAAAAAACAGATGAACGTACCGCCCGAGCACAATTGCGTTTACAAGCGGCGCAACGGCGTGTACGCTGTATATCACGTGGGGCGGACGCGGGTATCGGATGTACGGGCACGCTGCTCTTAAGGCCGCATTCTGCAGCGTCAACGTTATACATGCTCATGTATTATGAGACTGGATTGCGAGCTCGGCCGTATAGGCTGCTGCGACATGTGTTTCGCTTTACCACAAAAGTACGTAATTGCAAAACATTCTTAACATTGCTACTTTTATGATTTTCAAGAAATTATTTGTTAAATTTTTTAGGCTATTTTAATATATATAATAAATAAAGTTAAAATCATTTTCTTATTTGCAGGAAGTTGTTGAAGTGTTAGTCACCCCTCGAAGATGTTTAGGGGAGAACGATGGCAAGGTTTTGGAGAACACAAGGTTCGCCGTAGAAGTGAAAAATATAAGCAATGAGAAAGAGGAAAATATATCCCTTAATGTGTTAGAAGTATCGCTTTTAAGCAGACAGTGGAAGCTAACTGATATCACAGGAATATTAGACGTTAATAGCTCTTTGATCGCACGTGAACGATTACATCTTATATTCAAAGCGGTCAGAATTTTTGATGATGTTCCAGAGGGCGAAGTCAAAAATTCATGTCTCAAAGTATCCAAGGATGTAGTAACAAACGTCGATTCCGTTAATAAACTCCCGTTTTCCAAATTTGTTCTAGACCATGTACCGTCCCTTTTAGATAACTTCGATTCCCCAAACAACCGTGGAGATAGAACGGGATTGATCCAATCTATGTTTATTTTGAGGTGGAAAGCATATAATAATAAAAGTGGAACAACTACGATCGGGCAACATTGTCTCTGGCTAGACGGATTTAGCAAAACTATTTCACGGAACAGGGAGAAAATAGATCACGGCTTAGTTGATGATTTGGAAAATAAACTGGAATTAAGCGATACAAAAGGGAAATCTGAAAAGTCAAATGTAGTTATATTACGACTTGAGCATTCAAATTACGTGAATCATAATTTTAAAAGGACAAAGTTGTGTATTATACCAATAGCGGTGAATATAGTTAACTGCTATGGGGTTCCTGTCAATGTATTCATTGATATGTTCAAACAACAGAACAGGTAAAATTGCTGATAATCTACTAAACAAGACAGTTCAATGTATTTATATGTTTAGCTATAGGAAATCTGTTCGAGTTATGTCGTAATATAAATATTGTCATGATAAATACGCAGAGAATCGTTTAGCACTAGCTTCTTCTTCTACTCTTCTTCAGTAGCACTTCACTTCTGAAAGTCATGTTCGTGGCGCCACACAACTTCCTCCACTCTCGACCGTCCTCGGCAAACCTTTGCGCCTTGGTTATGGTAGGACCTGTAAGGGCCTTTACTTGATAGTGAGTGGGGATCGGCCTCGAGGTCTGGAGCCCTCGCCTTTGCAAGTCAAGATGAGCTTTTCTAAACTTTCTGAATCTCTGCGTGTTACTACTTTTAATAATAATAATAATAATAATAAAAACTTCTTTTAATACTATCTTCTAATATATTTGTGGTTTTTAGAGAGTCGACTGGCATGCTGGGCTGGGCTGGGGCATTAAATAATGGATTTTCTCCCGATTCAAAGGAGCTGGGTTTGAAAGTGACATTACAAAAGTTTGAGTCTCGAAAACTGCAGGTACTTAGATATAAAAAAAAAAATGAAATACATTCATAAAACATCAACCGATTTTATTACCTCTACATATATTATCTCTACCTCACTATACATATATATTATATATATGTATACAAAAACTGATATCATTCATCCCATTTTTAGTGAGTGCGTTGCCGGCCTTTGAGGGTGGAGCACACTCTAATTTTTAATAGTTGGAGGTCATATCTCTCAAAAAAGACCGCCACCGGGAGTCGATTCCACAGTTCGTTAGTTCGCAAAAGAATTTGTCAAATGACTGCGGAATTGGAGTTCTTTCGATATGCCAACCCCAAGCATACTGAGGCTGTGTGAAGTACTGTAAGGCAGGAAACGAACAAACCTGAGTCATTGTAGGGTTAAACTTAACAAGGTTGCTACTACCCCACACAGAAACTTTCTCCAGTATCGTTTCAATTTTGAAAACAAGTTTGTTATGGTTCTCATCGACTTCAGATCAAGATATGTTCGGATGGCCGGAGTATAATGTGTCGATGGTGCTGTCGTCTGCATAGCAATGGATGTTATGGATGTTCAACAGGTCTTTGATATGCACAACCAACAGGGTGGTACAACTAGGTCTAGGATAGGACTTTTATGATGCGTCAAGAAAATTCAGCCAGGCATCGGCAGAAGCCATCCAGAAACCGTATGATGCTAGTTTCGAACGAAGTGCCCTAAGCCAAACTCTATCCAAGCTAGCGGCCAATATAAGGAAGAGGCCCTTCTTAACACAGCTTCGGCCCACCTATGAGTCAGATAGGCAAGAAGATCACCAGCCAAGCGACCTCGGCGAATGCCATACTGACCATCACTGATCAGACATCGTTTTCTAAACATTGAACTTATTTGTATTGCTTGCTTGCTTTGTGTCTTTAAATGATTTTTGTTTCAGGTAAACGCCTTATGTGCAATTCCTGGTACATATACCGTCGGTGCTGCCTTTTCCATTACAACAAACATTGAACCAGACAAAGTTGCTACTACTCAGCTTATTAATAATACCTCTTTATTAGTTGTTAAACAAGCTGATTAAATCATTAATTTATTAGCAAAAAAATTGTTATTTATTGATAATATGTTAAATATTTTTCAATATGAATTTTCACGTGCTATGAATGGCTCAAAACATAAACATTTAATTTTTTGTTATATTCCTTTGGAAAAATCGTTTCGATTTTATTGCTGTCGTAAATTAAAAGTGTATACTAGTGAGATGCAGTGTATTTTATTTTAGAAAATATTCAATAAATAAACTTGAATATAACAAATCGTTTTATTTGATGAGTAAATATAAATCGGAAAAGTAGCCTTTGTGTTCTTTTGATTTTCATATATTCAATGGAAACGATGCAATAAAAATATATAACACGTTAACTAGTTTAATGCAAACGACCTTCCCCTTTCGCCCTTAGTTGGATATAGATCAATGACGAGACCTCGCTCGCCTCAAACAAACAGTTTAAAGTATAATTTTTATATGAATATTCATAGTTGTTCATTAAATATCAATCATATTTCATAAAAACTTCTGTTGGTCAAGGCTTATCTTTAACCGAATTTATATGTGGCCAAGTTGAAAGCAAATATGAAATATCAATTCAAACCAGAATATGTATTTGGATTTTTTTTACTTTATGGTAAGCAAATACTTATTTTGTGGTATTTAATCATCTTTATAGAGTAGGTACCGTACCGTGTCATTACTAGACATTAATCCTTTATAAAGAAAATGTGTGAAATAGGTAAAATTTTATAGTAATTTTGAGAGACATATAAATGAGCATAATCTAGACGGGTCAATGGTGAACATTTTTGATAATTTGGGTGATACAGTGCTACACAGTACACTACGTACAGCACAAAATGCACAGACCACAGAACTTACAGATTTATTAATTAATTAGCAAATATTATTTCTGTACAACGCCATAAAGATTAGGGTAGAATTTATAGAGAAGAGGTTATTTAGAGGCTAAACACTATGGTAATATAATGTAGTATTATGTGTCTGTGGTGGAATGCTAGTTGATACTGACGTGACAACTTAAGTTTTACTAGGTGTGACCATGCTGAATCGTTTCCTTTAACTCAAGCATTTAATGGCTAAAAATAGCATAATATGTAGATGTGATGGGTATCATAATATTTGGTTGTGATTTACAAACAATTATATGGAATAGAAAATAACTAAAACTATAAAAGCTACCGATCGACTGGTATTGATAAAAAGGTAAAAGTTCATGTTGCGTTGACTGTGTCATTTACAGCATTACTTATACCTTAATACAATTAATATTTTTACAATTTTCTTATATCAAAAATTGTGTTATTACTCTAAGAACTTGTCCACTCTTTATATCTCCGATCAAGATATTTAAAGAATAATAATATAATAAATAAGAATAAAAATATTCGTAATTTTTAAAACTTACTAACCAGGTTTCGTAATCCTGTATTATTTATCTTTGTTCTATTATGTTATGTTATAAAAAACATAAAATAAAAAATATCTGATGACAATATTTCACAATAAACTACATATTTACTTCTTTCCTTTTAAGCATATCTTTAATACCAATTCAGTACTTTAGAAAGTAATAATCAATTTAATTGGAACTGAGTTAAAGATAACTAACTTACGAAATTATTTGCTTACATTATTTTTATTCTTTATTTTTGCGCTCCGAGTCACTTCAGAGAAATGGGTAATTAAAAATAAGGAATGACCACACTTCCGCGCGTACTTGGCCATGGCCACGGCCAGCCGCCAGAGTGGAATTGACTGGTAGCTAAATGGATAGATGGGCGTCCATCTTGAATTTCGCTGGATTTGTGCCGGTTATGTGATAGAAGTGTAATTTGTATATTGAACTTTAAGTTAATCGTTAATTTTCAAGACCTATATGTATGCTCGAAGTAATTATTGTTAAAACTTAGGATAACTGCAGGAATGTGTTAGGTATGCAATCTCCTCCATTAGATCATTTTACGAATAATGGCGTGCGTTTTTTCTCTGTGAAGACTTTCAAATTTTATTTCATGTCATCAAAGCATGAGTAATTTTATCGATTATATATTAACAATGTACATACATATATTACGATTTTAATAATATAAATAGTTATTTCGTTAAAAATTAATTGCTTTAACTGAGTTGGATGTCGTTTTTAGGTTATACATCAATACAAGTGACTCGTAATTGTTCGTAATCGCTAGTAATGATTCCCAGTGACAATTTGAAAGATTAAAAATCAAATAACCAGTGATTGTGAAACATAAAAGTGACGTTGAAAATATTTTTATTCACAGTATCATTACTCAAGACATATGCGATATCTGGTAAGAGCATCGTCGATAAAACCTTAGGTTGGCAAAGGTATCATACGATGGCAGTACCTAGTAGAGCTCGGGTATATGCCGACGTTAACTCACAAAAGCCCAGAGAGTATTGGGATTACGAAAGCTTTGTGGTAGACTGGGGTAATCAAGAAGACTATGAGTTGGTTCGAAAACTTGGGCGTGGAAAATACAGTGAAGTATTTGAAGCAATAAATATAAAAAATAATGAAAAATGTGTAGTTAAAATATTGAAGGTAAGTTTGTTTTAAAGTTGTTTGAGAAGTCCTGTTTGAAAATGTTAGTGCAGATATGTAAAATGCCACTGTAACATTTTAAACTAATTAGTCAATTCATCTTAATAAAAATAACTTAGTGCATTAGATAATTGTGTACAGTTCAAGTGTTTAGTTGTATTATGCCTTTAAACAAGTTAGCAAGTACATTTCTTATTTAAATATTTTATTTGTCTTAACAAGATTAAAGTAATGGGCATACTAATATTAGTTTTTGACTTGTAGTGTAGACTACTTGTAATATCAAAGATTTAACTGTAAAATTACTGGACTTATGGTTTACAATTGTAGTCCATACAATGTAACATTTCTTTCCATGGAACATAGGAAGATGTACATTGTATTTATTTTGTTGATAATTTTTTTAACAAGGGCAAGTAGGTGAACCGTCTTCTGTGCCTGATACATGTCATAAAGTTTTGATTTCAAGATATGCTAGTTTTCTTTCCTCTATAGGCAAGCATTAATTAGGTACTTTGAATGAAAAATCCACTGTATTCAGCCAGATTCAATGGCATGACACTGTTAGCGTTGAGAGTCATGTGCCACATTAGCCTAGTTAATACATTCCCACTTATATATATATAATGTTATCATTTTCTTTTTCTAGCCTGTTAAAAAGAAGAAAATAAGAAGAGAAATTAAAATATTAGAAAATTTAAGAGGAGGCACAAATATAATATCATTACAAGCTGTAGTAAAGGATCCTGTATCCCGCACCCCAGCACTCATATTTGAACATGTCAACAACACTGATTTTAAACAACTCTATCAAACATTAACAGATTATGATATAAGGTTGGTATAACATCATTAAGTTTACTATGCTAAAATTTTAATTACTGTTAATACAATATAATATTTCAGGTATTATCTGTATGAACTTTTGAAAGCATTAGATTATTGCCACAGTATGGGTATAATGCATAGAGACGTAAAGCCTCACAATGTAATGATTGATCATGATAATAGAAAGTTACGTCTCATTGATTGGGGATTAGCTGAATTTTATCATCCCGGACAAGAATACAATGTTCGTGTTGCTTCAAGGTACTTTAAGGTAAGCTATATTTGTTGTCAGATAGCTATTGTTATCAACAAAAATTAATGCTCAGTTTTTTACTTTTATTAAATTTAATTTTTAGGGACCTGAACTCCTGGTTGACTATCAAATGTATGATTACTCATTGGATATGTGGTCACTAGGATGTATGTTGGCATCCATGATTTTCCGTAAGGAGCCATTCTTCCATGGCCATGATAATTATGACCAACTTGTACGTATTGTCAAAGTGCTGGGCACTGAAGAATTGTTTGAATACTTGGATAAGTATCACATAGAATTGGATCCACGTTACAATGATATACTTGGAAGGTCAGTACTTTGTTTTACTTAAATAAACTACTAAAAATTATAATTATTTATAACAAAAGCATGGGCAAAGTAGATAATTCTACTTTATGTAACTTTCAGGCACTCTCGAAAGCGGTGGGATCGATTTGTACATTCAGAAAATCAGCATTTGGTGTCTCCTGAAGCTTTAGACTTCTTGGACCGTCTTTTGCGCTATGACCATTATGAGCGCTACACGGCCCGTGAAGCTATGGACCATCCATACTTTTGTAAGTTCTTTCAATTTCACTAAAATATGTATTCTATTATGATTTTATAAATTGTAGATATTATGATCAATTGACAATGTAATTACATATGTTATAAAAAACGGTTTCTTATACATTTTACTGAAAAGCATACTTACTAAAATGATAATTAAAGTAATCTACAATGATATAAATCTAATTTTTACAGATCCGATTGTGAAGGAGCAAGGCAGAATGGCATCTTCTAATTCACCAACTCCAAATGCATTGCAGGGGGCAATAAATGCAAAAGAATAATATTTTAAATATTAAATAATGCTCTTTATAACAGTATGTTATGATATATATATTCACCCGTACAAGACTCTGGAAGATTTACATTGGAAACTTGCGCTAATGGAGTTCGTAAAAACACAGAAGGGACACAATTGAGAAATTACTTTGATTTGAACTCTATTCCAGTTCTACTTTAAAGTATAATTTGGAAAGACATACTTTAGTGTTTAAATGTTAGTAAAATCTGGTTAATTAATTGTTTTAAAAGTGTTTTCCTCTGATATAAAACCATCTCATCAGCCCAAAAGTTTTTTCGGAGAATTTTAAATGGTAGTTCCATTGATTCAAAAGGATCCATCATCTTTCTATTTTATGTGGTATACATTTTGGAGTTTAATTGCACTTGATCTTTGCATTTATTAACCTATGGTATTATTGTAATTACTTGTATGATATGATACTGATAACATCCACATACTGTTTTTAGATACTGGTTATTAGCTATGTTTTGTTGGTACTTGAGTTAAAATTTTGTATTTATTTTATAAAAGTGTAGATATGTGAGTAAATACAAAATTATAACTTTTTTCATTATACATCATTTTAAGGAATACCAGTAAAGTTAATTATTATGAATAGTGATGTTCAATAACATTGCTTCTATTAGTATATTTTCGATAAGTTACATTAGCTGTCCCTATAAATATAATATAGTTAAATCGAGTCAGTCTTCAGCAAAAATGGTGAGCTACATTGTTTTATAATTTATTTTTAATGTAATGACTTGAAGTTGTTACATCAAAATTTTCTTAATAAACAGACTAACTTTGCCTGATATGTTTGGATTTCTTATAACATTTGTTTGTGTAATATTTACATGCAGCATCCCAAATTATGTCAATAAAATTATAACCTTAAGAAGATTTTTCTCTCCAAAAAGCATAATTTAGAGAAGAATTAGTGAACTAGTGGAGTATAGCTTATAAAGTGGGAATTAAAAGCAACATAATATCTTATTTCAACTTGGTATAGATACAGGACTGCACTTCGTACATAAAAAGTTCTTTCAAGTTTTTTTTATTTTATGTTGTGTGTACTGAAAAAATATAAAATTTAGTTACTTTTAAGTCATTTGCCATTGGCATTATATTTATTATGTCCCAAGAGTTCTAACCATTTTTACTGTGTACTTCAGTTGTTTAGACATGACAAGACAGATCCCAAAATTACAGTTATGCTTTTATTAATAAAGTTGGAAAGGTTTATTAATGCTAATAAACAAATAGTAATCATCAAATAGTACCTAGATACTTGACCTAAGCCGAACATAATTAAATTTAGTTTTATGGTCTCGCATGAGCCACGTGATATATACTGGCAAGCTTGTAATATGTCTAAGACGTAAGTAAATAGATAAATCGTAAGCTACTGTTGTTACTAAAAATGCTGGCCAGAATTGGTAGAAATAAAAAATAGCAGACAAGATATTACATTTTAAATTTATTTCTTGAACTTCTCATGAGCCTCAGCCATTTATAGGCATGTGTGTGAATATATATTTTTATCTGTTAGTACAGGCCAGGTCTTCACGCGAAGTACTCATTAAATATTGCTGCAAATAAAACAAAACTTCAATGCTTTGCTATATTTGTTTTAAATTCATAATAATTTTTGCTGCAACTGTAACAGAGTTCTTCAAATATATGAGGAAATACCTCTATTTTAGTTACAGATTCAAAGTCATGAGTTAAAAGACTTGCATTGTATTCTCCAGAAGAAACAACTTTTGAAAATGCTGTAGCATCAGTAGCTGTCAACTTGTCAAGTTTTGTTTTTAAATTATTCTGAAATCAAAGGTATAATATTTTTATAGGTTCTAAATAGCAATTATTATTGTAAAACCCAAGGTTGCAGATATTTAAGGCCTTGTAAGATGTAGCATTGTTTAGTTTTGGGACAATTGCAAAAATAATGGCATATTGCACATTAAACTTTCATAAAGTGAGTTTGCTAAGTTCAACTGCTGAGGTGAAATTGGGTGTAAACTTTAAAGAAAATTTACATGTTTAAACATTGTTAAAGAAATTTTTCTATTTCTATATATACAGATGGAGTATATTCATGTACTTTAGAAAAACAATAAATTATTCACCTGGCATATTTGACAAGGTTTGCCAGTACTATCATCTGCAGAACTAATTTTATCTGCTGTTTTACATATTGTTGATATTGTAGCTGGAGAATTTATTTCCAAGTCTGATATAAAGTTTGATATGAGTGACTGTAAATTAATTTCTGAAACTGATTTGTCCAAAGATGATAAATGCCTTATTCTTGCATAATGATTTAACTCTTCATCTGTTATGTCTCTCATTGGTCTTAATAGCTTAACATCCTTATCGCGGCAATCAGCAAAACCCTAAGAATTAAATAAGAATAAGCAAAAACATTGCAGTAACAAGTTGAAAGATAAGTATTTTTTACTTTACTACTTATATAAATTAATTTCTAAATAAAACAAGATTATTACAATTACTGCTGTATGTACTTCTTTGGCAAATACTAGCCTTTTTAAATGTTAAGAATAAAATCATAAAAGTAGGTAAACCACTTACAATATCATTTTCTATTTGAGAGCCTCTGCCCATCACAATATTTGATAATAATTTTGCTGACAACTTTGTATTTGTTTCAGAGGTAAATATTGAATAACATTCCAAATCTTTTGCCATCTTATAAAATACTTTTTGCCTAATTCTAGATAAAAAGTCTTTTTCTGCTGAGGGTGAAATCTTATTTACAAAATTATTTATAGTTGGCATTCTGAAGTTATTACTTTTCACAGTGGTGTCTGCTTCATTATAATTTTTGTACTCAGTAATCATACTAGAAATGTTCATAGATATTAAATCAACATTATATTTCTTGCATTGATTCATGATTAGGTTACAGACACTGTCATCGGTTGAAACTATCCCTATAAATAAATAATGGTTAAAGTAAAATAATAATTTAACTAATCTGACCAGTTATTAAAAAAAAAGAATACCACATACATAGAATAAATTATAAAACAATTGAGTGGATGAAACAAAACCTACCATTCACATGTAAAAATACTGGAGAAATTCGTAATTTTTTATGAGTATTTAAAGTTATCCCATTCATAACTAAATCAAGCAAAACAGAAGAAGAAATATCACCCGATAAACAAATCAAAGATTTGTTATCGTTGGAAAATTTTGTGTTTTTACCTATACATGCCCTGAATTTATGAATTATATTTGCTATGAAACATGCATCACAAAAGAAGAAGACTTTTCTTATAACTAATGTTCCTTCACTATTACATTTCTTGCACAACATTTCAAAGCTCTTAAATAATATATTTGTATGTTTAAAATGGGAAAAAGAATTTTTATTGTAAACTTTATAGGTTGAAGTTAACAGATTTTCGACTATACAATATACATCCAGTGCCAACTGCCAGTGTTAATTAAATAATACCAAATGTGTTGACTGTTGACATCTGAAGTGATTACCACAGACTGAGAATAATAGAATATAGACCATATTAAAATTTACATTGAATTTTAACTTTTGGCACAAGCACGATGAGATATTAGCAAGCTAATCATATCAAATACCCTATAATAAGATATGGAAACTAACTAGACTGTATAAGTTAGTTTCCATAACTCATTATAGTAGTCCGCTTGAAAATAAGACATAAAATAATGGTCAAATAACAAAAATTCCCGGAGAGCCAAAAACTGGTGGAGAGCTTAATAAAACTTACCGTTTTCGAGAAAAATTCAAAAACCCTCAAATTTTGACCTTTGACCCTAATAACTTTTGTAGCACACATGATCGATGGGGATTTTTAAAACTTTATTTGTAATGGTAAACCCCAGCTCTCCACCAATTTTTGGCTCTCCGGGAATTTTTGTTATTTCAAATGTATGTAGTGACCGGACTATAGGGTTTGTTCAGATTTCATTTGAACCGCTGACATGGCTGACGCGCTTTGTCCAAAATTTATATAGCTGAAGATGCGCAATACACCGATAGCTTACAAGACAATCTTACGTATGTCTGAATAGGTATAAGTATTTACGATATCGTTTGAACTTTGAAACATAATAAATCAGATTTGAATATTGCTCTGTTTTCTTAATTCCCGCATCCTCTCAAAGACTCCGTCAATCCCTTAATTAATCCGTTATTATTTTTTAATTAAAAGTAGTTACTACAACATAATAATGTATTTTGATTGATTCTACTTGGACAGTTAGTTGAGTAGGATAAGGAACAATATAAGCGCAAAACAGACTGCTAACTCTAAGAAGAATTAGCATAAAAACTTAGATTGGGACCTATAATGTAGTGTTCGGGTACGGCATAATGTCATTCAGTGAGCAGTTGACGTTGCGATCCCCTTGTACGTTTTGATATTACAATTGTGTTTGTTATGACCTGTTACGATGAGAAAAGAAAAATCAATGGGTGAGGTTGGGTAGGTGGGTTGTTTAACTTTAAACAGATTTTGACGTTGACGCAGCGAAACAAATTTCATATTGCAAAAGTATTGCCTCTGAAAATGTCCCGACCTTAGGATTATGTTTGCACTGTGCGGACGAGGTCTGCTTGGCAGGTCTCCTCTCGAAAAGCACAAGTCAATACAATGTGATCAAGTTACGTTGTGTATGACTTACTTATAACAAATACATACACAATTTAAATGAATCGATTCAAAAAATATTTATGGTACGATAATACCTAGCCGAGTTATAGAAAAATGGTAACTGATTCAAGATTGCTGTTAACGCACGTGTCGAGTTTAGTCGCCATTTTGGATTTAGACTCCCACTTAGTTCGTAAATGGTGATGCAATAAAATTTCTACCATGAATTAATGCAAGGTCAAACGGTAAGTAAATTGAGTGTACTTGCTCAAATAAAAATAAATGTCTAGAAAAATATTGTTTATTTGTTTTAATAAAACATTACAAACTCAGACTTTGTTGAAGGCAGCTATGTCAACACTTTGTACCTGGAAGCAATAAAAAGTGTTTGTTCTATGAACTTTACAGTAAAGTTTATTGTTATTTAAAAATAAATTGTCTATTAAACTTATTCAGAACTATAGACTATAGATCTATAGGGTTGAACCCTTTGAAAAACAAATAAACTTACGAAATCTTCATTTTTCTCAATCTCTTCAGTAAGCCAATCAACTGATACTTTATCATCTTCAACTACACACGAAATTTGCAGCTTGTGAATTCCAAAAGCTAAGGGAACAAGCTTAGCCGCACCCCAAAGTAAGCCATCTGTACTTATATTCCTTACAGCCTGTTCCATTGCTTTCATATCAGTTTCATCATCCCAAGGCTTAACATCCAAAATTATATTTGACTTGGCAATAAGTACAGGTTCTGAAAATAAAGTGTTATAGATATTTTGTTTTTAGGTATATACTTTTAGTTGAAACATGTGATTAAATAAATAAAACTATGGCATACAATTGTTTTGTACAATATACTTAATTTAAGTAATAATAATCCAGTATCAAAACACCCATTTAATTTGTTTTGGTCAACTTTTTATCTATAGGTAAGTTGAAGGCTGATTACCCATTATGTACCAGAAAAACATTTGAAAATTCACTATACACGTATATGTACTGTGTTTTGCACACACCACTAGGCTAGTACTGCTTAGCAGTATTTTAAAACCTAATGAATATATTGAGACCAACTTTTTGCTTTCTTGGCATTATACGCAGCAAGTCTTTCGTCTCTGAGCTTAGCAGCTTCAGCACTTTCTTCTTCATCATCAGATCCAAATAGATCAACACCATCATCTGATTCTTGTTCTTCTTTTGCTGCCTGAACCTAAAATGATATTACTAATATTAACCCAGCAAATTTTGTACCACCTAACAGTTTATGAATGTTGTGTTAAAGATTTGCTGGACTATACAATGAACACAAAATAAATTTCTGAATGCAAGTATAAATATTTGACAACCAATATACGTAGTTGGTCCCAAAGTTCTGTCACTGGCACATTATTTCTAAATTTCGAGGAGGATTTTATAAAAAAATTATTGCATTCTATTTTGGAATGTTTGACTATTGTTTTAAAACAAAAAACAATAACTTTCCGTAATTTTTCACGATGGAGTGGACATTGAAAGAAAACCGAAGAGTGGTTATTGCGTTGCACCGCTGTGGGCACTCGCCGAGTATCATTTTCAAGTTGCTAAAAAATTTGAGTATAACGCTTAGGTTTGTGTACAGTACTATTGATAGGTACCTTGAAGTCTCCAGTGTTGAGGACAAGAGAAAGAACTGGTCAGCCACGCTCCACAAGAACACCAGCAGTAATCAAAGCTATCAAGGCGCGGATAGTAAGAAATCCTGTCCGAAATCAGAAGTTGATGGCTATGCAGATGGGAGTCAGTAGGAAAACAGTGAAAAAGGTTTTAAATGAAGACCTTGGTCTACGAGCATACAAAAAAAGAGTAGAAACTTACTTAATGCTCGTCTAAAAGCAATAAGGCTTAAGAGATCGCGGGTGTCATATAAGCGGTACGCGAAACACCGACACCGTGATATCCTCTTTATTGAAGACGAGTACAATAAAGAAAATGATACAGTGTACGCTAGGAGTTCTGAAGAAGCTGAAAATAAAGTTCCAAGGGTGCCACATGGTCATCATCTATCATCAGTAATGGTCTAGTTGGGAATGTCCTATCCGGGCTAACTGAGGTTTATTTTTGCGAAAAGGGGGTCAAAACCAGTGCTAAAGTGTACCAAGAGACGGTTTTGGATCGCCTTGTCAAAGACCTGTCTAGCACCGTATTTGCGGGACATCACTTCGTGTTCCAGCAGGACTCTTCGCCTGCATACAAAGCCAAGACCACTAAAGCCTGGTATGAGCGTGAAAACATCGACTTAATTATACATGAGGATTGGCCTTACTCCAGTCCGGACCTTAATCCTTTGGACTACAAATTTTAGCAGGTCTTAGAGAGAAAAAAAAATTTGGAGATACTCAAGTCATCTTTAAAAAAATCAGAGACTGAAATCGACATGAATATGGTGCGTGTTGCGATAGATGACTGGCCGCGGCGCTTAAGGGCCAGTATTAAAAATAAGGGAGGTCATTTTGAATATTTTTATGCTATTTCTATTCCTTAATTAATGTACTATGAATTGATATATCACTCATTAAAAACTGATAAGTAGTTTTGTTTTTATCTTTATTTCCATTTATGACAGAACTTTGGGACCAACTATGTATATTATGTCAATCTTCATTACTGACATTATTGTACATTTTTAAATTCTATAATATCCAAATATTGTGGATATATCCTGTCAATTTAAAACCATTATTTAAATATATTCAAAAGAGTTTAGTTCATCAAAGGGATGAACATTAAATGTTTGACAATTATGTAACCCATTAAACATGTATTAGATTTTTTTTTTTGGTGAAGCCATTTTAGAATTGAAGGTAACAAACAAATATGCCTTTGTTTTATAATATATTAGGATATATCCTATATAAATGTAAAAATTGTAATTTACTGTAAACTCAGTTGAAAAATTTAAAAGATTCTGATAAAAACAGGGTATTCCCAACATAGGTATAAAATATTTAAAATACCTTGGAGGCAGCTTGTTGTGGTTTGTCTTCAGTTGATTCAAGACCATCTACTCTAGCTTGAAGGCTGATCACTAGTTTGCGTAGTTCTTCCATTGCCTTCCTTAGCTCTGAGTTTTCTTGTACCAATTTGTTTAATTTTGAATTGATCTCAGTATTAGGTACTCCAGTTAAAGATGCAACACTATCCATCTGAAATAATTAAAACATGAGTGTGAATTAATGTTGCTAATTGTCAACATAATACTGAATTATATATTCAGCCCAGATAATTTTACATGAATCAACAAGCTATATAGCATAACAATGTATATGGATGGTGTAATTTTCATTACTTACGCATTCTAGTGAATTTTTAATGTGCTGTCTTGCTTTTGCAACCTCACTAGCCAGAGATGATCCCACCACCACAAGTGGATTTTTTTGACTCTAAATATACATAAAATATTTATTGAAATACCAGTAACAACGAATTAAGACTAAGACTTTCATTAAAAAATTAATTGCTTATGAAAGAATTATACAAAAAAGGACGTAATCTTACCTTGTTAAGTGATTCATAGTAATTTTTCTCTGCCTCATTATAGACATTTTTGTCCAGCCAAACTTTTTCATACATTAAAACAGACATCTGAAACGGTTTCAAAATCATTTATTTTGTATATTTTCAATTGTAATAGAAAATTTTCACAATTATTATCAAACAAAAATTCGAGATTGCGAGGTTAGAATAACCGCATTATTTATTAACAAATTAAAGTAGTTTTTTACGAAACAGTTGATAAAAAACTATTTTAAATGCATACCTTGTAGGGACCTTAAATTGAACAATTTAAATTCGATTTTTTTAAATAGTTTCCAACTGAGCCAACGTTTTATGGCAAAGGTCAAAAGTTTCATAGAACGAAAGTCGAGAGACGAGAACTCGTGTCGTTGCTTGACAAGTTGGAACTTGGAACGTCATGATTAAACATTTTGACTTTGACAGTTACGCTACGCCTATATAAATAATATAGACTATAGGTTATAGTAAAGAAAAGGAAATATTAGATTAACTACCTTACAGCTCAATAATTTGACCATTACATTGTTTACGCAAATCGCCGACTGCAGTTTCACCGACTATAGGCATTAGAGGCATTCTTTAATTCCTTATAATTACTTAAGTAAAATGTTAGCTGTGTGTATAATATAATTGTCTAATATATTATGTCATATGTGTACATCTCTGTGTTAAGTTTGCACATACGTTTCAAGTTTTGTTATGTTTATTATTATACTGTCTCACGATTTTAAACCTATCTACCAGTCTTTCCTTGATCTACGATTGTTTCTTAAATCATATGAGGTATATATAAGAATATTGTATTATTTTTTTATCAAAATAAATATCTTATAGTACCTATCAGTTCCTTGTTGTTTCAATTAGGTGTGATTGTGTAAATTTGTATTTTGTCTCAATAAGCTGTATGCTTATCTGTCATATCAAAAGAAGACACTATTTCCATAGCAAAATACATTCCAATCCTATTAAGTCCAATACAAGGAATAAGTGTCATCAATCCGAAAGGAAAATTCCTCAATTTTCAGTTCGTTTTTAATAAAACGTTACTGATTATTTTGGGACGATTTCTATTTGCCAGCTCGTGCTGTGCTGTGGCTTTCAGATGCTTTTTTTTCATTAAAAATAAAAGCCATTTAGGTAATAAAGAGAAATTGAGACAATTATTTAGGTTATAATGAATTCTTGTAGCTAATGAAAATTTCCTTTTGAATTATGAGACAAGCTTATTAAAAACACCTCTCTGTTCCTGTCTTTTAGGCAAACTAGCAGAAGTGGTAGACAAACCATTCTACTGCTGCCAAAGGCTGATCTAGCACTAACGAAGTAAGCAAATCGTGATCTCCTTTATTTACAGTCACGATGTCGCCGGAGATATCGCGTAGTATTTATACTGAGTTCTCCTGATCAAGTTTTATAATCGTTAAAAACGTTGACCAGTCCTATATCTGACGCATATATGTTTACGTATATATTTTTAATATGTTTTCAATTCTTCACATGCAAGTCCAGTATTACAGAAAGACCATACTCTAAGCTACGTGGTAAAAATCTTAAAATATTATACGAAAACACGAAACGCATTTACAAAATTTGAAAAAACTTTTATGATCTGTAAAAAAGAAATGTGTAATGGTAGGGGAGCCCAAGAGGGGATTTCGGGATTTACTAAAGCGCGGCAGATTAATATATAGGGGGATACCTTGTACCCGGTTAAGTACCTCCACAAAATATGAGGCCCATATATAAGGCCGCCCGTGAAGGAGACAGGATCAGATTAGTAAAAAAAAATTGACCATCAGAAATTCCCGAGCGCGTCAGATTAAGGTAGGGTGAGTTCATTACATCCTAAAAAGTGTTTGTTCCACTAATCTGACAATTTGAGAGTGACGTAAAAAAAGGGGAGGGCAACAAAGTTGTAAAAAAAAACGTTATCTCGACATTCTCGAGCGTAGCTAACTTTTTTTTTTATTTTGAAGGAAATAATTCAAGAATAATGAAAAATATATAATCTGACGATTTACGCAAGCCGAAATAACAAAAATTCGTCGATAAAGTTAAATGCGTGCAGCTGCGTGATGCCTACATTTCCTTAAACCGATCGGAATCTACTAAACGGCGTTCTAAATATTTCCCTCAAAATTACATTTCCTGTGAATTTGAACCGATTCAGACCGATAGATTTTGAGACATTTTGAAAAATCGTAAAAAAATAAGAAATATTTTTTTTTAAAGTGGTTTCTTTATCGATCAACTTCAAAAACTAATCCGCCTTTGAGCTTGAAAAACCACGTCACCCCAAGTCGCCACCAAGCTGGTCAAAAGCGGTTGATTCGTTCGAGAGATATCGTGAACGAAAGAAACCCGAAAAAGTGTTTTTTCGGGATTACTCCGAAATTTGTGGTTCGATCAATTAAAAATCAAAATTACTTATGAGGATGATAAAACTGCGTCGAATGCCGCCAACCTTGTGAAAATTGCTTGATCCATTCAAAAGTTATTGCGGTTTGAAAATTCCAAAAATACTGTTCTATGAATCTTCTATCAGACTTTCGAGCTGAGAGAGCTCAAATGCATAGAAATATTATTTCTTTGAACTCAGCGAGCTCAAAATATCAATTTTAAGCGCCAAGGAATGGAATTAGCGGGAAGTTGCAGGGATGGCCCTTTAGGTGAACCGTTTTTCTAATTTTTTTTTTGTCAGATCAGGCGAATCCCTCTAGATAATCGTCAGATTATGAGACAGTACGTTTAGAACATAAAGATGAACCACATATATCTTAATCTGACGCGCTTGAGTATTTCAAAATTGCTATTTTTTTTGCAAATTATGAAAATGGCCGTGGGTTTGCGTCCCATCGAAATCGTCAGATTAGTGAATGAGAGCTTTTTTTTGGTGTACTTAACACTCCCTTAGAAAATCTGACGCGCTCGATAACTTTTTTTTTTTCATTTTCAACCCTTAAATACAACCACCCGCATCATGCAAACGATCAGATTAACATACGTACATTATTAAAAATACGTAGGGCATTGATGCTATCAATATCTGACGCGCTCGAGGATGTCCATGCAACAGTTTTTTTTACATATTTAACAATCTATAGCCGCTTCCCCCACCGATGAAAAGGTATATATCATATAACATTTTTTTCTTCTTATCATCTAAGCTTTGCATCCCAATAGGTCTCTACGACGCTCAAGTAAATCCCCATTTAGCCTCGTGGGCTCCCCTACCATAAGTTTTATTATTTTCTAAAGATAATTAAATAAAATCTTCTATTTTTTTACTGCATTGAAAATTACGATATAGCATGACGGTTGTTGTATTCGGTTGTAATATTCGATGCAGTAGGTATCAAAGGTTTTATTCTCGTTTTATTTTATGTTAATTGTCTTATTAAAACTACATTTTTGTAACCTGAAAGATAACCTTTCTATAGATTTCGTTTTTTCTAATTACCATAAACCCGATTCAATATTAGATGGACTATCTAGACATGACATGATACGACAACCAAATAATCTAAAATATATATGAAACAAATAGACCTCAATCCATCATGATTTTGATTAATAAACACCTGTCTTAAATTTAAGCCAGATGATCCTTTTAAGAAATCTATAGTAATATTAAAGGGCTAGATCTTTCTATAAATTGAATGCCATAATAACTTTTTTTCTTATATAATTAAGGTGAATAAGGACACTGTCGATGAGTGAAACTTGAGTTTCGCAAAGAAACTTTCAGTATTTGGATCGCAAATTTAGTAATGGCTTATGTTATAACTGATACTGTGGAAGCGGCGGCATTCATCGCCTCAGGCGTACAAGCCAACCAGTGTCTCGAATGTTGCGAACGTTTCTCTTTCCAATATAAAAAATATCTTTCATAATAATCCATTTACTTCGTTGGATATTGATTATATTTATAAATTAACTTTTGAATATTAAAATATTTCAATTCTTTTGTAATTATGTAATGACTATTGAGAGTATTAAACAAAACAGCTTTATAAGTATGTATATGTTGAATAAAACTATGTTGTAATATGACTCGATTTCTGTAGGAATGAAAGTTCTATCTATCTGTCCAGGAGAGCGATTGGGGTTGAGGGCTCCTACATGAACGGAAGATAAATTCGTCGTTTTGGTGCGTGGATGGCGCGGGCGGCGGGGAGGCGGCGGCGCGGCGTCCGCGCGCGGAGGCTGTTGCGCTCAGAGCACCTGCGCCCGCGCTCCGTAGCGCCGCTCGCCGTGTGCTCAGTCCCCGCGCCCGCGCCTGGCCGCGCCGCCCGCAGCCCGAGCCGCCGCCCCCGGCCACGGTACGTGACCCTCCGCTGGCGCGTCGGGGTCGGTCGACTGCGCGTTCCTCACTGCACCGCGCCGCTTGACGCTTGCTGGCGTACTCGCTTAAGCAGCTCGGCCGGTTTTGTGAATTTGCCGGGCGAGCTGTGACGTCACGATACTAGTTTGACGCGCGTGCGTGACGATCTGCGCCAGGACGTTTACCGCCCCCGACCTTAGTTTCAGTGCAATAGCGTGCTCGTTTGTGTTCCTTCCCATTTCAGTGATTTATAGGCAATGGCGATTTCAGTTTATTTCATTTGGCAGTTTACTTTTAACAGTAGTTCCATTCGTGGAACAACGATTTGTTTTGAGTTTTACACGAGTTGGTTTGCTTCATTTTATTATCATATCATATCATACGTTTTATAGTATATGGCTGGAAAATAAAACAAAGATACATTGATGGTATTAACATCGGGCCACCAGTACCTACAAATATTTCAACGTTCAATTAATTTTAATGTAAGTTTCCTATATCGGCATGCAGCGAGCGAGCTTTTTAAGAAGGTAGTGTTGCTTGTTTATCTGTGTGCGAGCGTAGGTACACTTCGACGTTCCAACTTCGCGGCGGAGCCTTTTTGTGTTTTTATTTTTCCTCCTGCCGCGAGACAACAACCTTTATACAGTATATATATATATATATATATATGTATATGAACAAATGTATGGGTATGGGGGAACGGCGGGGCTACATGCAACGTAATTATTTATAAATCGTGAAATTGTTAATTAACAATAAAAATAATGTATATTCGTTATATTAGCTTAATGTTTATTTCGAGTTTAGGTCGGTTTGAAAAATAAATAGTTTTGCTATTTAAACTTCAATTATAACATAATATCTAGACACATTTCTTATGCTGGAATGGAGATTTTAGTGTAAACCGTTTTATACATAAAAAATATGAAGCAATCAATTTTCTTGTTCAAATTATATCGAATTTCAACATTGGCCAGATATGATAATTATGCGATTCATAAACATATATCCATCCTTGTTTAGCTTATATACTACTTCTTAAGTTTATAGGAACAAAAGCTAATGTTTTGTCTCTTTTTCACCCTTGAATGCCTTCGCAGTCTCCGTAATATAGGTTTAGCATGAAAGCTTCTGTTGCCTGATCAGAAAGTTCGTTCAAATTCGTTAGATTGAAGTATATTGAGCCTTTGTTTTTTGTAGATGTTCTTATGAATATTTATTATTCCATTGATTGTTATTTGAAGACTTTTTATACTACATAGTATACAATAAATTCAGCGGATGAGTTGTCAGTACAATACAAATGAAAAATTTTATCATTTTGGTGACTAAAATTTGCTTGATATTATTGTTATATAAAGGGTATAACAAGTTCGACAACCACGTGGATGTGTTATAGTCTTTCCAGTTTGTACCGTATGGTGGTGCTTCTGAGCGCCAGACGTGGTTCCTGAACGAGTTCGGGCCGGTCAGGTGCCACTTAATACTTGTTCTGCTCTAACTGGACTCGAATCAGCTGTTACCTGCTTTATTTGTTCTTTGTTTTAGTATTTTATAAACAAAACAAACCACTTTTGTATACATATTGGGCACAAACGAGCATGGTATTGCATTACGAAATATTTTATGATGGTGAATTTGTTTTATTATTGACGGGGATATTTTTTCAGAATTCAGAAAGAATTGTCATTTAACGACAGCGGGGCGCTCTTGAGTGGCGCCTCCGCCTGTACAAAGACGTCCCAATCAACGAGTAACGCGGCGAGATGTCCGCGTCGCCGCAACCGGCGGGCGCGTGCGACGAGCGAGCCCGCACACCCAGAGCGTCGCCATCTTCAACTCCCCGGTCCCCAGCTCCAGCTCATGCCGTGCTTGCCACTATGACACCTGTGCAGCCAGCACACGACTACTATCCTCACAAAGTAGAAATGGACTCTGACGACGGCTACCCGCCTGAAGCTCATTCTTATCGCCATTCTCCCCATGGGCTGGCTGCGTATGCACCCGATAACAAAGTACCAGTTCAGCCGGACGTATATGACCAGGGAATGGAGTCTATAGACGAAAAGACTCCTATAGATCTCATTTATGAAGACGATAAAGAGACAGTTATATATACTACTACGCCAGATCAGAAAAGAGTAGAAATGATCAGTGGTCAACTTGAAGATGGACAGTTGGTTAGCGGCAGTGGACAGTTGGTAGATGGAGGAGTGTCAGTCGTCGTAGGAGCTCCCGGACAAGGCACAGTTTTGGTGCTAGCAGATGAATTGGGACAAGTCATCACGATACCTAGGTATTTACAAACTTTTTAAAACTCACTGTAGCATATTTTATATTGTTTTATACCTGTGCCTCGCGGTTTTTTTTTGTTTTTCCTTGTTAATTCGGTCATAGGATAATGTTGTATAGTTTTCTTTGATAAATTGACTATCAAACATATAAATATTTTATTCATTCGATCTAGTCTCTAATGAGAATAGCAAATTCAACCAAGGAAACAAACTCTTCAGTTTTACAATATTAGTATAGATAGGTTACGTAAATCTATATATCTAATATTTATTCATGCAAATTTTTATTTCCATCAACAGTGCAGTTGGTTTTATTTGGAATTAGTGTAATACTCAGTTGCATAAAGTAATATGTAGTAGGGTGGCGTATTTCGTATAGTATGTCTCTAAGGTCCAGTGTAACGGTTGTAGCACTAGGCACTAGGAGCGGCCTGTGTGGGTGGAGAGACGTGCTCACCTTGAACTTGCCGAGTCCAAGCCTCTCTCGCACCATGCGATCACATTTCGATGCTGCGTATTCTACCAACTTCAATTTAACTACTAATTATTGAGGTTCCATTGTTCCAGTCCAGTCTTAATGGTTACGGATTGAAAGATATCGATTTTTATTAGTATTTTCTAGCTTGTCTGGCTTTGTATCAAAGCATAATATTTTATTGATGTGTGACGAGTGTTAGGAAAAATTAAATATAATAATTTTTAAATGTACAAATTAAATGTTTTTTTTTTTAATTAATTTTATTGTTCGACTGTAGTATTGTTTCATTTAGCACTTAGGTTTGATTCGAGGCTTGAAGACAAAAGAAAAAATCTAACAATACTACATCGCAGTAATGCACCTTATATATGTATTCATTCACAACGTTGTGTTAAATGCTTTGGTAGCAAATTAAATTATTACGTAGTCGATAATCAAAATTGATTCCAAACAGTCAAGTCATATAATAAAGTTTGGAACTTTAACACATTTGTTTAGAACATCTGAATTTGGTTATATATTTTAAATGAACATATAATTAACTACACTTATAGATTAATATAATCTATTAAAAAAATATACAGCAGAGTTTTTTAATTTTGTGTCTATTAATTTTAATTTTTAAAGTGTTTAAAACTATAGTATATTAGCTATCCTCGGCGCTGCCTACTCTCTTGGGTAATTCATTAAAATGTGACTAAATTTTACACCTTTTTACTATATACTACGAAAATCATATCGAATGCTGTAAATATTTGTAGAAATTTACAAAAATGTCTATGCTTAACCTATAACACAACTATTTATTTAATATCTCCATAGAATTGAAAACGCATGTTCATAAAAAACCGTTGTTAAGATAGGCAAATGTAGGATTAAAAAGGTACATCTAATTATAATTGCGTTCATCGTGTATCTAAAGGTTTGATAAGGGAATTCAATATAAAAAAAGCTTTTAGTTAAAATGAATAAATAATCTCGATATGGATTGGTAGGTGAGTGATAAAAACTCGGCTGAATCGTTTAGGACGCCGAGAGGCAACGCAGCCTCACCCGCCGCGCCTCCAAGGCTTTAATGATGACTTTTTGTTATAATGTGGTACAAACAATAAGCGTTTTATTTGTCCTTTCTGTATATAATACTTATACATTTTTTATATAATATTATCTGTCAAGTAAAATATATTCACGTTTTTGTATTATACTTATATAGTACAATAATCTTTTGTTTGCGTCTCTCTATTAATAAAAGACGTATGTATACTTAACAATTTATTTATAATAGACATGTAGTTGTACAATTTAGATAATATAGTATAAGTTTAATTTATAATTCTATTAAATAAATTCGCTAACGTTTATGCCTTGTTCGTTGATCGGGCGACAGCGATCCCCCCTCCGCGCGTTCCCCTCTCCCGTTTCTCTTATTTTATTGCCTCGCACTCGTTGCGGTGAACCCTCGAGATGAGCTTACGATCGCCTTCTTCCCAATAATTATAATTTAATGTAATTATTTTACTTAGTTATGTGATAAACTTTTGGAATTCAGTCATGCTTTTTAATTTATTTAATGACATATCGTTAAAAGTAATTCTTTTTTTAAGTTTCATAATTTTCGTAACGTTATCTTTAATGTGGAATTTCTTTATTTAATACCACCAAAACAGATATATGTTATTCAGTTCCTAATATAGTAATTATTAATATAATATATAACATTTTTGGAAATTTATTATATATTTCCACTGTCGTAAAAGGTCAATAATCGAATAAAAGCGGGATGCGTTGACTCGCTAGTGAAAGACTTCAACGAGCGCACTGCTTACAGCAGTGTAATGGTTTTGTCGTTGAATTTTAGAGAAAGAAAAGTTAAAATGTTTGAAATTTTAAGGAAATTTGGAAGTATAAAATTGTACTAATACGTTTCATTAGAAGATAGGTCATTCATAAGGTACACATATATGAAAAATCAGTATTGGTTAGGCTAATTTCAATTTCAGAAACAGCTGTAACAAATGACATCACCCTCACATCTTTCGAAGTTAATAATAATGACCGCAAGTATAAACACAAAGTTCAGTATGTCCTTTAAAAATTAACGATCATCCTTTCTACCTGCCGCTGTCCGAGTGCAAATAAAAAACGTTTCCCCCGCATAAAGGGTTCATTTCCCATCGCAGGTTGTCTCACACATGAATCAGGAACACACAGATAAAGCTTTGGGCAATACGGACCGAACTGATATCTCAAATACGTTTTCATAGCGAACGAATGTTATGGATCGGATCTTAGTAAAAAGTTTTACGTATTTCGTATTCCAACAAAAGTATTACGAACCTCGTGTAAATGTCGAAGGAAAAGACAACAACATTCATGATTACATTTTTTTTATCATTTTGTGTTATAATTATACTTTTAAATAAAATGATGAAATTGTTTACGGTAGGTATTCCAAAAATATTATGTTATCAAAGCTCCAATGTATTTTCTTTTGTTTAAAAATGAGCCTTATACATTCGTAATACAGTTTATTGTTTTAACGTCATTACTTATTTTATTATTTATTATTCAAAGCGATATCTAGCTTTTTTGTCGGGGATTCTTTTGCGATTAGATTTTCGTTAGAACTGATACATTCATTTGGCTACATTGTGTGTAATAATATCACGAGCGAGACGACTAACTTAAATATAACCTAAAGTTGGCTGAAATGTTACCTGCTTAAGCTCTGATTCGAAATTATTCAATAAAAGTCTAATAGGAGACTTAGGTACCCTTGCAGATGTTCAGAGGCAACAACGACCAATTTTTAAATAGTGAAAAACTCTGACACCATTTAAATATTATTTTAAACAAAATATCTTTCTATAGATAATGATATATATTAATCACCGTATTTATCTTGAGTAATTCTCCTTTACGCTCTAAATGGAGTTTAAAACGCCGGAAATTAGCTCGTTTTAAAATAATTTCTATCTACTCTAATTACATAACGCTAGGGTACTATAACCTATCGCCCACGAAAGGCCGAACACCTGCAAGTCTTGCATTTTAATTCAATGTAATTTATATATATTACTTTTGGCGAAAAACGTTTATATAAACTATTAAAACATAAAATTAATTATTAATAAACCCTATTTTTGTTGTACGTAGGTATTAATAGGTACTATTACTAGTATAACTCGTTAGAATTAGTTCAATACACCATATGTATACTATACATATAATATTCAAACACTAGGAACCGGAAAAGGTTTCATTACTGTTTCAAAAATAAATTTTATAGTCTGCACGGGAATTGAACTTTAAATTATGTATTTCATCATAGCATTATAGAGTTTCAAAACGATTAAACAACTTTGCATAGATTTAGATATGTATCTATAAAATCATTGACTCGTAAAATCGGAGAAACTCTTTATTCATCACATTGACATAGTGAACATAATGTTACACGGTGTGTTTGTTTGGGTGCGTTGTTTGAGTGTGTGCAGCAGCTTATTAGTAAGATAAAGACAGAGAGATTCTGTGAGACTGAGAGAAACAGACGTCAACAAGGCTAGCCTTACCATATATGTATTTATAATATGAATGTTCGATTTTATTAACTCCATTCGTTATACCATTCGACATTTTAATAATAATACCGAGAGGTAGGTAAATGCGTTTAAGTTATTTTTTTTCGATAGTTTTAGTTGGATACTTTAGAACTATATATGAACATTTATATACTTTCAATAATGATCCTTCTTTATATAAATTAGTGTTTTTGCCCACTTCCAATTTGTTCATTAATATAATGATCCAACATAAATAAAAAAGATTATAAAGTAGGTAATGGAAAGATAAGACGCGGTCGTATAAAATCAACAGAAAGATGTGTTTCTCACAGATTAAGCAATATTAGCCTCTGCTCTGTATTTTTTGTTAATTTAGCTTGAATTGATGGCGACGCGATTTGAATTTTAAATTTTATAACATGGTTTACGATGTACTATAAAGTTTATTAATTTTAAATGTTTTATTTTTTATTTTCATATCAGATATTACATCTACGTCACTTATCTTAATATTAAATTAAATGGTAAATAATGAAATATTTAAAGTGTTGCGATTAAGACTCAATAAATTGAAATGCCACACCAGACAACTCGATCTATTTTTGTTGACATACCTACTTACTCATTTAAGGTTGTACATTCACTTGTGTTTACATTCGAGTAGTGGGTAGTGTAAACACTGGGCAGGGTCCGAAAAAGCGACATTGTTGCAAGGACTACAGCTCAAGGGCACCCCTCTCACTCACAACCACGTCATATTCATTTTAGGTAGTTTAATTTAAAAGTAAATGAAGCGAAAACGCGACCTCAGGATCGCAGCATGTGCTTTGATATATCACAAACGCGAAAACATCAGGGATAGTTTATACTTTACAGAACAAGCATTGTTTTTAAAGCAATTAATGTTAAATTCTTTAGTAACTAGCATATTTATGCGACTCTTCTTTTTTTTTAAATTGCACTATTAATTTAATGCGTCATAAAAAGATACAACGGATATGGTACACTTTTAAGGAGTAGAGCATTTTTGTATATGCGTGTTTAATGGTTTATCTCGGCATCTTATAATTACCGCTCATTTTTTGCCCGATGCGAAGCAAGGACAGTTTCTTGACGTACTCAAGGAATTCGCTTACCTATAGCGCGCTTAAAAAAGAAAGAGTTAAAGGGACGATATGGAATTGTTTTTTGTACAGTAAGTGCCGAGCGAGCCTCTGTCTACGTACAAGGAGACGCGATCCGCCACGTCTGCACCGCGCAGCGATGTAAATGATCCCCTTGAATAATGTATCCCATTCTTGGTCATCTCCTCTCCTAACATATAAGGTACAAGGCAATTAACCGTTACTTGCAACCGCTTTCTATCTACATATACAAAGAAATACGTTAATAAGTATTATTGAAGATGTACTTGTATAATGATTTCTGATCGCATAAATAATTTGATTCTTTCCACAGATTCTATATGTACTGACAATATGCTATACATATATTAATTATAAGTTTGGGCTTTAAAAGTAATTATCAATAATAATGTCTAGTTAGTATCTTTTAATACATTTTAAAATGGCTATTAATCACGGATAGGTAGCGCTTTTCTTCAGTATTGATTTACACATAATGTAAGTCCCAATATTTAAATTAATGTACCTAAAGCATATTGACGATTGACATTTTCGTCTCGTTAAAATAAATTGCGTACTGTGTACGCAAATATTTTTTTCCATATATTCACACAATAATATAATATCTGTTTGAATTATAAAATAGCCTTTAATTTCATTTCATATAGAAATAGTTATTAGGGAATACGATATTAATGAAAACCACTATCTTTTTTCTTCATCTGAAACTATTTTTTTACACTTATTTTATTCTTAGCACCCCGCCTAGAATGTTATAGCATCGGTTTAACGCCAGATTTAGTTGAAGGCAATTTTTAAATGCCGCGATTCAAATGCTAAAGTAGTGACATAATTTGTACAATTGTGAATGTAAACGTGAGTATAATATTTTAACCGTCGATCTTTGCGATGTCTTGGAATATAGTTCTATGGTAACGTATAAAGGAAGTTTACAAATGATAATGAACCCTGGGCACATCGTGTCTTGTGTGAATTTTGTGGTACAAAGGCGAGAGGCGCGCGAGCGGGTCACGACTAGCGCGCACGCGCGTTCGTGACCTTGCCGTGTGCGCTGCCTGAGGTCATAATGTTGCGGCGATGCGCTGGCTTCACACCAAATTTTCGTATACTTCCTTACTATTTTAATACATACTTAATACAATCAATATAAGCAATCGTCGTATGAATCATAATAGTAAAACGAAGTGTGGACCTTGCGCGCTGCTTACGAGAAATCGATATTTAATTATAATACACAAAATATATGACGCAATATTGATTGTTGCAAAATAAGAAACAAGGAATGTGTCATAGTAAGTGGCTAAGTAAGTTGCCTAAATCTTGGTCTTTTATATCTTACCAAATTTTAAAGTTATCTACGAGTGTGTAAATATACACATATACATATATATATATATATATATATATATAAAATACAGGTACATAAAAATATAACGTATAATACCCACTTAAGTTCGTATTAAAATTATGTATAAAGTATTTATAAATATATATTTTACAACATAGTTATATCAAACAATACATTCCATTAAGATTTATGTTAAGGAAGCGTTGCTTAATGTCTTCTCATGTTATAACATTATTGGTATTATATCTCAGTTTATTAACACTTTAATGTATTAAGGAAAGCTTTGGAATGAGAAATGCGGCACCATACTAGCCATAACAGGGCGTTGGTTACTTTCTCTTGAAGGGTTTGCGAATTTGCAATAGCACTTTATTCAAGCATTTAAATTTTTTTGCACTTTGTGAAAGTAGACTGGGCCATGCATTAAAAAGCGAGTTTGTTGATTTTTCTTATAAAAAAGCTTAAATCAGTGATTTATTCAGGCTAATTTTACATAGTCTTACCTTTAATTTTACTATAAGCCTGTAATAGAAGATTTGTCCTTAACACGTGTTTTTTTTTCTTCAAAATAAATTAACGTTTCATAATATTTTTTATTTATCTATTTAAAACTAAAAGGACATATAAAGAAAGTAGTCAGTTTTGATTTAATATAGACATTCTACTCTTATCTTGAAAATTGAACACAAAATGGCGAAAATCATCAAATATTTAGCCAAGTTAAAACATTTGTTGTATTAGCTATTTTTACCGTTAATATCTGTTTCATTTAAAACAACAAGTCGACATATAACCAGTTTCATAAAAATAAATTGAAAACATGTTCTGATCCCTTGAAGGGAATATCAATACGAGAAATCGTAATAGCATTTAGCTAATTAGAGTACCATGTCGTTGAACTCTAATGTATGGAACTATATCTATAAATTTTGTCATTCTAACAACGCTTCTGATGCTTAGTTGTTGTCTAAGGAGCGTATATGTTGCGTGCATGTGTGCTCAAGGAGGTCTCAAGTCCCATTCATTTATTCATAAAACTAAAGAAAAACAGGTTTGGTTCGTAATTTAGTTGACTGTCCGAAGATGCTTTAAAGATTATTGGCATTATCAATAAGCATAGGAATCAAAGATATATATATATACATGTTGAAACAAGTAGATTTGGTCCAGGACTGCTAAAACAATCGATTGAAAGCACAGGCCTGTAGAAAATAGTGAGACTTATACGTATCAAAATAATTTAACTAATATTCGTTATTTGGACAATAATGAAGAGTTGTACTTAGATAACACTGAAAATGTTTAGAAAATGAAAAACGGCTTAATGTCGAAAGTTGCCAATACTTTTATTATTTTTTGAAGTAATCTCCGTTCCTCTCTACACATCCTCGCATTCGATGGAACCACTGAGAAAAGCAGTGGACCCATTCTTCCTTAGGGATCTCTTCTATGGCGTTTTGTACGCTTTCACCGCATCTTGAGGGTTCGTAAAGCAAATACTTCGAATTTTAACTTTAGTTCTTGGGAATAAATGAAAGTCGCAGGGCACCAGGTCAGGACTGTATGGTGGATGACTCATTATCTTGACACCTGCCATAGTCAAATATTCAAGTCCGTTTTGCGGAGTGCGCTGAAGCATTGTCGTGATGAAGGAGGATCCAGCTTCGAGGGCGCTGCTGTCGAATTTTTTCCAAGACAACAGCCGAACAGCGATTGAAATACCAGTCTGCAGTAACTGTCTTTCCATCTTCTTGCACAACTATCGCGAAATGACCATTCCGACCAAAGCATTCTTTGGTCGGAATGGTCATTTGCATGGCAATCATCTTTTTTCCTTGACTACTAAGAAAGGAAGAAGTCCTTTCTTTACCGTTGTCTAGTATTTAGTTGGCCAATCCTCGAAAGGAAACACCCACTGAGCTAATTGTCCTTTTGTTTCGGGTTCGGAGCAATATATCCAGCTTTCACCACCTGTGACGATGTCAAATACTGCATTTGAGTCACCGCCGTTGAACTTATCTAACATTTGAGGACACCAGTCCATGCGAAGGTGTTTCTGGTCGTGGTTAAAGTATGAGGAATCCATCTGGTATAAAGCTTCCTGACGCCTAAATGTTCGTGTAATATTTTTTGAACTTGACTTATACCAATGTCTAGGCTTGCCCGTATCTGCTGGTAGGTCACTCTCTTACCGTCCTGTATCATGCGTCGCACAGCACTGATGTTATCTATAGAAGTCGCTGTTAAAGGACGTCCCTCACGCGGATCATCATTGAGATTGCTACGTCCACGCTTAAAATCGTTAAACCAATTGTAAATATAGTGGCACGAGATGGGGCTTCATTAAGAAATGCTAATCAAAGCCTATTATAGCTTTGTTGTTGAGTAAGCCCACAATGAAAGTCATAATAAATAATTGAAGGAAAATTTACTCGCGTTAGTTTCATTTTCAATGAATGCAATTAGGTTACCAGAGTTCTAAAATTTAAAATCAAAAAAATTTTCATTAGCAATGTTTCTAACTGGCCAGTTCTGAACATTTTCAGTGCTACCCACGTATTATCAAGGCCTTAAGAGCTCATGAAAGATGGTGATATAAAAAAAGCGGTAAGTCGCAAATAATCTAGTGAAATTCTCGTAGTCATTTCTAGATTGTGTCAAATATATTTTTTGTAATTTATCAACATCTACTACAACTTATATCGTATTGTCCTTTATATATTTTTGTGTTAAAGAAAATAGATTAATCAGAAAAAAATACCTTATTCATACCATATAAGTAATGTGTGAGAATTAAATTCTATTAGAAAGTAGTTGATCGGTATTTTCAACTATGGTTGGGTACCTACCTTGCTTTCCTGTCTTGACAACTATTGCAATTAGTTCCGGAATAATAAGTTTTACGTAATTCATAATAGAATAAACAGATTAATCATGTATATATATATACTGTAGTAGTAAAAACAAAAAAAGTATTGACAAAAATAATAAGTAATTTATAAAGGCGTTTTAATTTTAAATGGCATTGCATTTATGAAAAAAAAAAAACACATTATAGTGATGGAGTTCATTAAAAGATGGTATTAATTAAAATTAAGGTTTAAAATAAAGATTCGTTTATTTGACAACTTATTTGTATTTTTCAATAATATTTTCCTGTTATTGAATTAAGATAAGATTTTTTACTTTGAAAAGTTTAATGACTATAAATATTTGTCTGTTACATGATACGATTAAAACTGATTTTATCATGATGGATCATCGGTATGTATTCGACCTCTTAAAGGTTGAATTAGGTAGGTGGTATCAACATTACAAAAACATAAAATTATGCACAAAAACAACATAAATAAAAAAAATACTGATTCTTTTTTTTATTAAACAATCGTAATTTTTTTGGGCATATCTGTTTATTCCTTTCCTCGCTAGTAGATGTCTCTGTAAGAGCATACATATCTATAGCATATTGTAGTTCAATTAAACTACAAGAGATGGCGCTTGAAACAAGAACGTGAACGTAATGATTTGTAGCGAGCGGTTTGTAGCGAGGTCTTTCATTGGAAGAGTTTATGCTTCATCGAGACATGTTTTCCGTCTCTCTTTTTTTGACAAAGCTGCTGGAACCAATACTCATATTTCATAAACTTCATTTGTATGTCAAGATTTGTGTCAGCGCCCGCTTAGTCTCTCAGACCTTGTTTGAGTTAAGTCTAAATTGCTAACTTCCTAAAGTTTGCACTGTTTCCTTAAGTTTTATCTGTTATTTTATATTTAGATTGTTTATACATTGAAAAACCTACTCGATAAACCTATCAAACAGACTCTCGTTAGAACTACAGATTATTAAAAAAATTAAACCTATACCTATTTAAATATTTCGTAAAAAATCTTTACAACAAACTACAATGCAGTAATTTTTCGGCTGTTTTCTTCATTAAATACTATAACCTATTTCTAAAACTGACGTATTTTCTTCCTTTAACTTTTATAGCCACGGACTTTATAATGTTACAATATAAAAACAAGAATAATATTGCAATATAATTATAATTACGTTGCATATTTAGCTATCAGATAAACGTATGAAATTAAAATGACGCTGCAAGTGGAAAATGAACGTTAATGCAGATTTAAGTTGTAGAGCGCTCAGCGTTTTCTTGGCAGTTATCATATCCATCGCATTATTGACCTTAATCTTTACAATTTATGGTCATTCAGTACAGACTACCATAAACGTTTTATTGACTCTCGTTTGAAACCCTGGATAAACCGTTTTATTGCACTTTGCTTTTCTTACTCGTATTTTATATTTATTAGCTTCTACGCCCTATTGTCACTTAACTTATTTAAGAGTTTTAGGTATATCCTAGAAATATAATTAGTACCTATCCACATGGACTTCTTAATATAAATATATAAAACCGTATAAAAGTTATCAAAAATAGAGCTTAAATTAATCAACTTGTGTTTAACACAACTAAGACGCTTGGACAAAAGTTAAGAAAACTATCAGAAATTGATGATAAAATTTTGTATATGAATTGTTAATAATGTCCAGTGATCAATAATTTATCGGTAAGAAATAGTTTCTAATCAGAACAGCCTGTATTTATATCAACAACAAATTGCAGTTATTTAGGTATTTCGATAAGCAATCGGCGCCACAGGCCGTAGTCACAGCCGTATAATGCGTTTACAATTCTGTTAAGGTTTTTCAAGAAGTTTGAGATCAATATTGTTTTGATATTTACGCATATCGCAATGACATTTTCTTATCGGGCCTATTAAGTTTGTTTGTTTGTACAAATGCCTGTACAAAGAAGGCAATGAATTTGCTCTTTAGCTTTGGATGTGTATTGGGCTTATAATACACTCGGCGATCGCTAGTACAGTCACGTTCCCATTGTTCGAGGGTCTGATAAAAAGTTCAGTACTAATAATTAGTTTCAGTACCTTAAGAGAGAAGTCGCAAAACAAGAAGTTTAATTAGCACTCATAAAATCCCAGGTTGGATAGATACTGTGAATGTTTATGTATAAATATTTTAATAAGTGCTGGAACAAACATTTTTCAGATTAACAATGTGTTGTTTGTTCTTTCTATAGAGGATTCTGCCTGAAAACTCTTATCTAATGAAATAGAATAAAGCCTTATTATCAGCAATTAGTTCAGTATCTGCAATAAATAAATGTATTTCAAATTAAAAGCAAGGACGTTTAAATTGACATCGAAATATATTGATTGTATTGTTGTTTATTCGATCGCTGTCACACGAGTTAGCCTCGTTTCGCCTCCAATTATTGACATTGGGAGGTGCTATTTATAAAGTCAAATTTAAAGTTCATTTGCCTTGTACCGAGACGATTAGAATGATAGGTCAACATAACGCGAGCAATGTTTCTCTATGCTATTGTAGGGCTCCGCCCTTAGTGCTAATTTAGTTCAGCATAAATCTTGTTCCCCGTTGCCTCGTTGCCATTCGTCACCGTTGTAAGGCTGCCATCTGAAAAACGATCGTGGTTTTATTATCAAAGCTCTAAGCGCGCAGTTAAACGGTTCATTAAGAGTTATTCGTTACGATTGCAAATTCGCTTTGGATGAATTTGATTAATATACCTTGTCGTTTTGTGTTTTCACATTTGTTAATAAAGAAAGTAAATGTTTAGTCAGAAAAATAATCAGTTTGGAAACTTGTTGTTATACTTATAACAAAAACTTCTAATAAGTGTATCTAGAGTAAATTCAAAATTTAATAGCATTTGTTTTTTTTAATGTACCTTAAATGAAAATATTGCCTATATCCGGTTAATAATCCTCTCACGGAGATTTAGAAGATAATCGTTTTTATAATTAAGTCTAAAATAGAACCTCATAAATTTTATTGCGCTTACTCAGACGGTGAAAGGGCGGCCTCTGCAGTTGACCATCCAATAAATGTTTTTTTCATTGTAAACATTTATGACAGTATTTTTATTGTATTTTTACAGTTTTCTCAAGATTGTGCGATAATCATAAAATAACAATTCAAATATCTAGTTGTTTATAAGTATTTATTTTTATGACCTGCAGCGATTGCTTATTAGAAAGTGTAAAATTAATCGTACAGTCACTGTTCTCCAATAAGAGAGGTAATTCATAACTTTATCACCATAGGGGTTATTAAGTATATACTATGACATCAAAAGGTTAGTAGAATCAAAATGCTAGGAAATCTATGAAGCATAATTATAAGCCCGGAGTACTTCTCCTAACATAAAGCTATAATTATTTTAACTATACATAAGTATTTTCACGTTCTTCTTTAAGAGATAAAGTTTCGAAGAAATGAGGCACATCATAAAGTTAGATATCACACTACAAGTCGAATTTCTTTGACCTCCAGCGGGTTCCAACATATAAATACTTTTAACAAAGGATATCTTTAGGCATCAGTCATAACAAAGCGAGTACCACTACAGTGACATCTCTAAACTGCCTCTTAAACGTGTTATGCAGCTACTAGAAACGCAATTTAGCGGTACGGAGAAAAAATGATTACTATCTTGAAGAGTTTTCTACATACGGTATGTATTATGTCTGGTAAAGGTGTTATGGAAACTTATCTTTTTCTTCACATAACCGAGAAAGCGTTTTATATTGCTCGTATTTGTGGCATATGCAAAATTCGACTCAGGTAATTAGTTTTGCCGTTGTTGAATGCTATAATCCTACAATATTCATTCTTGTTCTTTGATATGAAAAATCTAGAGACTTATTCAAAACCACTTTAACTGCGCCATAGGATAGCCGTAGCAGGAAAGAGTTTGTTGTTTAAAGCTCCGTAACGCCTTAATAAGGTATGGAGCAGTCCTAATCCTCTAGTCTATTTTATTGATCATTTGTAAGGCAAAGAGGCGATAAGATTTGTGTGCTTACAGACAAACAATAATTCTGTATTTAACTATAGCATTTCACTCAACTCATAAGCTGTTAGTTTAGAAGAATCCTTTATGTGTACGTATCACGGGACATACTTTCAGTAAGACTCATATTAAGATTATATGTAACTTATGTGATGAGCAGTGTTGGCCTAGTGGCTTCAGCGTGCGACTATCATACCTGAGGTCGTAGGTTCGATCCACAGCTGTGTACCAAAGGACATTCTTTCTATGTGCGCATTTAATAACATAACATTTGCTCGAACGGTGAAGGAAAACATCGTGAGAAAACCGACATGACATGAACAAAAAGTCAACGGCGTGTGTCAGGCACTGGAGGCTGGTCACCTACTTGCCTATTAGATTTAAAAATGATCATGAAACAGATTCAGAAATCTAAAGCCAAGACCTAAAGAGGTTGTAGCGCCACTGATTTATTATTAATCACTTATGTGAAATTATCGTAAATATAGTTGGAATAGTGCAGAGGAACTGTCAGATTTTTCAAGGTTCACGTCTCTTTCAGAATGTACTAAATGGCAACTGAATTGGCATTTAAATGCCATGCGTTTTTAAATTCATACTGCGTGTGCAATTAAATATTTGCCTTCGATTACTTTGTCATAAACACGAGAATTCTTGATATGAAGTTTAACGTCTTCCGTTAGGATAATATTTGAGAATTGAAGACCTTATTAAAAAATCTGCTCATTACAAATTATTTACTTATATTCAAAGAAAGCTTATATCTTAATATAAAAAGTAAAAGTTTTAAATAAACCTATTTGTTTAATGGATTCCCAATACTATACCAGGCCGTATTTCACCAAACATTTGATGCCAATAAAACAATGTGATAAGTTTCGTATATTTTGTTTTTATATACATGAATTATACTGTCATTCCTTGCATTTACATATGTGTTCGACACGTAACTATATCTTCAATGAGTTCTTCATAAAAGATTTAAAAAAAAACTCGCTGTAATTGAAATGTGCCTTCTCATGCTTGTTCGGTGGTATTTCCATTCTATACAATTGAACATTAATATGAAGACATACTAAACTTATGGTTTTAATTACATCCATACTTAGAGAATTTCTAGATGAATACTCGATCTATAAAATATAAAAGGAAGACATAATAATTTTGCTGTACACATGCTCTATAGTTACGTTATGAACAGCCTTACGCTAGGTGCATCGGGTCAATTTATCAATGCTTGTCAAATGACATGATTTACTGCGACACGCTCTTGTACAAGAGGCTTCATATAAAAATTACTGCCCATGGGAGTGGCTTTTAGTACGTATTTCATAGGCGGCTGCTAATATTATTCTATTTTAAAAATACAGCCTTCAGCAAACACTGATCGTATAAAATAACCATTTTGTGCGCACTAATGAGATTTATGATTGCCATCAAGGCCTAAGCGATGGTTGAGTCAAAAATAAAAGCATATTTATACTGATTGTATTACGTGGTTATTAAAAAATTTAGTAATAAACTAGTAGGTAATTCAATTTTTAATATAATGTGTAAAATAAATAAGTGGCGCTACAACCGTTTTAGGTCTGGGCCTTAGAATTATGTATCTGTTTCATGATCATTTGTAAATCTTATTGGCAAGTAGTAGATCAGCCATCCTGTGCCTGGCGCACGCCGTCGACTTTTTGGTCCTAAGGCAAGCCGGTTTCGTCACGATGTTTTCCTTCACCGTTCGAGCGAATGTTAAATGCGCACATAGAAAGAAGGTCCACAGCCGGGGATCGAATCTACGACCTCAGGGATCAGAGTCGCACGCTGAAGCCAATAGGACAACACTGCTGACTATAATGAGTGTTTGTTGAGTTTTGAACAAAAGTGGTAAGTTTTTTTTGGATATCAAAATTGCAATAAATTGTCATGAAATTTGCACACAAATGACCATAGCTTTATAAATAGTAGAATCAATTAGCTTAAATTAGTCTCACATAACCTATACATAATAATAAGGAACTTTTAGGAAAGAAAATTGAGATATCCCCTCGTTAATATCGCATAAAACGTAAACCAACCAAAATAATAATGATTTGGATGCGATATAGATGGCTGAATCGGTATCTAGTCTATGATAAAATGAAATAATTAACCAAACATTCTCATCCACACCGTTGGGGAGTTAGAGGACTTCCTATACATACTGTGCTGGTATCTAATGCCTATAGATTACGGTAACAATAGCATTTGATGTGACCAAGTTGACCTGTTTATGCCCCCTTTACGTTACACGGATACAAAGGGTTCGTTTTTGATAAATCGTTGAAAAGAAACAAAGGACGCATAAATTTATCGCCGCTATCTCGCTTATCATGATCATGCTTTCTCTGGGTGTTAATACTATGAGATTACCATCGCATATAGGACATAAGCTACAACGTTGCACAAATCGCACTGCCTGTCCGTCTTATTGCGTAGAAGAAAGCTCGGTTACACAACATATTTTGTGTCCTATTTAGCGGCAACAAAGTCGATTTTCGAATGCCCAAAACTGAAATCCTTAGTCATTACTTCTCATGTCTTGTCAGTATTTATTTCGTGTATCAGGCTCTTGTATAAGATAAAACCGGTAAATTATATAATCAATACGGCGAACCTTAATGATACCAATCTTATTTCAATGATTTTGAATCTTTCCACGTCACTACCAAATATAAAGGCAAATATTTAAATATCAAAATAAAATATGTGTTTAGTGATTTTTTATTTAATATTTAAATCAGTACACTCAGCGTAACATTAAAGTTGGTAAATTATGAACCGTGCTATCGCTACATGTTTTATTAGCGATAATGTTAACATTACTAAAAGGTATATTATATGTTTTACAGAACTATGGTAAGTTTTTCAGTAAGAGTTTGTTTTTATAACTAACCTAGGATTAATATAAAGCTAAACCTATAAACTTTTTAATTTATAATTTGTATATTATGGCAAAGTTGATATTTTTAATTCTTTGTGGGCACTAATAAGTAACTATCAAAACATATTTTATAGAACAATCTTTAGTTTTTCAGTACGAGTAGTTTAAGTTTTTATATTTCTTGAACATGTGGTGATAACAAAACTTAACCTAAATAAGGTTTAAATTAGTTTTGGACATTATGTATATAGTGAATAGGCCATTTTGAATTCTTTGTGGGCACTAATAAGTAAATCAACGTAAAAGTCTTCCATAATATTTAATGAAAATTGTATACATTTTAGTTATTTTTGCTATCTATTTCATTCTTGAGAAAACTAAATCTTATGCTTCAAGATGTAAAAGAGATAATAGGCGAACGAAATATAAAAGCACACCTGTGGGTTCATCTAATACATTGAAATTGCTAACCGTTCTTTATTGAAAGGGGTGTCACGTAAGTAAGTACTGTCTTTTAAATCCCTTCTAAAAATAGGGTTGTTTTTTATAGACGAGACAATGCTCTTAACAAAGAGTTTGATGACCAACGATGACCAGTACTGACCAGTGTGGGAAGCAGCAGTTATGGCTTTCAGAATGCTTGACCCCTTCTTTGTTAATTTATAGAAGCCTTTCATTCAAGAGAAAGGGGTCGATTCTTAGAATGGAAATTCGTTGTAGAGATTTATAATTTTTTGCGCGTTGGTTAGGCAAAATAACAAAGATAAGAATCCTCAGCGGCAAACTTCCCATGAATTTATTTTTCTACCTATAATTAAGCGAACTCGGCATGGACTTGAGATATTTTCGTGCGCACGACGTGAATGGCTTACACAAGAACTGTTCAGGTATTTCGGAGAACAGTAATGTGATAAAACGGACCCTCCAATTATTATTTCATTCGGTACGCGAAAGTACTCAGTATAGTTATGGCGATTATTGACCAAAATCGGGCCTGTGCTCGTTACGCCACTCATACCTTCTGCCTGTCGGGTTTTGGTTTCATTACCCACGTACTTTAAGTGTATACTTATCTTAGTATATACTTAAACTCATTTTAAAAGGCAATGAAAAAATGTGCTACACTTTGTACTGCTTAAATTATGATTAAGATTCAATCGGTCGCGTTTTGTATAACATTTTATAGTCACCCAATAAGTTTGTAGTTTTCGTTATTGAAATTCATATGGTTTAATTAATTGTAGTGGTACCTTAATTAGTGAAATTACGGTATTTTTATTTTATTTCAAGCTTGTCTATATTCTTTGAGATGAACGGTTTCAATCATATGTAACTAGACTTATCTTAAAACATTGATGGATAATCTATTTCCAATAGGAAACATACTTAGTATTCCATTAGCGATTTCCTTGAGTGAATTTGTAATGTATTTACTTACTTAAAAACTAACATGACACATTATCTATGACAATCCATCTCGACGACTGAGCTTTGGATTCTCTTACTAGCCGCATTTGAGTGAGCACGACTATTTAGGGCTGTCTAATTGGAAGATAAACACTTATTAACAAATAATTGTATGTATCACTAACTACTAAGATAGCATATATGTAGTAAAAAGAAGAACAAACATTATCATTATTGTAAAATTAATAAATAAATACTATTTTTTTCCAACTCTAAAACCTTTAAAAAGTAGTACAGTATATTAAATGTATATACACTGTTTATATTGTCAAGTACGTAATGCGGAAATTGGTCCATAGATAATAATAGGTGAGGAATTTTATCAGTTCTAAGCTGTGTCAGTTTTGCATATAATTATCTGCGTTTAAATATTATTATCAGCATAATTTTATTTGATTTTATACCCTTGAAACTGTTTTGAATAATATATATAATAATTGGTTGATACTTAATTTGTATTTTAAGTCTATCGTATCAGTAATCGTTTTTTTATGAAATCACAAATCACTATTTCGTTAAGTGACTGAGTATTGACACATTATTAATCTTTCTTCATAAAAGAAACAATAGTCATTTACGTTAATTTACGAGCTTGTGTTGCAGACTTAGTGTATCAAACCAACCATCGGGTCAAAAGGGATGATTTTTACCTCAAACGGTCGAAGATACAGCAAAAGAATCGTTTTCTTATGAATACCTATATCATGAGCTACTTAAAAATAATATTAAAAAAAAAAACTAGTTTTCCTTTTATATTATATTGAAATAGATTGTCATTTGTTTCTTGCAAACAGTCTCTCTATTTGAAATAAGAGAGATCTAAAAACTTATATCAATTATTATAATTTCTATCTAGTCATTACATCGGCACCTTTTCAAGCCAATAAAGTGTTTAAGTGTTCCACATTAATATTTAGATGAACTTAACATTTACTTGCTCTTGTATTACGGAAATGAATTCTTTAACATGTAATTAAGTAACTAGTTTTTAGAAACGTCTGATTTATATTGTAGACAGTAAATTAGCAATTAGAGTAATATAAAAAAACATTAAATAATATACCGTCAATCTTATAACACGTAAGTTTTTAAAACCTCTTGTCTGTTCACATTATAAATAAATAATATGTGTGTATCTTATTTATGATCAATCAAGATTTTGTGTAGATATGAAAAGTCATCGGATGCAAATATTGCAGGAAAACCTACGGATGAGCTTTTAGTTATCACTCGCTTAGTCAATGTTTCACTGTAGCCTTTGAACGAAAAAATATAATTATTTTAATAATAATCAGACGTTTCTATTGTTTTGAGACAGATTAAACTTAAACTTTTTTTTACTTACATATATGTAGGTCTATAATTTATGTTTATACGAGTATAGATAAACATAAATCATCAACTTTTAAAAATAAATGTTCGATAGGGATTGGTTTGCTAAATAACGAGACCGTGCTAATTATTATTATAACAGTCCGATTGAAGACCAATTAGAGTCTTTCAGATTAAGTGAGCCATCGATCAATGTTTGGACTTCAAAGTACAAACTTTTTATTCCTAAACAATTTGATATACAATCCGTAAATGTTTATATCGCTTTACTTTTTCTCACGAGTTTTTTAATAAATTAACTAGATATAATCTTGCAAATTGTTATAATGCATTTGAATTATGATGTAACTTGAAGACTGTAAATGACGCCTACAGTCATATAAATTAATAAATTAAAGCCTTTAATGGAGCTTAGTTTAAACTTGAATCCTCTGCATATAAAAACCTCTGCTCAGGAATAAAATTTATTACTAATATAAAAAATTTGGTATACTAAATTACATGAACAAATAATATTTAAAAAAGTAAGATAAATTCTTATTGATACAACTTTATTTCTCTTTATTAACTAATAAATCTAACACTCTCAGGAGATTTTCTGGTTCCATAAGGGAATAACTTGCTCTCTCATATTACATATTCATAGACTGCAATGTTACGAATTCAGTAATGGATATATATTTATGTATCTACTAAGGCCTCGAGTAGACATAGCTGAGTGATTCTTTTATATATGTATAAAGCTATAGCTAGGCCACGTACAAATAATAATATTATTTTAAAAGAAACGTAAATTTATTCATATTGGTTGAATTTATGCATATATATTTAGACTTCCAAGCAAGTCCTAAAATCGTAACATTTTAATATTGCAAAATAATAATAAGTCGATCTTAACCAGCAAGAAGGGCCCAAACAATAAAGTTATCTTGTCACCCTTTAAAGCTTCGAATTGTGGGGCTAGCGGACGATATCGTACAGTAGTAAATTACATCGCAACCAGTCCACACAGTCGCTTGCATCGGACTGAGAGTAGAATCAATTTCAACCCTTGTATCAGGGTGGACCGGTCATCGTATTGTGCAAAGTGACCCCATTTTGAACCTGTGAAGTGACCAGTGTCCAGTGCGATGCGAAACGCCCTCGGATGGTGATTTTAGGGTGTCCAGTTTGCCCCTCTACTTATTTTGTTTGGCAGGTATTATCTTTGGCTATTCCTTCACTACAAGTAATGACCAAATATCTGGTACATATATACTGATGTGACCAAATTTATCTTGTATTATTTTTATTTTGATACTAAATATAGGAACGCAATTATAACATTAATTCCATATTCTCTTTAGTTATTTATACCTTATATTAAAAGTTTTAATACAATATACAAGTCTACGAAAGTAATATACCACTATTTCAGTATATTAAGTTAACGCATCGTTTCAACGCATCTCGTGTTGATAATTAACAATTCACATATTATGCACCAAATTTACCTACTAAAGCTAAGTATAAATTCTTGAAAGTAAATGTACTAAAGGCTTTGCTCTGCTTTTTTACTTAAGTGCGTTTTTAACGTTAACGCTTACGTCAGTTAAGTATAGTTCGTTGATATGTTTACCAAATAAGTTAGATAAAAGAGTAGGCATAGAATTTCCGCGTTACGATAAAGCTGGCCCGGTCGACGCTCGTAACAAAATTTATTGCGAGTTTGACCGTGAGACCTGAAGCGTAGCTGTTTTTCCTTAATGTATTATTTATTAAAATTTTATTATAAAAAACCTAATAGCATTATATTAGCCGGCATCTGTGTCAAATTTAAAAGAATCAAGCATAAATTCTATCAAGTATTCGATTTTAATGAATATGTATTGACTTTTTTAATTTCGTACACTAACGAGATATATTAATTACTTATAACATTGACTGTTTTTCTTAGATAAATAATATGTGTATTTGTATGGTTTAATGGGCCTTGGATAACCTTGAATATGTTTAATTGATAAAACTTTTATGGTTTTTCATTTTATGGTCTTCTGTGCCGACTAAACCGAAACAATTATTGTTTAATCGGGAATTAATCCCGGGAGTTCCAAACCACGTTCATGCATAAATAATACATTTTAGGAGTGCCTTAAGTAAACATTTAACTACTTTTTACTGTATTTTGCATTTACTTGAAATTGACATATATCTGAAATACGAAGAATAAAAATAATTTGGTAAATGAAAGAACTAAAACATCTCACATATAATAGGCAGACACCAAAAGAGCCGCTAAAGTGTCAAATGGTTAGAACGAGTCAGGTAGATCCCTTGTAGCACAACATACATTAGAATAGTATTTTCGAATATCAAATATTAGTTATGCCAGTGGTCGTTGTGCAAACAATTAATGTTTATTCCTCTAAAAACGTTGACATCGGCTCGCGACCGTTTTTTGTTTAGCCAATAATAATTGATTTTTTATTTACTCCCTCGTGTAGGTTTAGAAACGTCAAATAGAGGAATTTTCTCACGAAGACTTAACTTGTATCCGTTACTTTGAAAATTATTGTCTAACCACTAACAAAAAAACACAGATTTAATGCATGCTATTAACTCATACGATAATGTTTTTATAATACAATTTGAGAAGGCAATAAATAAGGCTTCGCCGAAGAACGGGAGCAATTAATATGGGTGTGTCCGGCTCGCGTGAAAGTTACCTCAAGTAGACCACATGTGTAGATTGAGCTTGTATGTACTGACGAATTATAATTTCACAAGAACTTATATAATGCCATAAATAGTCGCAATAAATAAGATGGATTTTTTCCGATAGCAAATTGATCAAAATCATATAATCGAATTAATTCACTAACTTTTGTTCTGTAGTTACGTTTAGTTTCTTCTTAATTTTCTACAGCGATTAAAACTTAAAAATAATATCTGTTAAATAAACATATCGGCTTGTTTATGTAGAACTATTTTTATGTAAAACAACGTGAATGAATTATTGGGTTTAATTAAATGATTTGACACGATTGAGTACAGGCAAACACATTTTTACTCTGCACTTACTCTTTACTAATCCTAAGAGCTATGCACAGTACATTAGGCGGTGCAGGACGTAGTACAGCCTTAAGGCCCTTTATCGATTGCGACCAGTTCAAGTATAAAAACAAAAACTTATATTAAGACAATACAAATAACAGTCTATTTACTATTAAACAAGGTTGTTTTTAGCTAGCTGCTCTATAACATATGTGACTTTTGTTGTCTATGAACAAAAATATTTAGAGATAACATTGAGTCTCTTGGCCCTCAATAATATGTCGTTTATTAAATTGCCTGTCCATAATAGTTTTGAGAAAGCTTACCATTAGCTTTCAAAAACTATAAATCTTTATAATCATACATTGTATCAGCAAATTTATGAAGCTCAGATGAACTACTGTAGAATATCAAAGTAAAGAGTGGAAGTCTGATTCATACTCGAATGTATTGTGGCTACGGGCTACGCGCCGTAGATCATAATCGGACGAATATTTATTGGTGCGCGAGCTTTCTAAGGCCAACGCTAACTCGGCGTTCACAAATGCCAGATGATGCCTTTAACCATATATAAATCTTACCATTCTTAAATAGCTACAATTGAATCTGTTTGTAATGAGAAAATTATCCAGATTTGAATTGGTAAATGCCACCTAACAACGCCCAGTAAATTAATTAGAACCCGTAGAACTGTGTTAAACACGCCTTAATGAACCCAACAATTACACAGTTCAATTTGACAGCTTGCAAAATAGTGCGTGGGGTATAAACATGCACAACTACAATATAAAATCAAGAATTACAACTTAAATTAATTCACCTAAAGGGACATTAGTTTATCTTAATTTAATAGCAGATGGGAGCTTGTGAAACAACTCGGAATGTTATATTTATGGGATTCTCTTAACTTTTCTAAATGGCTTTTAATTTCAAAACATGATTGAGTGACAAAAACACTTTTAACTTTTCATTGGTTTCAAGGTTTTTAAACTAATGTAGTACATTAAATTATACTCGTACTCTGTTCTAAACGAAATATGAACAAACGATTTTATATTTATAACGGTATATTCAACTAAAATTGATTTATAATTTATTTAAAGGTAACAATGCGCTACAATTTATTATTAGCAATCAGTATATCGAACAATATCAGTGAATCTACCAAATATACTGAGACTGACAAGTCTTGACATTTGGTTTTGTGACGTTAGCTAATTTGATGCGTCGAGACAAACCCACTGTACTGTAACATATTGACACCGTTAAATAATTTTTTACCCGTCTAAAGTGTTTCTAAATATCTCATGTGCAATGTAAGTATTCATTAAGATAAGATCAATGACGATAGCTGATATAGATTCGTTTGATGAAACTAAGTTATTAAAAACCAAGATTTATTATGTTAAAGTTTTAACTTCTTGTTAGATTTGTATTAAAACCTGGTTAAATGATTAAAACGCATGGATCGCAATATTTAATTATATGGCGAATGGCTTAAGGCTAGGGAGCGATTAGCGAAGGGCGTCCGCGGTACCTGACGGAGCTATGAGCGTGTGAAGTCCGGCGCAGGCAGGGGGCAAAACACAATGAAATATTCAAATTCACTCTTGGACGTGGCTCGCATGAATGTACATTACCCTATGACCATATTATTTTTAACATGCGAAGATAATGGCTCATCGGGGCGATTCTTAATTTTTTATTTTGCTTTCTTAAATTCAACCCTTCATTAGGGTCGGCAACGCTTTAGGGTTTTTGTGCAACCGTTTGTTGTCATTAACGTACTCGCACTATTATAATTAATTTTCCCGCAGGCGGATTGTATTTCCTTAGGTTTGCAGTGTGCTTCATAATATACGTTTTACTATACAATAATTATTAGCGAGGAAAAAATTACTAGATGTCGAATTGTTGAGGATATCGATTTGTGTTTTGCATAATCTAAGAAATTGGTTTCTTTTTGTTTTCTGCCTTTATACATCTTAATATATATATTTCTTGTGTGCGTGTGTATGTGACTGAACTCCTCCTAAACGACTGGACCAATTTTGATGAAATTTTTTGTGTGTCTTCAAGGGGATCTGGGAATGGTTTAGATTCACAAATCGGTCCGGAAATTTTTTGTGTGTCTTCAAGGGGATCTGGGAATGGTTTAGATTCACAAATCAGCCCGACAGATGGCGCTGCAGTCGGTACTTTCATACTTTGTTTAATATCTTAAACGGTTGAAATATCATGCAGGACAACGTCTGTGGGGTCCACTAGTTTATTTTATAAAATTATCCGGTAGTGTCCAGCAAGTATAGATCCAAATAATTAAAAAATTTAATAAAACTCATCTTGTCAACCGATATTTGATTTCTCATAAAAAAGAATCGACAAGAATTGTGGTAAGCAACAAAACCGTATAAATGTCGCCTGCCTCAGCGCTCGTAGTTATGACACCTTACCCTATAATTTGGCAATCAGCTTCATAGCTGTGCTCTACACTTATTGTGTTCCCGTGCTTAGGGCTAGCCCACTGTGATCAGAACCCGTAATTTTGTGGTTATTCACAGGTGGTGAAATAATCTCATAATATTAATTAATTTTTGTAACAATGTATTTAAAACAGCAAGACATTAAACTAAAATCTCTGGATTACTACCGCAGCTTGGAACTACGAGCTACTACCAGAACTACAGCTCTACAGTTGATTTAATTTCACACGGTGCACACTTGACCATTTTGCCTCTAGTATAATTAAAGACATTGGCAACCCCATCACTATTGTTGTTTTTTATCCCTTTTCTTAGCGTTCTGTCCATGAGCGTTATACCGGCCTATGATAATGTCTCACAGTTCAAAAGGGAGAGTCATTGTCTTGCAGCCTCCATGGGTCCCGTCGCGAATTTATGTTTACCTGTCATAACAGAATGAATTTACGCTTTGTGAATCAATATAGCTATGATCTACGGGTGTCTATTGTTTCTGGGTGTCGAAGTTACGTACTACTATAACTATATAGTAATCTTAATAAAAAATATTTTTAATAATAGCAAGTGACATACATATACATATATCTTTGGAAATATTTAAAACAATTTTAAGTACAAAGGCTTATTATAAACTTAGTCCTGCTTTCAAGCGTCTATTAATATTTAACTAACCTTTTTAAATTCCTGTTTGTTGTTTCATTAATATTCGTATCTTTTCTATCTATATATATTTAGCATTTATTCTTATTGCAATAACGGCCGTTGTCCTTTTATGAAATCTAGGTAGAATTATTATCGCCACTTACTCCTGAGTCTCTCAGCGTTTAACGTATACTTGTGTTTACACTCAATACTGTAATTTCATAATTCAAGCGTTTAAATGCATAGCTTTCCGTGAGCGCTCGGAAAAAACAGCGGCCGCCGGAGCGACCATTACCGCCCTTAAAATAACATCGTACGTTTAAGTTAATGACAGACCGTCGAGCAAAATGCGCTTATAATTGCATATACAAAGAATTTTGGTGAAAAATTACAATGCATATGATTTTGCAATGGGTCTCCCACGGGATGTTTGTATATAAGCTCTTTCTGTATCAAATGTACAACACAATGTTGTGGTAGATAAAACAAAATGCATGATTTTGTGACCAATGGTCAAAAAAACGACCATGAATGTTAACTTTAATACAATTTTAGTCAGTCCGGAAACATATATACATGTAATTAAACGTTACTGCGTATCAAATAAAATAATAACACAAACGACACTGTTTAATATTTTTCCTTATGCGATATTTTTGCATAAGTAATATTATAAGTACCTGATACCAAAATGACATATTTAAGTTACACATAACTTAAACCTTTTCATTACGAGCTGTTAATTTATAAACTTGATAAAATAAACACAATAAGAATGATATTGCGATTGCTTTAAGCAAAAACCAAGGTTGTTACTGTTTTTTCGTTTATTATAAAATTATACAGTATGAGTTTTATACAAGGCCGTACCTACAATAATAGCAGTATAATTTTTATGATTTTAGATGCAGTGCTTTATATTTTTAGAGGCACTTCTAATTATTACTGCAGGGAATCAGTTGAGGATTACAAGTTATAAATTGTCCTTACTCTGTGGTTACTAGGCCATAATCGATATGCATATTTGCATAATTGTATGCGATAAGTGTTTATATCTACATAAAATTGCGTCCCTTTCATGACTGTTAAGTGACTTCTGTACCTATTTACTAGTCAGCCTCTCGAAGGGATTTTAATCGAATTCTATTAAATTCTTGGAAAACTTACAAGTTAGTATGTAAATATTTTATATGGCCATCAGAATATTTTATAATGCTTTTGTTTCGTTTAGATCAGTTTCTGAGGATGGCGAAACAATTTCGAATTTAGAACCATTAACGCTAGATATTTAATTGAGCGGAAATTGCTAGACATCCTTTTCTATTAAATATAAATAACGATTTGACTTCGGCATTTAAATGATAAAGTACATATGCAACGTTTCTCTCGGCTTGACCTCTGTATTGCCTTAAGCTTTCATTTTATAGACAATGTATGCTTCTACACCTGGTTAAAATAATCAAAATACTTACATAAATCAACCTATTTATCACTCTCTCTTTGCGAGAGTACAGTGATTCATCCAGTGGTATTCATGCAATGCGTTTGAATTGAGGAAATAAAATTGTATTTCTAAGAATAATATAGTTTGTAAATTGTATGCTATTTATAATAATATTTCGACTATACCCATTCTTGTAGTAAAGTATTAGAGATTATTAAAGTTATACAATCTTGTTGCTAGAAAATAAATTTTGTGTTTGTTGTTTTTATGTGCCTATTAAAACGATCGTCAAATACGTCGTCTTTTTTGTACTTTCAATAGAGTTATTAGAAATATTCTTATGTAGATGTGTAATGGGTGTACAGAGCTAATATCACCGTTATTGACACAAAGATAAGACTAGTATTATCGTTATATGAATATTTATAATAAGCGGAATTAAGATGTAAATTAATGTATAGGTCCATTAATGAACTTCTCGCTCCACATTTAACGAGAGCTACTTGCAAACACGATCACATCGACTTAACGCTATTTGTAGGTATGAACTATGCCGTATAATTACATACATCTCTTAAAATATCATATGTTACATTCCTTAATAATTTTACAAAACTAAATCTGTCTTATTATAACTGTTTTACTCACTAGTCTCTTACTTTATTTATTTTTCATTATAAAGTAATGTTCGTGGATAAAGGTAGAAAGTTTTTAGGAAAGCGGCATTAAAGATAGAAACGAAAGATCATCTTATACACCAATTACAGTAAAAAAATATTTTTATGAAGAAGATTAATTTTAAAACAACATAAATTTATGTAAATGCAATTTGTAAGACGGAGTATATTCTAGGTAGATTTAACTTATATTTTTATAAAAGTTTAATTTCAAAAAATAGTTCGTTGCGTTGTTTTTCTATAGCATATGTTGTTGTTCTTTAATTTTCGGTATAAATGAAAAAAACATGAAAAATATATTATATTTTTCTCATAAGAAATACGACAAACTAATAAGCTACTCATCAAAGCTCTTCATAAAAAACAAGATAGAATCTAACATTTTAACTTTCTTATCTTTAAAACATAAACATAACTTACCCAGAATATGTTAACGTTATTTACAAAGGTAGTTTATAAATACTATTAATAATCCAGACTAACAGCCGCTTTCTATAGTGAATCCCAATCTTATTTTTACTACTAGAGATTCAATCCATTTCTCATAAAATACTTTTCAATAACCCATCGATGGATCGTTTTTGTAAAATATCTTTGAATTCGACAGATCGAGTTTCGACATTTATCAATCTAAATTTGTGAAAATCGGGATTGGAAATAATTTTTGATTAGATATCGTATAGATAGCGGCCGTAATTATTTATATTAAAACTTTTATGCCATAGTCCGACGCTGGAAAGATTTTGTTTCGAAATTCTTATAAGAAACCTCCACCAACGTCCTTCCTAATTATTCTTAAAATCTGTACAATACAGTAACAGTACTAATGCAAGCAAATTTTCCAAAGATAAAGGTAGTGTGACACTTATAAATGGGTCTGATATAATTCTTGATACAAATTAATTAGCGCTTATATTTTACCCAACTTTATGTCATAAATTTCAAGAACACAACAGATTAATTTAATACACAGCGGGTAACAATCGGATATTATCATACAATGATAAAATAACTACATTTACTAAGAAAATACTGCTTTAATTCGGGGATTGTGGTTGAAGCAAATAAAGCTTTATGACATACATTAAATTCTATCTGTTAAAAATCTCTTTAGTTTTTATAAATCTTTTTAGTTTTACCTAAGGCCATATATCGTCTTTAGCAAACTAGATAAAAACTGTAGAAGATTGATATCTTATTTGTATTTCTGCTAATCATTTTAGTCAACAAATGTCAAATAAGAATGTGATTTTAGTTTATTAGCCTCACTCTAATTCTAGAATTTCATTGTGTTGCTAACGTAATTGCCGACTTCGTAGTTTGCGCTCCAAAAAACCGTATTAGTTTTGAGGTGGCAACTAAGATGAGTATTATGTTGATGTTCACAAATCACACGGTATAGGGAGACTTGAGGAGGTTTTGCAGCCGCGGGGCTGATTTATCATGGACATCCGCCGAACCTATCGGATTTGCATTTAGATTAAGCCTTTTTGCTTTACTTTATCGCGTGTAAATTACTAAATTAAACCTGAGCAATATAGCCTTTAATAAATCCTATACTTTATGAATATGCGCATGTGTGTAGCTATGCCATATCAATTATCCGTCAGATTACTGCGTCGAGATCTGGTTGATAATTTGAAAGGGGAATTTTAATTGTGAAAATAAATATCAATATTTTGCTACTTGCAGGACTAAATGTAAATCAAAATTAAATATGGTAAAAGTGATAATTTAATATTTATCTTGTATATATTTATTGCAACATCAAATGCACTTTTGGCAAATTTCATTATAATTATTTCGTACGTGTTACTTAAAGATTGTTTCGTGTACCAAACAACTCTAATTTATTAGATACTAATTCGTTTAAGGGGTTATAGAGTGGCAGTGGAAGGCTAATCGCACAGGTATTCAGGCTGCTCATAAATTATCTGCCTCCGCAATTAACAGGCGCCGATTTGGCGTATTATAAGATTGTAACAATTTCCTTCATTCAAAATACATCCTTAGAGATAACATTTAATCCATGTTCGAAATTTCTATTACATTAAAATAAAGCAAATAAAAATGTCATTATAAAAATATGAATGCATGTAAAGTTAATAAGATTTACAGTTTACACACAAGAATTACCTAACCAAAAATAAAATCTGTTCAAAATATATGCATTTTGATTTTAATAACTTTACAATTTTTATTTTATAAAATATGTGGTTGCCATAATTTTACACATAATATGAAATCACACAAATGTCCCGTTCTCGAACCACAGGTTTAGTTAAAAATACTAGTGTTATTTGTGTTCCGTTTAGATAGATGAACCGCTCTTATAAAAGTAGTAGAAAATATCACTGACTAAAGTGTTTGTAGGTGTAAAATTGCATAAATGATTGTAAAAATAGGTTTTCCTAATTGCGGGATATCCGCCTATATCATCTGCGGTATGTAAATAGGTGTCTGGCGTAATTAAAAGCTTATCTAGCGCCCTGCCATCTCCAGCCGTGCCGTAGCCCCACGATCTCTATCGTTGATTACTCCGTAAAATGATTGACGTGCTATTTTAACTGCAAACCGATAATGAAAACGTTCTTATACAAATAATTTGTACGTTATTCGTAACCATAACTATTTGCACAGGTATAATTGATCGCGTTCTCACAATTGTCGGTCTCCAGACGAGTTGTCTGTAATTTTTGTACTTATTAAAAACTTGTAGCGTAGTTAGGCACCGGCATATGTCAACATACCTATATCTTATTCCTTTCCTTCTTCTTAACGTTTTTTTTGTTTTGGAATCCTTCTATAATTTATCTTAATACGATACATACGTATTAATTCATCATCTTGTTGAATTGTTGACTTTTTCTATCAACCAATACAAACACTTCGCACACTTTTAAATGTTGTTTTAGAACGGTTTGCAGGCTATTAGCGTTATTGACGTAACGGTACGTACATTCCGAAGGCGTTGATTATGCTCTAGACTTGGGACCGATGAATAAATTCTAGCCTTATCGTTGTCTAGTTGTAAATCTTAAAACTTGCTGAAATATTGCGACGTGTCGATAGCTAAGACAATTTATCGAAAATTTCTTAAGTTGGACAAAGCTGTTACAGCTGAATGTATTAAATCACTTTTGGTTTATTTCCGTGGGCCGTGTCAACGATCTTTTGGGAACGGGTACATAATAGATTCGCGATTTAATTATAGCTTGTGGAGTATAGAATAATCGGGCATAAATCACAATATATAGATACCTGCCAGCCACAACCTGTTTCAATTCGCACTACACAATGCGTGCTGCGATAGCGCACCGCATTGTGCTCCACAAAATGTGACATTGTTGTTAATTTATACCTTCATGCTTATTTAAGGTAGCCACCTAGTATAATTCAGATATATTAGTTTTTTCATATCCCAAAAAGGTTAAATCTCATGTTTCATACTTTATGTTACTTATACCTATTATGCAAATTAAAATAAATTTATATTTAAATTAGTGTATTTAAAAATGAAACCTAATCTGATATGATCGTCTGCCATATAATGGTTAATAAAGGATATCTATTTAGAGACTATTTTTATGTTTCCGATAACGAGCATGTGCAATTATCTTTTGTTCTTTTGATCATAATCCACGCATAATTTTAAAATTTATATATAATAAACAACTTTTTGTGGTGATGTTATTTCTGATAGTTGATTTGTAAGATGTTGCTGTATCGAATTATTTAGCAGCTATGTTTTTGTGGTTAAGGCCGTTAAAGATAATTTTAAAATGATTTGTGATACACGTCTGTATCTTTTTACAGCCTTTCAGGGTCGTAATTGGAACGGGGTGTCAGTGCATTCTCTGCAAAATGTAACGGCTTTTGATTCATCAATCATAACTACCTTTACATTATGTATTAAGTATGGAATCGTAAAATATGTTTCTGTTTTTTTGTTAGTCTCGTATTTTCACTTTTTCACAAAATTTATGTTAGTACGCTTTATTTTAGATACCTCAAACGGTAGCTTTTATTCAGTTGTAGCTTTGGCTGAGCTAATGTAGAAACTCGATGTTAGATGGGATAACAATAATACTAACATATGAAATGAAATTATTGTCCATTCATATCATTTTGATATTTACATAATAGTGAACAATGAGCGCAGAACACGCTCTACTGAGCAGATTTTAAAAATTTTCAATAAGATCACATGGTGTTCGCGACTAGTGTCAATCAACGGTCAACGGTTTTAACAAAAAACTGTGAAAAGGAACAGTCCCTTTATTCAATTAATGTCCACGTCAAGTATCGCATTTTCAATACAGTTAGTTAAGAGCCAACTTATGAGTTATGAAGGAGCTCAAGACATTTCCGTTAACAACTTTTTTCGTATAAATATTAATAATATCTAGTAAAATGTACGTAAAACAGCCGCAATAATTGTTTTAGAAAATGATTCACAGTAGTAATTACCTGTGGCCCAGCATTCTTATATCCAACTTAGGGTTTTAAGTTTAAAGAAAAATTGTTAATACACAAAAGATAGAAAACAAATCGGTTCGAAAATAGTATTAGTTTTCATATATAGTCTGCGTGGGTACGTATTTTCAAGAAACTATTACTTGTATATAATGCTAAGAAAACAGAAATAATAACGCTGGCTACATATACGGGAAAGAAGTCGAATGAATCATCGCATATGCGTTCCTCGTCAAGCTACAAAAAGTTTGTCGAAAATGCTTCTCAGTTTATTCTGTGCTGGATGTAGCTCAGTCATCCTTTATTTATACCTGTATGAAGAATTTATTTTTTGATGCTTTAAGAGCGCAGTTTGATACAGTGAATTCTTTAATTGACAAATAGCAAGAAGCATTCCATTTTGTATTGTTGTGCGGATATTGATGTAAAAAATATGTATTACAAGAACCTCATCGCGTCTATGTAGTATAGTTTTTTAACTAATGGGTATTATTAATTAAACATCATGACGCATTTATTAAAATTAACGACGTGAATAACTTATTTTAAACTACTTTATTTGTTACTTATATTTATAAAAACTTGTGAAAGAAGAGCGTATTTCAAACAGTCAAAATAACGATTGTATGAAATTGGTTTTTAATTTGCTGGAATAATTCACGTATAGAGGGAGTTGAATAGAGTTGATTGTCAATTAATTAATACAAGGACTTGGAATTTATAACTACTTTATTTGATAAAAATATGTTACTTAACTTTTTTTATATGAATACTTTATTTTACATTAAATAATAATAATGATCGTAGCTACAGAAGATTTAACTATACGTCAACAGAAGAACACAAAATTGTAAGCGTTAAATAGTTTTATTAGTAAGTGATTACTTTTAACAAATTAAGATTTTTAGACGTTGCTTCATCATTATCTCCGTTAAATGAATACAGATTCCTAAGTAAGTTCGAAATAATTTAAAATATTATAGTCTTGCTATAAGTAGGTGATATAAGTTCCATAATTAATCATTAGCTGGATTGATACTAGTTTCTCTTATCATAGATGATAATGCGTGCGTGATACGAGCCACTCCCTGCACTTTCCCTGCGCCTGCACCTGCCTAGAGGTGCATAGCCTGTTCTACAATTATTTATCTTAGGTTTTCCGCGTCATGGTTTTATATTCCTATGATATGATGATGTTACAAATTGGATGTTTTATCTATATATCTACATTTTTAATACTACATATAATTAGTGCAATTTTAGCGTTACTACCTTTTGCTGAAATTAGTATCTTATTAATGTAACATATTCCCTACAATTTGGCAATTAAACGTATTTAATCATTTTTATCCTGAATGAATTTATTGTAGAAGCAACGAAAGCAACAAAAGCAACCAAAATTCTGAATAATTTTCTCTTTCGCTCTTTCTAATGATAGACCAAAACTTATTACGTTGAAATACAAAGGTTATTTTAATCTGCTTCTCTAACGGAAAGCTTGAAACAATTTAGTATAATTGGTTGTTAAATAGCAATTAAACTATGCTGGAGTCTGGTTGCATTTTAATTAAAAGATTAATAACGAAGCGGCCGAGGCAACGACCGGCGAGGATAAGCACGGCAGGCGGCGAGCTCCGGCACGCAAGCCTGCGACGTGCGTGCTCCGTTACGACACCTACACCAAATTTTTCCACATGCCCGAGCAGCCGAGATAAGCTACGGACGACGCCAACGTGTTATTTATTAACGAACCGAATGATCGATAGATGGACGCGACACCGGACGTAGACATGGACGAGGCCTTTCGAAACTCGCCGCCTGCGCCGTTCTGACACTCTGTACATGCGACGCGACCTCAGATAAATGTGACTCATAGTTAATTGATTTTACATCTACATATCAAACCAATGTTTTTAATATGTCGACTCGATTTTAATCGTCGACATCTTATGGTTTTAAAATGCAGCTAAAATGTGCCACTTAAGTATCACGCAAGCGTTATACCTACTGAGGACAAGATCTTTAAAACTGTCGTGAATAAATAGCCGCATCGGATTCTTTGTTTGATGTTACAGAAACGTTACCAACCCTTTGCTCAAAACATCCGTTCCGCTCTAGCATACGTCACGTCTTCGTGACAGCTGCACGCTATACTTTCTAATCGCCTCATTCAATAGTCAAAATCAAACAAACGCAGCGAATAGGCAAATTGCGAAATGTCTTTAATGTAGCGAACAATTCACAACAATGAACAGAGTAATCAATTAATTATTTATAGACGCGCGATTTGACAGCGTTGTTTAGAACGATTGCTCAAATTGTTTGTCCCAAATTCTTTCGATACCTTACCGTTTGTAGACACAGCTATAGTAGGTGAAAAAACGGTAGTGTGTTTACGATCGCAAATAAACGTGTTAGAAGACCGATCGGAAATTCGAGGTTCAGGTGCGCAGGGCAGGTTAGACCAGTCCCGGTGGCCTCGCAAGGACCCCAGCAAACCTGTTAGATTCGTTGCACGATTTTTACGTGAGCACCTACCGGAATCTCATTCACGTGGTGCACCCGCTGGTCAGTTAACTCGTCAAATGACTCACGCCTTGCCTATTTAGCACCAGAAGCAAGATATACTAGTTATTGATAAGATATGATTACCAGTTAGTTAACGAATGTCCAGCCTTGTTAACATATTAACGTAGATCCTGCCATACGTACTGTACTGTTATCTAAGCTTTTACAGAATTGGTTGAAAATGATACGACTACAGCGATCCCCATTCCCAACTGCCCTGGCTAAGGAAGCCGTACCTACCTTTGCTATTTACTATTATTGCATGACTATTCTGTTTTAACTTGGATTGCGCAGTCAATGTGCGGAATTTTCGTATTAATTCATGACCTCCAGATTAATCAATAAACTACCAGGAACAGGAATCAGGTAGAACTACGATCCGGTCAAACTCGTCCGACGCGTGCTTCCAACATTTTTTATTTATTTATCTGCATCGTCGTATACCGCTGGGTATGACGTCAGGCAACCTAAACTGGTTGCGAGGGAACAGGGATTTGCCTTGTATCCTTCCGGTTCTGCAAGTGTGGTGGACCTGTTCTACATTCAGGTTGAGCGGTACCAAGTTTCCCCTATGACGTATAAACAATACATAGCTTTTTATTTATAAACAAATCCAAAACTTTTTCCATCAGTGTTCTCTAGCACCAGCTAATTACTAAGGCACTATATAAAATATTCATTATCTCCTTAAGACATATTATCCTTATATTATTAACGGGTTCTAGTTTGAATACTCATAACACAGTTTACGTGGCAAGTGCAGTGAGCACTTAGCGTAGCGTATACCCCTGTAAACATCGCATAATGTGTAAACATCTAAGCCAGAGGCAGCTGGACAGCATTGATCGCAACGTAGGTTCTAATCCTGTCTGATAACTTGTTTGGTGAACTGGCCACTCGGCTTGCTGAGTCACTCAATGTACGCAACAATTAGTACGTTGTATCGTCACATTATGACGACTGCAGATGGTTACAAAGGTCAGTATTCGTACCGAAATGGTCACACCTAATAACTGGTTCGTAACTTGTAGTCAGTCTCGTAAAACTACGGTACGGGTATTTCACGTTGCTTCTTCAATTCATTCAATAGACTCAATGAAAAATGACCTCATCTTTTACCACAAGTAATGCGGGCTTAAACGTCATAACACAGACGAGTTTTCAAAGCCCTGAAATAAAGAAATCGTGTATGGTTTATTCATTAAGCTTCATATAATATTATTTATCGAACTTACAGTTTACAACTTATAAGTTTACTAAAATTAAATAAATACATTTATTCAGTTTGAAAAACACACGTGATGACTTAACTTAATTTATATATAAAAGCTTTTGTTCCTGTTCAAAACAACCGTTTAAAAAGAAGCAGAAAGCATTTCTGCATGAGCAGAATGCCTGTTTAAAAAAATGCTTTTAAATGAAACTTACTTCTGAACCAAATGAACCATAGGTACAGTACTTCCATTCTTAATTAAAATTAAAATTGAAGTGCGTCACCATACCTTTTATAATAATAATGAAAAAATTCAAATAATTTATATAATATATGTGCTTTCAATAAATATTAGCAGCGCGCACTTATACTGGGCAAACCCGTGCCATAAGTACCCGCAACCTTAAATTAGAACTGTTTTACACATTTTACACGACTATTTTAAATCGTATATAGAGTAAATGTTATGTAAAATTAATTAATAAATAACAATATTTTTGCTAACAAAAATTTGTTTTTGTCAATAGAAGGCGCAAAGAAATGATGGAAGTGAGTGGTGATTCCTGGCGAGCCTACTACACTACGGGTCCAGAGCATCCCCTGAGTGGCGCCACCTCTGCAGTGTTGGGGGTTGCAGAGGACCAGCAGCCGCAGTCGCTGGTCACAGATTACTACAAACTCCCTCCTCTCGGACAAGATACCCATTTAACCCTTCATAAGGAAGTATGGCAGTAAGTAGTGAGGGAAGCTTTAAAATATGGCATCAGCAATTTTTCTTAAGTGAAGTAAAATACTACAGGTGAATTCATGAAAATTTTACCTCTTATATTTTTGATATAAATTACATAATTTTATACCCAAACATATCTGTTCCACCACTTTTAAAAATACTACAGGAGTTCTTAATCTATTTAACAAAAACATGAAAATTATATGCTTTAAATAAAACATTTAATTTAAATACATACTTCCATCAAAGCATCTAACTGAAAATTATTTAACCATGTATTCTCAAATATAATAAAACATTTAAATTGTTGTTGTTAAAGCTAAATCTAGGCGTTACTGTGCTCTATCTAAATTGCTATATTTGATTCATTACACAAAAATAACAGCATGCTGCTTTTCGGTTACAAGAAATTTAATTCGTATTCAAGCCCCGAGATATAAATTACAAATTAATAAATGGATGCCTATCAGTGTTTGAAAATATTGTGGAAAATCAATTGTCGATTCTCACGGCAGTACATCACAACGTTCGTGCATCGGTACGATTATCATTATAATCGAAGAATATTGAGGCGCTCTGAATAAGAGAATGAATTCGCGTAAAATTTATATGTAAACTATGTTAATATTCGCCTTTTGTGTAGTAAGTGTAGTACAGTTTTTATGCAGTTCCTTGTGTAGCTTGTCGAGTCTCACGGCTCACTAGACAGAGACACAGGCCGCGTGGCTTCCGGCCCTAACGAAAGGTGTAAGAATAACAAATAATAAAAATGCTAATGTTCCACTCAATAAATCATAAGCGCTCATTTGAATACCTATAGCAAGATTAACGAAAGAATTCGCAACTGCTTGGAGCGTCTTATCCCCTTCTGCGCGTATATCATGTTAGAAATTAACATATTTTTGTAGTTCAATTGGCAATTTAATCAATAATGTTAAAAAAATATTATGATTGAACACAATATGTTTACTTGTATTTATGATATTCGTTTCTATAAATTTTCGCTACTATATGCAAATTCTTAAAATGTAATGAATCTAGTACTTATTAGTTATTAGGTAATTTATTTTAACATCATATTATAATAAATATAATATGATTTTTTGATGTTGTTTGAAGTTTCCAAATCCTGGTATTCCAAAGGTCGCGTATTAAAATGATAGTGATAATGCATTCAACGGTATTCCCATAGAAACGCGACCCCGATCAAATTATCCTCGCTCTTTGAGAGTGGTTGTTAACAGCATCCTTTGAATGCGACACAAAAATGAGCAAACGCCGTGACACATTCTCAAAAGAAGGGAGTGCATAATGTTAACAGATCTACTATATTCCATTTTATTCTTTTATGGAAATTTTATTATACTGCATAAACACGACATTAAAAAGTTAAACTAGTTCTAATTCCCATTTTTTTTTAAAATATTCTTCGCTTTATTAAGACCATAATATCAGGATTCCATATATTTTACCCGTAGTTTTATGAGACAGCTCGAAGATTAATCAGTTTTTGCACATAAAACTTATTTTACCGAAATCAAATAAAATTAAATGAAGCGTTCTGCTACACGTGATGACTTTTATTTTTTCAACTCAAACATAGCATCATAGTTTATTCTACCTTCCTGATTGGTTTTCGCTTGTCATCTCCGTCACTATGTACGGGAGTGCATAAATACAAATAATGACATGAGACGGATGTGGCTGGAAGCGGCTCACATTGACAAGGACGCCCAGGACTTGTCTGTGCATTGTCGGCACGCGTCCCACGCGCCCACTCCAGCGCAGCTATTTCTCATTCATACATTCAAATATTATAACGAATGCCCAACTCGCCCGCACCCATCCGAGTCTGCCGTGTCGCAGCTCGCGTTTGTATGCTAATCCATTATATAGCTCAGTGCCAGAGCATCAGATTCGGCTCTCTGTTGTCTAAATCGCCAGTGATATTTGAATTGAATACATACATAACGAAATTAACTAGTGCACTGTGTTTCGAGTGTCGTAGGCGGTAACATTTCGTAAAAGTGTCGTGCGCGGGCGACTAACTTCTAGTTATCTTGTAATGTGTACGTCGAGTATTAGGTGAAAACATCCGCCATAAGTTATTGCGACGTATAGAAACGCGCCTTATGATGGCCTTAGGAGAGCCTCAACCTCCTGACCCCTACGGTCCTATTCACATCTAATAGGAAAATTGTGCGACAAAATATGTCGAGTGCTATACACGTAATTTCCAATTAATTTGCTTATCTTCTACGGATACATTATTTTGAAATGTAAATCTCGCAAAATACCCTATCACATCGTTTTGAGGAACTGAAATAGCTATATGTAAATGTAAACTTACAAAATATATTTCGCAATTAACGTTAACAGACACCTACTTCGTAAATAAAACAGTCTCATTTAAAATGGCAATGTCGCGGTTTCTTTACAAACCTCGGTAGCTGGAACCGTGTGACCCATTTACATCTGAAACCGGTTCCTCTTGAAGATATCTGTATTGTTAGTGGCATAGCAGTTAATACCATTCAGCTCCCCTGGAATCACCGGTCCCCTTCAAAAGATAATGTGTAAAAAGATAGACTTCGTTAAGTCCCTTCAAAGCGATGGTCATCGCACATCGAGAAATCAGGGCTTGACCATTCTTTGGACATCTGTTATATCCTTATTTTTTCTATCCTGGAACAGCTGAAGTTTTTAAACGGTTGTTGCTACGACACATATATTATTAAACTTAACTAATAATTACTAGCACATGTACCACAAAAATGTTTACCTAACGGGTCGACCTATAGGTATAGGAAATAAAATAAATGCCTTAAATTGGAAAGTCGAGTACGCAATCAAATATTTAAGTTTAATGGCTTGGACAAATGGCGAAATGTTTTCAAGTAAAGTTTTTTAAATGTATTAGATATCAGTTCCGTGAGAAAAGTAGCAATAAACCTACATTTTATCGAATGATATATTCAAATAGAATGGATTTACGTTACTCACATCCGCTGCAAGCGCCTTCTTCATCTGGCTTTATCTTTTGATAGATTTTAATCTATTCGTCAAACGATGTTTAACTGTCGTCGCCTTTGATTTTTATCGTCTACGCAGTCCAAGAATAACTGCTATGTCGAGAATAAGAAATTATTATTTATTTATAGATGATATCTCCTCGGGAGCTACAACATTACATTAAATCAATTAAAGCCTTAACTACTTAAGAAACATTTAACCTATAATGTGAACATACTTCTTGCTTTTAACACATACCTAACTGTAGATATTAAATATGCTATCAACAACGAATGTAGTAAATTAAATTTATTGAGGTTATGTCTTCCTGTGTAATTAATTAATACATTAGATATGCATAATTAGCTTGGCGCGTATATCGAGGAATTTTGTTTAGAAAACAGATTTCTTAGATGCGTTTCAATTTAGTATCAGATAAGACGACACAAATGTATGATTATTGTAACGGATTCATTTCACGAGGGGTTGGGTGGAGAGCATTATAAAAGTTTCTTCATGTGTGAAAGGGTGTTAAGTAAACATTGCAAATAATTATAAAGGCGATCGCATCTGATATATGAGTACGGTCGCGATTATCCATTCATAGAAATTTTTATATTTGCATTCGAAAAGTAGGTAGATAGGAAGGTGAATTCCTATTTTATTAAGCAGTGAAATGCTAATGTTGCAACATGACACTGTTATCAGATTATAGATCTTGAGAGACTGAGAGAATATAACTGAACATCTCAGAATTATATTCACTCACCATAATATTATATCCAGTGAAGTGGATAACATCGTCTATTTTAAATTAGTTCGACTTAAATATATTATCAAACTGGAGGTTAGTTTATTATTTTGTAATAAAACTAATTATTAATAAAAATTAATTAAAATATTATACAGATTATATTTGCAAATTGTATTTTGTTTTTTTCTAATATTTTACTTCCCAAATAAAATATGTACAGAAAACAGTTATGTTATAAATAGTTATTTACATGGAGTGATTTACGTATTATTATAATGTCAATTTCATTAAAATAATGTTGAGGGCTCAGCTGCCGACGAAAGGCAGTCTGTAAGCTTACAATAAATGACAAGCAAACAACGCATTGTACTCAACGCAAATGAATAACTAAAGTTTGCCACCTCGCCGTAGGCATGCTGTACCCAGATTAACTGAACTTAATTTGCATCTTTTGTAATAACATCAGTCTTTTTTACTGAATGTCAAAACATTCCCTTAATACTTTATTACTGGAAGTCAAAAATAAATAATTACAATTTGTAGTCTTATCACATGTAAATTTCACACACGTGTATTTTCAATACTTATGCATAAATTGTAAAGAATGAGCGATGGCAGACTTGCAATCGGACACGGCTGGATCAGCTTGCGGGAGGTCGAGTCCTGACCGAATCGCATGAAATAGTGCCAACAGGGATTCTTATCTATAATAAACATCAGAGCGCCAATGAAACACGCCTTCAATTATCATAAATCGGCGCACTGACACCGACGAAAGCCGCGCCCCGCAAAGATGTCCACGACTCATGTGCGAACAAATCAAGCGAATTTAATGTAACTGCCTCTGTGGTATTTGTAATAGTCTTAAATGTTCAATGCCCAACAACAACACTTTATGGGCGATTTATTGTTATTACATTGTAAACAACCTCATGAAAACAGAATGGGTTTGACGGTCTGCGATTAGCGCTAAGATCATTTTTTTATATTATATGTTGTAATCGTGGATTACGATTAATTAATCCTAAAATATATTATATTTTTGTATCCGTAAAGCTAGCTGACTTAATTTAGTTATTATTAATAACATAATTTAAAAGTTTATAATTCTCATTACTTTGACGTGTTTAATAAACGTTTCTAAAGAAAGTATTGAGTTATGTGGATTGTGTGACAGCATTTGCTGGGATATCTCGAAATTGTCCTTTGAAATAAATTTGTTACTTATAATAATTTTCAAAATAAATAGGCTTTTGTATAATAAATAAACAATGTGCAAACTTGGTGCAATAAGAGATTTTTTTTTCCTTAATTGGTCGATTTGGATTTTTAATGTAAGTTTGTTTGCTTCCTGAAAAAATTAAGTACCAGTTTAATTATACTTTAATTAAATTAAAATTAATCATTTATCGATCTCAATCTTCTTTAAATTAAGTACCTACGCTAGGTGAGACGACATATTTTTGTACAAATGTTTCAGATACTAACAGGGATCTGTAAATATATTTTTATTAATAATTAAAAAATATCCTTTAGGAGAATTGTTTTTGATTATTCTAATATGATTTATAGAATTTAATTTAATGTGGTAATATTGCCTCTCTATGATAAGTAGAGGCCCAAGAGTTCGTCTTTGTGAGTTCCATATGTCCTGTCCTGTTCCTTGAAGTATACCTTTTTTATTATTTTTGTACATGTCGTGTAATTAAGAAAATAAATCCTAGATACTGTATTTTAATATTTTTAATGAAATAAGATAGTACCTAACATTCATCCAAACTTAATGGGAAAATATCTTTCTCACTTGCATATTGCATGTTACATAATAAAAAAAATCCTTTAGGTACTTTATGTTCTTTTATTAGTTTTTCAGGTTAAAGAGTTTTAGATACTTTAATGTAAATGTTTAGCATCATACAAGAATTATCAATAGCCTTGTAATTCTAAATACATATATTTATATTACCGATGAATGTAGTAAATTAGTAGATAAATCCTAAGTTTGAATAATTACTCTTAAACAAGTGATTTTGCGCGCGCATTGCAAAGTAGATAATATAGCAGCGCGCGCGCAGTATCGCCAATGACGCCCCTCCCCTCCGCAGGGCCGGCGGTACGCTGAAGGCAACCAATGGAGCGCACGGGGCGGAGCTGGGCGAGCTGTCGGGTCTGCTCCACGCGGGCCTCGTGAAGCGCGAGCCCGAGGATCTCAGCCGCAAGGTGGTCGACGAGCCCGAACACGCGCTTAAGCCGCCACGACACAAGGTGCGTCACACGTCCGTTCGCCGCCGTCGCGCGCGCACGCACTTACACACTTTCTTTGCCGGTCACTCATATTTCATTCGTTGCGATTCACGTACGATGCGAGCCGCTCGCTCTAGTCGCTCTAACAGCGCCCGCCCGCGCCCCGGTCTAGCCGGCTCGCGCCCGCCCAGCGTCCACCGCTACGGGTGAACCGCAGGACTATCCGGGATAGTTTGATAAGTGATCGTGTATAGACAACTAGTGCTAGGAGCTGTGAACTGTGCTTTGACGCGGCATGTACGCGTCGACGTTACGGAGTGGACAGTTGTCGTGGGAGAGCGCGTGTAACAGGCGCGTGTGTCCGCAGGTGGCGGTCGAGGGGGGCGAGGCCGCATCGCCGTCGCCGGTGCCATCGCGCGCTTCTTCAGCAGGCTCGCTGCTGCCAGACGCGGCCATGTACGCCGCACAGATGTTCGCTCCGCCGGGCACCCCAAGTCCCACACCTTACGGAGACCAGTACACGCGGCAGTCCACCACCTTCTCAGGAGAGCCTTATTATAGAGAATACTTCGTCGGTGATGGCTACCAGCAGAGAGCTGCACCTCCCTATAGTGATACGGAATCACCTTCCGCCTCGGCGTTTGGTGAACGCTACGCGGCGCCTAGATACCACAGCAAAAGTGTGATCGCTGCAGCTGGCCTAACTGTTGATCTGCCTTCACCGGACAGTGGCATTGGAGCTGATGCCGTTACTCCTCGAGATCACACAGCCGTTCAGCAGGTCGGTGCCACGAGTGACACGGGCGCGGGCGGGCGGGCTTCCCAATCACATTTATTTATGTTAGCCACGCAAAACACAATGAATCTAAAAAGTCAAGGAAGATAAATGTAGTACTCCTACCATATGACACAAGGGCTTTCTAACTGGAATATATTATTTGTTTTTACTAATAATCAACTTTCTTTGACTTTTTGGCTGTCATTTAACACTTTTATGTTCTTATTCCAATAAGAATAATCTGGCAGAATTAATATTAGTACGTCTAGTCATTGAAATACGTCTTAAACTATTCCAGTAACAAACAAAAGAACTACAAAATTTACAAATCAAAATGTTCCAATGATTACTGACTTAGACATCTAAGAAATTCAATAATATTTTGAAAATATGGTTCTTATATTCCACATTCTGAGAAGCCCCCCGCTCTCACTGGTCACTGGTTTTTATACATATATATATTTTTCAATACGTTTAATACTAAGCCGCTTAAGACATCAAACAATCAAAGCGTCGAACAAAAAAGTAAATAAAACAAAACGATCACATAACTTCCATTACGGCGAGTAGAAATGAGTTAATATTGATTATGCTAAATACACATTTTAGTTTTATGTAAGTTCAAATAGTGTTACGTATAGTATATCTTTAAAAAAACTTAAGGGACGCCAAAATATTGGCTAGACATGATTGATTATAAAATAAGTACCAAATAAGTTAACTAATGAAACTTTTAAATAAAGGTTAGTGCGATGAGTAGCAGATATCCTAATGATACCATAAAGTTTGTAAAAATACTTATCACTAATTAGATATTTGGAATCCATTACGAATTTGGTTTTAGTTCATTAATAAATCTAAGTAATTTGCAATGGTATAAATCAAATCGTTACATAATGGATTTCATTTCAGTCATTGATGATCAAAAATGAGTGAGTATTATATTAAACAAACGAACACTTCCTGAGAACCTCTGGCTAAAGCCATGAAGATTATAATTAGAATTATGTAGTTACAAAAATATATTTTTAGGCATATCAATGAAACATATATTATGTAGGTTAGGGATTTTTGCTAAAGTAAAATGCCAATTCATTGTTAGAATGAAAGATTTTTTTTGTAATGTATGTGAAAACGTATGTGTGTCTTCGTAACAATGTAACATAATATTTATGTAGAGGCTCGTGACAAGTTTCATTTCATATAATATTCTCCATGTGAGACCTTCAGAAGCAATCTGTTATACATAAATTAATACATACATATTTAAAATAATAAATTGACATGGTTGAAATATAATCGGTTTAGTAGATAAGTGGTATTGAAGGACTAATTCTTACTACTAGGTGTGGCGCTCACGAGTATTGTCGATTCTAACGCTTTATTGTTTATTGTACTTAACTAGGAATTAACTTCAATAAACTTAACTTGATTATTACGTTGGCTTAATTTGTGTCTCGAACTAAATCTAACTAAGCTGACTTAAACCGGAATATCGATCTAATTATTGATAACAAATTTCTATGTAATTTACCTAAGTAAATAGGTAATTCTTAATTCCATAATAAAAAAAAAGAAATTCATGATTATGTAAGAACGCGTTGTTAAAACGCTTGTTATATATTATTATATTTTCTATAGTAATTTTTAAGCTAGGAAGGATGTTATCATAGATTACATGAAATAAATTTTGGAGTAAATTAACTATTACTGATCTGATGATGAGGACTATACTGGAGGATGAGGATTATATATATTAAATTTTTATGAATATACATCTTGTATAATATAAATGAATAAAAAGCTTTTGCCGCATCATGAACATCCGATTCGTATAGTTTAATGTAAGGAGCTATAGATATTCGCATGCCATCCTATTGCGTAGTAAGGATTAGGTATTTATTACAATCGCACCAACCAAATTACAATATTTTTTTTCCAAATAAGAATACTGATTCTTAAATGACAAATTTATTTTTATTTAATTATCTCATTTCACGTTCATAATTGTACAATAAAACTGTGAAGTGTTGATGATTGAATTGAGATAGTGTTAAGTAATCTTAGTACCGGTCCCATATTCGGGCATAGAATTATTACAACTTGATTTTAAAAAATATTTCATTATCGCTAGTTAGATATATTAAATATATTGTAAATTGCGAACATTCAAAGCAATACTGAAATTATTTATTGTTTGAAATCACTTTAACATAATACTATCTTTGCCCGTGTTTTTTAAGCATTGTTATTTATTTTCAATATTTAAACTCCCTCCAACTACGTTTGGTAAACCTTATAAAACCCTTATTATAGTAATTAAATAATTAATTATCATCTTTATATAACTACAGACTTAAGTATTTGGGATACATCGAACTAGAGACAATAGATCATAAAAGGCATGCATTTAATTTTAAGTACCTACTCGTGTAAACAAAAACAAAATAATCGAAACCAAAACACATTGGCATCAACAGCGTGTATAAGTAAATTAGGTACATAAAAACTCTTCAATGTAAACCATAAATCGAATTAATTTAATATTTTCACAAAATATATGCATGCTTTTATATAAGTGCAAGATAGCATAGTAATCAACTATTTCTTACAGTCGTTCGAGTATACAGTAATATGCCAGCAGCCAGTGGGAGACGATGGTCGTGGGACTCCCTCAGCACACCACTCCCCTGCGCAAGCGCCGCGCACCCGGCCATGGCACGATTTTGGCAGACAGAATGATGCCGATAAAATACAAATTGCTAAAGTGTGAGTATCCATTTATAATTTTAATTAGAAATTAATTATTAAGTTTGATATAGTATACATTATTCGTAATACTTAAAGGCTCAAATAGATATTAAATTTATGACCTTTTCAATTTCTTGTGAACAAACTTGCTAAAATTACTGAACCAATTCAAATATATAATCTCTTTACAAATAAAACCTCAAGACGATCACTTAAGAGTAAATTCAGCATCACACATTTGTATCAACCAACTTGTAATTTGAACCCGTTTACGGCTTCAATAACTCAATTTCAACTTTAAAACATCTTATGTTAGTTAAATGTTCTACAAACTAAAACTAAAAGCCACGCTACGCTTTGAGCGTTAATTAGTTACGTAAGATTGTACAAATTCAAATGGATAAATTAATTAGCATTTAGAGCCACATATTTCTTAATGAAACTTACAATTGAACATGAGATGTAGCGAGCAGAACTGCTTTAAAATATGCACAATCACATTCTTTAACGCATAGTTTTCGTAGCTCACATTTGCCGAATGGCATTCTAAATGATATGTTAAATAATTAGCTTGCTTAATCACCTTGTATGAATTTATAGACTGAGGAGCTTGAAGTTTGTATAAACGTTAAATATAATATAGTAAAAATAAGTAATAATACCAAATGAATACAAACTTTAAAAGTTATTTTAAGGTTAAAAATATAAAATAAAATAATAATAGCAGTTACTAATTCCGGAAATCATGTTAATCATTTCGCATCTGCTATTCATATAACAACGGGGTATTTCGAATGACTAACATACGATAATATATAAATCAAACGCACGAATCTCATAGATTACTGTAATTAGTTTTAAATTACTTTCAGTATAAATTGCTTAAGAATACAATAGTTTCGGTACTTTTATAACGTAATATCAATATTCTAAAATAAATATTAAATACTTATTTAACCCAAATGAAAGTTGATTAAGTTAACCATATTCAAGTAATATTCGATTCATGTTCTCTATGGTCAAAACCAATTTTAATGAAATGTCAATTACCCTAAAATGTAAACAACTTTAGTTTCACGGACGGTTACATATCATTTACTTTGTCAGTAGACTTAGGACGCTAATAGATCGTGGGTTTTTAATATAGTTGTCAAAAAATAAGTGGAAACCCACGTGGTAGCTTAAATCTTTAAATATGGTTTTTCGTTATACACTAAGTGTATATGGATACTAAAATATAAATGTAAATGATAAGGAATATTTTTTTTCTTTCGTTTGTTTACATGGCTACGTAGAACAAGAGTTTTTCCACATCTTCTATTTTGTTAAAGAAGCATTGAGTCAACTGACTCAACTTGATTATTTAGTCCCATGATTTTTCACCAAAAAACAACGGTGTATGAATGTTTTTCCTACACTTTAAATAAAAGAAAATAACAAATGTTTTGTGAGGCTATTGCCCTGATGCGACGACATTATGTGCCAGTTAAAGTGTTTTTTTTTCTTATCACTAAGTTAATTGTTAAATACGCTCGATTCAATATCTATAAACTATTAGGCATGTTTAATTATCCACCATAAATATTACTCGAAACTACCTTCTTTATGTTTTCCTTTTTTCATGCATTCAAAGGAAATTTCAAGGTAAAATAGGTAAGTATTACATTTTTTATTTAAAGCTCATGGTGTATTTCGATCTTTTATTTTTATTTTGAGAATTAGAATATTTACAAACTAGACAAAAAAAGAAATTCGGTTTAAATTGATTATGTACCTGTATAGGAAAACTAGTATGGCATTAAAACGCTCATCAATATTATAAGTGCAGAAGCATTGCTATCATATTAATTAGCTGTTAATAATGCAGACACTTCTTATCGTACATTTTGGATAAGGAAAAAATTTCCTCGCCAAATAACCTTTTCGAATCGATGAATGTTGGCAGTTTAATAATTTGTCGAATGGTACCTAAATTTACCTGACTCAAAAAATCTCCTGGGAGTACGTTGTTGTTACATTTGTAGGCAAATATTTGTGTTGCCACAAAAATTAAAAACAATATTTCTCACACGTATAATTAAAAACCGTACCTAACATTCATTAGGTTTTAATGGATTGAAAAATTAAAACGAGGTAAATTAAAGTACAATATTTTATTTACATTTCCAATTTTACTAAACTGGTATGGAGTTCCCATTCAATGTTTGCTTCAAGTATAATTCCAGTCAGGAAAAGGAATTCATTTCTAGTAACTCAATCTTTAAATGTGTGCATTACTTTTTAACATCTTGAAATGTTTCGAGACTTTCAAATTACTTCCTGCGCGATGAATTGCTTCTTACACCTCTAAGTGGTTTAATCTTTCTCGTTTATACATTACCCTTAATCTATACGATTATATAGTGCATACATAGATACTAATTACTAAATGCAATCATACTGACGGTACAGGATTGCGGTCTGCACGCGATCCTTACATCATCCAGTCCATATATGTTAACGATTACAGAAAGCATTCCTTTTATATATTAAGTCATTTTTTACTTTTAATGTACGTACTTAAAGTGAACACATACAAGTATAAAAATAATAATCCCATTATTTTTGGCAATACAATCAACCGGTAAGAATTGATTTTTCCGATTGGTATGTTAGTAATAATATAATATAGTGAAGTGTAAACGAGAGCAAAATAATGACGTAAAAAGTTCAAGCTAGTAAAGTTGAGGCAGTAGCTACAGTTTTACGATTGCAGTTTCTTTTAGATTTATGAGTAAAATGCAGAGTGTAATCGTAAAGCCTATGATAAGGATATGCCATCTAAACAAAACTGAATAAATATAGCGAAGTATCATAGTAAGTGGTAAAGTAATACACAGAGGGTCAGATTTATGCGCATCTAATTTGGCGGCGCTGCTCACAGGCCCCGCGGGACGCCTGCGCACTCTTATCTTATTGTGCGTTTTTATTGCGAGCACTTTGTTGTCGCTGCAATCCAAGGCTTTTTGCTCACTCATCAATTTCCGCGCCTCATCGATTGATTTATTCATGAAAGGCTCTCGTCTTCACGCAGGAAGTATCTTTTTTTGGCCCCTGTGCTGCTGAAATTTGTAATGAACCTCATTGGAAAACAATACGTTATTTATTACTGAATATGGCTGAATCCCAGGTGATAAAATATATACGTGACTATATACGGCGCGATTTTTATGTCCACTCTTTGTATCTCTGAACATCCTATTTGTAGGCTTAGTGAAACTTTTTACAATATGCATTCAAAGTTAAGGAACATAAAATAATGCAGCAATGACAATGGAAAGCCACGTCACAAATGGAAATTACGTTCAGTAAGAGAGAATCAGATAGGCGAGCACCGCTGCGGCCGATCCGTCAATGTCGGGCCGAGTTTGTATTGCACAGCCTTTATCAGTACCAACTCAGTTAAATCGCAAACATCAGAGGAATTGTTTACCAAATTGTTTTCAATAAGCTTTAAGTAATGGTGTAAGCACTCGAACTAAGTCGTTGCAAGCTCGCTATCTATTTCGTTGTTCTACAATTTATTGTTGGAATAAATATTTCGTGAGGATTTATAGCTTTTTATCGCGTTGCGTAATTTAAGGGACTGAATCATGAGGTGTACTGATAATGACGGGGACTGAATTGGTCTCGCAGGCTCTAAGAGCGTGGGCCGCGGATTGAGATCGCCACGTTATTGGTGTCGGCCGTCCTGTGCATTAGACCGAATAATTTTGTCGCGATTTCCACGCAATAAGTCGCAATGACACGCGGCACGCGATCCTAGCTAGTTTTATGGGGGTTTCCCTTCCGTTGCGTACCGCAGGAAGTATCGAGAAAATATAGTTTTTTAACACGCTGAGATGTGGAAATCCACGTCTTTATGTAATGACGCAGCGCTTGCGGCCGGTGCAATTAAGATTTCAACTTTTTGTCATCTCTTTTATTGCTACACTTCAGGGAAACTTTATTGTCGCATGTTTCTGATGATAACTATCTCAAAGAAGAAATCGCGTTTTTTTATATATGAAATCTGGTTTTACTGTACACGTTTTCTAAGCAACGACTTTGTGCCTACTGGGCTACTTCGTAACGTAGCAACTTTTACGCTATCTAGATCTATTCATCTTTATACGATGACAATTGACATACACTTTATCTGATTACAGTTTGACAGGTATGCTAATGCTGTGTTTTTTCCATAGGTTTTCACCGTACGGATTCAAGTACCATTTAGAAACGGCGAGTAGTAGTTCGCAACGGCGAGAAGATGACCGAATAACGTACATCAATAAGGGCCAGTTTTACGGCATTACGCTTGAGTACATCCACGATCCTGATAAACCACTCAAGAATCAAACGGTTAAGGTAAGTGTTATTCATGTTTTTGTTAAATTATGTTCATCGTGTTGTGTAAGGTTTCAGCAATGTTGATGGAATTCAAGTAAATACAAATTGGTGTCTCCGTTATTATACCCAAAGTATAAATTAAAATTATGAGTTTTTATTATATATATGAATATACATCCGTCTATATATAGTTAATTAAAATTGATTAACTGTAAAAACTTGATAAATGCCTGAGATTTACGATTTTTTCCATCATTTTCTATTTTTAATATAAAGTATTAACATTACTTAACAATAGATTTTTAGGTAAATATTAACAGGATTGTTCTCTCATTATCAGGTCATTGATTTATTTCGAAAAACCAGTAGTAGGAACCCCGGGTAGGTACACCACGAAGCTTTTATTGTAAACAAGTTTAAAATTTTACAAGTAGAAGATACATTAAATCCTAATATCAAAGTGGTAATTTCAAACCAGCTTCATCTCGTGAATTGTAAATTCAAACATATATTTGTGAGTAGTCGATTGAGCCTTAGCCCTTAACGGTTAAAGGCCGGATGTTTACCTCACTTGGTACTTAGAAAGCTTACGTACTTACACAAATGACCGTAAAACATGATATTCAAACCAGTATACCTAATTATCATGCAGTGAAAACTGATGAAAATATATAATGAATTTTATAATATTGCACCTCATATTAACACTGCATTTTATTGCATTTCTCATAGTAATGATATGTATTTAGTTCTTTTATGTTAAACTCGTCCTGTGCCTGACCACAAGTATTAGTTTCACCGCTCCTGGTTTCATGTTTACCTTCACGTATTCACTTTCATAACCACCACTTTTTATTGTAAAAATACCAATATTCTTTTTAGACGAGATATATTATTTATAACTTATAGTAACTAAAGGAGGTTTATTAAAAAAACGATAGAAGTTGAAATATTGAATTATATGCAGAACATAATCATTTTTAATTGGTGTTACAGTAATAGTCTTAATCACACTTTATTAATGATCTAGTAAAGTCCTAATTAAATGACACGAATCGCGTGATTGAAGTCGTTTAATAGATGTCGTGGGAAAAGTTGACCTTGCGCAGAAACAAAGGTGCTACACCTTTGTCTCTTTCCAGATCCATTATTTGCCGTGGAAATCGGAAATCCCTTTATTGTTCTTCCACTTCCCAAGAAAATATAATAAATAGATCAGTGGCGCAATGCAATAACATTTTTTATTAATAATCTAACAAGATTTCTTGAATAACCAGAAAATACACCTGTTTCAATCAGGTTAATCCTGTTTTGATAATAACCTATCATTGTTTAAATGGGGAAATACCTTCTCACTGAGTTTTATAAACAAGTAATGAAATGATTTCATTAAATCTAGTTTACTCTCATTTTAATTGTTTTGTTTTTAAAATAAGGTATGCGTTTATTACTTCATACTCTTATCTCGATTCAATGCTTAGATCGGAATAATCAAAGATACAATGAGACACACGGTTGAAGTTATTATTAAGGCAGTAAGTGGGCCGCGAGTCCGGCCGCATTCAATACTTAGATATAGCTCTTATCTGGCTCGAATCTAGTTCGTATTGTATGGCCGCGCCTGATAATTAAGACGACGCTTTTGACATTCGCCATATAGGAACACAATGACCGCCCCAGGAGGCTAGCGGATAATATCGGCATAACAATAACCACTGTATTATGATAAAATAATTCCAATACGGCAAACACCGTGTTCCCTTAACGAGGTGGAAAAAGAAAAACAACGATACATTCTTACGTATAAATATTTAATGGCTTTATTATAAGCATTTAAAAGCGTGCATTAATCTTTGTTATAATACAGCGACGTGATACTTCCTAAACATAAATCTGTCAATATAGCCAGACACAGACTTAGATAAATTAAAATATAAAAAAAAATCAATAGGAACATAGGAGATTCTCACGAGCGTACGTAAAAAGTTGCGTGTCTTCAAACGTTTAAATAATAAAACAAAAAACGACAATTTTAGTAAATAATTTGTAACTTTTTAGTGTGCGTGGCAAAAATGTAATTAGTTTTGTTGCACGCAGGAGTTTCTTGGTTTTCGAGTCATTTTCCTTTGTTCCATGAGTAATTACGGGAATAGGCTATGTAAAATACATCGAAATAATAATTTGAAATTAAAGTTCGCACGCTGTATAGTTTTCGTTTATAACTTTATTTACATCTCAATTGAGATGACAAATTTTATTTTAAAATGCCCTCCATAGAGACGTTTGTACAGTCGAAAGGATTGTTTTTGAAGATTTTTTGCAACTAAGATCGTGAAAGAAAATCGATCAATCATACAAAGCTGTGGCAATTAATCATCTCGTATGTAGTCAGTCACCTCATTTTATATTCCACGTCACTTGAGGGGTCGCAAGACGTACACCATTACCATTTACCTGCGATTATCATTTCAATATTTCAACAAAAAACACGTCTCAATATCATGTTACAAGAATTAAATTTAATTATGTATAAAAGATATATAAAACTCAATGTTAATATACCAATGTCATTAATTAATTGACTTTTATGCGCCACTAGCTTCCGCTTATCAATAAAAACCTAACTATTTATGTCGATAACAAGTAATTGCTAGTGTGAATAAAAATATAATATTCATCCATATGCAAAAGTAATATGAAAAAAAATATTGTATTTAATGTATATAGTTATAATAGAAAACAGAAGCGACGTTGCGTTATAATACATAATAAAATTTTAAAAGTACCTATGCATTATAAAGTAGTTATAATATTCTATTATTTTTACGTCTGCTGTTTTATATTACAGTTAAATCTAATACTACACAACGTCTAAATAGTTCTATGAGCGCAATGGTCAATTATTCAGAGTAATAACTTTTTACTTCAGTTTTTATCGCAACTGACATCATTGTGTTCACTTTCGTAGCAACGGAAATTCAAGTAACGAGACATGTCGTTGTTTTTGTTTTCTTTTTGTAATATTTTACGAATTTAATGATTGCTCCGGTTGCCTTTTTACGGTATACGTTAATGATGCCTTTTACACTTAACATGCTATACACGATGAGAGATTATAACGATGTATATAGGTATACATCATCATACTACCATCCGAAACACATTTTGGCCATGCCGACAAGTGAAGGGCTGTCATACGAGTCGCAACGTATTTCTCACCGTGCGCATTCACGTGGAATTAAAATCGTATTCAGAACTAAAAAAGCACGTTACGCGGCAAAAAGTTAAAAGATATGCATTCGGAAGAGGCCAATCATTTCGGTAATCAATCACTTGTTGAGATGACTCAATTTACCTTGCACCCTTTTCTGAGGCATCATCTATTTCTTTTACATCGCGACCCATCTCATTTTAATTATTATAAATTACAATATTATTCAGCAACTGTTAGTCACGGTATCCCTTTAAGCTATTACTAGAATTTGTGTTTGTGTGTACTTTTATGTTCTATAAAAAAGATGGCCAAGGTTTTATTCAAGGAACATAATTATACAAACATATCAATGTAATTTAATTTTGGTTCTATAATTACCTTATAATCTCGTACGATAATTTTTTGGTTGTACCAACAACCTCTAGTTCTTATCAGCGGGTGGTAATATCAAAAGCGGAGGTAGCTAAATAAGCAAATATTTTCTCAAGGTTATTACTATTAGTATTAACTATTACAGTGCCTAAAAGTTGGGCCATTTATTTGCTCGACATTGTAATTGCATTTTAGTTCTTTGGTTGCTTGTAAAATTTTAAAATTCCTGGAACCGTCACTTTGACATGAAAGATGAATGAAATTGCAATTACCAGCATCCAGGCGGCAGTTTTTGTTTTAGTGTGATAATGCGCTCTACCTTATACCAATTACTTGAAATATAAAATAATGACATGAAAATAATGTTTATTTACGACGCAAACCAATGAAGCTGAATAAATTACTGTGAACTTATCTTATACCTTTAATTATATGTCCTAAATAAAAGTTAATCATTTTCTAATTATGTCTTCGGTGCAAAAGGAAAGACGCATCGCTCCACAGAGCATGAATTTTCCACGTTCGATTTCAGATTCGCATAACACAGCTAATAACTATTACTTACGAAACATTACGTACTATTCGGTAATAATCACGTAACTACTGAAAGCATACTAATCGTAACACTTGCATTTAACTCAATCAATTATATGTATATTCTAATCTTATCTTTAAGACGTGCTCATATATTTACATTGACTTTCACTTAGGTTTAATTCCATCACAGAGTGACAGTTAAGCTGGACACAAATGGCATTACGTAAGGCGGAGTTCGTCATTGTTTCAATATTGGAACTGTCACAGCGCGCGCGTATTTAGCGTCAATCCTTGATAGCATCGGTGCGCGGTGGACAGGCAGCTGCTACATTCAACCGCATTAGTTTAACATTTGGGCATCTACAATATAATATAGCACAAACCGTTTTCTAAGGGTTTCAAAAAGAATTTAAGTCTTCAAAAATTCTAGCCATAATTTCTAGGAGTTTTCTACAGGCCATAATGGCTGATTTTAGTCAAGATTAGGGCTTAATAGCAACCGCGCTTGAAAAGAACTTAGGCATATAGGTACTAAAAAAGCTATTTTATTAAAACACGTTCACAGTGTGAAATGCAAAAGTCCGCTTCACATAGATAACAGAGTATATTGAAAGCTCTATGAATTCGTGATTACTTGGTAGAGACGAGCTAAGCTGCATCACGCTACAGAGCCCTGCACTTTACGATCTGACATTTCCTTTCGACATTTAAGCAGATTAGTGTTACACGCGCCTTGGGATGTTAATCCGACGCTCGACGGATCGCAGGAGTTGCTCCGATTTTATCGAGGTTTAGCGGTAAATGACTGTCGCTGATAATGTAATCGAACTTTGTATGCTATATTTTATCTTACTTCAGTTTATATCTTAATTAATGCAATAATGTAGGTAGGGATTTTACTGTAAATTTTTGCAATAGACTTGATCTATTGATAGTGTACATAACTTAAATATTTAAATTTCATTCTTTAATTATAAAGCTTATACTGATCGATATGTATGTACTATACATATATAGGTATTCAAACATCAGTAATAAATTAGCGGTAGGATGATTCCTAAATAAGTAATTTGTCTATGATATAGTTTCAGTTATACCGCTCAAGGTATAGACATATATTGGTATGAAATTTTTTTGAATTGCTAATCAAATATATTGATAATATATAAAGAAACAGTGAAACTATATAACATATATTTTATATTAGCGCAGTAAGAATAAATACCGACGCGTACCGTAGACAACTGCAGTTACACCCACAGCTCCGTTCAAAATTTATGACGAAACCGACATTCAATTCAGAGAACATTTGCAGCAAATAACCAAGGCGTTAAAACAACTAGCACAAACAACTGGTGCACTTAACAAACAGACGTATTCGTATCAGATAGAGCATATCAGGGAGGACATTACTTTTACGCTATCGATAAAGCTCAACGGTGAGCGAAATAGTTTTGCCGTAGTACATAAATAATTGTCATAAAGCAGATACCGTCTGATGGATGCACTGCTGCTAACGAGGAAAGTCGAGACGTACAAAAAGCGAACCGATTTACGCGTAATATTAGGATTACTCAACGCATTTGCACGCGTTTACATTAGCTCGTCGATAACCGTATGATGACTCGCATAACACAGTTACGCTGCTTTACGTTACGCACTACTTGTATTGCCCATGAAACCGTAACGGAAGATAATAGACAAATGATTAACTTTAATCAATTTTTTAAATAACAGTCTTAGGTGAATAATGTAACCAATATGGAAAATTTCACGTTGTATAAGATTGCAACAAAATTAGGCAAAGAATTAACATATCGTCGTGTTGTTGTGCCCTTCCCGTATACATTAAGATAAGTATTCGTATTAATTAAAATATACGATAGCTGAAACAAATGTTAATATAAAGTGATGAAATAAATAATTTGAAATGGTCAGAACGTAACCGATAGAGGTACATAATATTTGGGCGTATGTGACGCGAGCTGGGCTGGGCAAGAGAAAGCGTGCTTAATCAGATAACTGAGATTGTCAACCGAACTCGGCTCCTGAAATCGGGTCGAATGTCGATACACTCGATTAATTAATTGGCGGTCCGAAAACCGAAGATAACTGGTCCGAGAAGGCAAAACTGTTATGAAACATTGGAGCTATTTTGAAAAGAAAAAGGCGAACGCAATCTTATCGACGTATTATCGTACTTGAAACTTCGTTAATAATAAACTCAATGTTATATTTAATTAATACATAAAATATCTGCTTATTCGTCATTAAGTCGCTACTGAAATTTATAGTTTAAATCAAAAAGATTTGGTAGAAGTTCCTTCCTTAATCGATACTTAATCGTAATATCTTTTTAAAAAGAAACCATTTTCTTTAGTTTAACATACTATACATAGAATTATCAATACTGAATAATTTTACATGCAATAATTATTGTTTAGATGGCTTGACTTATTTTTGAAGCGGCTTCTATCATACATTCAAGTAAATGTGCATTTACATCTAAGTTTGCCGGTTAAAGTAGAACTTACTGAGATTTATATTATGGGTATATTGTTCAGGATCAATTGCTGCCTTAAAACAGGCATTTAATCACGAGAACAGCAGCGGGCAGACAGCCTCTAAATTAGTTGCTTAATGTTTATGAATCATTAATACTAACGTAACTCGAGTAAAATTGTTTTAGCTCCAACATAATAGCTCCATTATACAAAACAAACACTGCATAAATGTCATAAAACCTATAAACCTCTTTAGTTTGATTATGATTGTCAACCCGATACACCTATTAAACGCGCGTTTACTGTTACTATGCATTATGTATTTCGAAAAATACTTGTGTCTCAGCGGAATTCTCATAAAACAGTAAATGTTTATATTTATTGCATTGATGTGACGGAGTAGAGGTGGCGTGCACCGTTATCATTTAATACATGGGCTATCTATAAATATGCGTGGTGCGGTTGATTTTACGCTTTAGCTGATAGGCAGAGAAAGCCTGTCCCGCTTATAGATGAAATGCTATTTAATGACACTAATATATTGATTCAATATTATTAAACTTTGGCGGTTTATTTTTAGTTTTGATTTCATGCGTCCATATGTGAATATATTCAACCTCAATAGGTTGGAATTTTTAAAATTTATTAAAAAAACATGTCATAGCGTTCTTCATATTGAATCTTTAGAACTGGATGCGTTACGGCTGGAGAGTCGTAGTTCCATCAATCAGTGCTTTCTCGTCGTTAGCCCTATAAGGCTGCTTGGCACCACGCCTGGCGCGAGCCACTTCTTTTTCACTCGTTTTCTAACTTGTCTATAGAAATCACAACATATTTCGCATATTTGCTCGCCGATGGCTAGTATTATTTAAAGCACCATCTTCAATTAATTTTATAATTATTTAAAATTAAGGTATTAACTGCTTTGTCATAGATTTTGTGCACACTTTAGCCAGGTTTTTAGTGTATTTAACCATAGTCCGAAACTTGTCTAACTATTAAAATAATAACCATATAAAATTACGAGATAACTATGTAATAACAGAGATGGTTATGTTCACGGTAATCGAGGTAAAACATAAAGTAGTCATAATATTATTTGTTTGCATCAGATGTCTAAATTAATTTCTATAATTTGTAGGTTTTCTTAAGAGATTTAATAAAGTTTGTATTATGCTCGAATTGCTTTTAAGCTTTCGTTTTATTGTTGCAGAGTGTTGTAATGCTTATGTTCCGAGAAGAGAAATCCCCTGAAGACGAGATCAAGGCGTGGCAGTTTTGGCACGGACGACAACATTCTGTCAAACAAAGGATATTAGATGCCGGTAAGTTTTTCTTTTTAATGCCTTGTTAAACGTAATTGAAAATTATAATCTATTTATACACAGAATATTGTATACATGTCCTGTATAAACAAAAACGCATTCCATTGATGGAACAAAGAATCATAATAATCAAATGTAGTGACCACAAGGAAAATATAGCGCGAAAATTTTGCGAAACACTCAGTGGCAGAGGGCAATGGTCAGACGGTAGCAAATACGGAGACTGCAAAGATATTTTCAACAAAAACATGGATAATCGTGCTCGAGGCGACACAGAAACATGGCGAACGTTGCGTGCGGCGGCGCGGGCGGCGCTCGCCCGGCACGCAGGACCTAATTACCGTGCTGCAGGCTGATCGCAGAGATGCACCCAGCTAGGGCTGGCATCACGAAGGAAATCAGAATTCCTTCCTAATTCCTAAGTCTGTTTCTAGTCAAATACAGACTTTTAAACTTAAAGTTCTACTCTTGACATAAGTACTTGACTTACATTTAGGTAAATTTTAATTAGATGCTGGTTTTTTGTAACTGGCAGTTTAAATGCGTTTATATTACTACAACAAAGAACAAAAAAACCTCTAGACGATGCGAGTGATAACCCTACTTCTTGCACCCCGCTACCCAGCATTATATGTCGTTAGAGCATTTGCATAAATAACGCGCACATCAAGTACTCAGCCTACACCGAACGATGAACCTATCAATCCTAAGCCTAAAAATAACCAACGCGGCGCCACATCTAGCCTTTCCCTCCGTCGTAGTTTCAGATTACACACACTTAATGATACATACTTTAACTTAATTAAAGATAAAATAGAATAGTGATAATTTACATAGATGAGGCTAAATAAAACGTTATGATAGAGATACCCAGCACTTTTATGCGGCTAACAGGAAATCGTAAAAATTCGTGAGAAATCTCCGTCTTTGAACGACTCGAAAACACCTGTTGGAAATACCAACGTAAACTTTGTATACTGTGCATATTGATAACATTGATTGCTTGTGAAATCGTTGCCTGAAACGAGGAGCGTATAACCAAGGGTACAATATAGTCGCGCGCGGACATAATTACTGCGATGATATCGCGGAACGCGCTCATTAGCATGTTAATTGCGCGACGAACCTCCCCGCGCCTCAGGCTTCTATGAACATATTCCTGCCTATATACATATTTTACTCTTCAATCTTATGGAAAATTACGTTCCCCGATGTTCGCCAATAAAAGATTGCGTCATCGCTTATTAATCGCCCAAGTTAAAGTAAACACCGCTGATATATGACACTCCATACAATCTAATATTACGTTATAACATTCGTAATGAGTGACGACGTACCCACAAACGGTGCCTATAAATCTAATCTCAAGGAAAATAAAAACATGGAAGCCATTAATTCGCGCGGCGGGCCAAGTTTAATGTCAAGGTTTTGAGTTTTATCTCGATGTTAGTCGTTTATTTTTTACTTTATCATTTATGTCTTGGAATAGATTCGGTTAAAAACCGACATGAAATATGTTTTCCTCGATAAGATTTTAAAGAAAAATAATTTATAATTTATATTAATTAATAGGGTGTTCCAAGTGTCAGTCACATTGTACGTATAATAAACTTATTAAATAATTGAAAACTGTAAAACCTTCTCATTTTATGCACGAAAAATATCACAATAAATAATGAATTTACCGTTTTACCATTAAGAATAGTCTCATCAATTATGGCAATGAAAGAATCATCATAAAATATGCAAAGTTAGAGTCGCTTCAAGGGCGACACCGGACACCTGTGCGCGGGCGTGTGAAAGTGCAGCGAACCGGGGTCTAGGGGGAAGGAAAGAGGAACGGGAGGGGGGGTTAACGCAACGCACCGCGCCTCAACACAATAACTTCTCCGATTACTTTGGATTCTTCTTGTATCGCGTGTCAACTGGCGGTTTCAGCGAAAAGCTGCTTCTTAACTTTTATTTGTTAAAGTTTTAGCATTAGCGACGAATCATTGGCCTTTATTAACGATAGACGGAAATATGATATTTTAATCCACAAGATTTGGTTTCGAATAATTTGCATTCGTAATATTTTAATCTAAAGTTGCTTTCGGCTTACTACATTTTACCTAATACTGATTTGTTACCTAAAATTATTGCAGAAATAATTTACACCGCTTTGATTTGAGTCAACCATTTTGTAAAATTGCAAGTAACAATTATGTAAAACAAGTGCGAGTAGGTGTGAATTTGTGCAGTGACATTAACACGTAAAGTAAGAGATAGTTAAACAATATGGTGTTTGAGGGCGGGCGGCGTCTCGTAAACACGTCAGCGCCCGCGCGACCGCACAGATTGTCTATATATGCTGATACCTGCCACAGTTGGTAAACATACAGACCGGAGAAATCGATGATTTAAATTTATTAGGATTCGGAACTAAGTGTTCACTCATTAACTAGTAAAACAGAAATTAAGACCCTAAATTTTAAAGTTAGCATTGTTAAATGATTTCCTGTAAAGTCTCTTTGCAATACTACTCCATTCACTACAGAACGAAGGTTTTTTACATCTCGAAATTTTAATTATAAAGAGAGTCGTATCTCGATTTTGTACTAAAGTTTTCCCTTTACATGCAGCTTTGTCGTGAAGGTTTGCCCACGCACTGGCCCAGGCCAGATCTTGCGGCTATTACTCACTAACGACCACCGCCTGTCTACTAATGCACTCCTAATACTTGAGTAATAAACATTCACAGAGACATACAAAAACAACAATTTACGTAGGAAATTTTGACATTTTTTATATATAAATTGGTTCGATAGTAGGTAGATAAGGCTGTATAAAAACTCGAAATATCACAAATCACTCATGAATATTTTATTGCTAATTAATTATAAAATTGATAAATAAAATTAATTACTTTCTGATAATCGTTATGCAAATGCTACAGAAAAATATTATATTATTTCCCAGAACCGCAAGTCGGTCAATCATTACCCAAAAAATCAAAACACGACTTCAGATTTCAACTGTTGTAACGCGGCACCTTAATAACCTCTCATGCATACATCGTGCTCTGCAGAAGCCTAGAACGCATGCAGATACCCAATCTAATGTAAATTATTGTGTTAGTTAATTATAATGACACCTTAAGCTTAGGTAAAATCGGCGGAGAATCGATCCTATCTCGATTATTCACGCCCAGCAAATAAATTTCCATCGTCGATGACGTATTGTGCGTTGATATCTTAATCGAAATCTCTACAACCATTACTGAACAGTTAGCTGAGGACATGATTAATGTTTGGTTTTGTTGCAGACACAAAGAACAGCATCGGTCTCGCGGGGTGCATCGAAGAGGTCGCGCACAACGCGATAGCTGTCTACTGGAACCCACTCGAAAGTGCTGCAAAGGTAAGCAAATACATACATTGATACTATCTATCGACGTATAAACATGTTTCGTGTATCCTAATCTTTTGAAAATACATATAACATTTTAATGCAGTGTGAAATTACTAGGTAAATTATCAAACCTTTTAAGAGTTTTTATGGTAGTTGTGTTTTATACATACATTTGATTATTGTTTAGAGGTCTCAAAAAAGTCGCAACAATTTGAATAAAAAGTTTGCTAGTCGCCGACGTGACTTTAAATCAGTTATATGACCATAATATACTAGATATTTATGTTGAAGCATTAACTTGAAAGCTAAAGCTTAGTGGTATGCCTTACAATATTTAAAACGTTAAGTTTGTAATGTTTTTCATCCGTAGCAAACAAAATAAAACGCATATTATGAATGCAAAAATATGTGCATGCTTAGTCCATACTCGCATAAAGTTATGCATTACATTTATACTTTAGCTTCATCGAAACCCAAGCCACGTTTTTAATTACAAAATTGAAGGATAATTAAATAAAATCCTGAAACCATATAGGGGTCGGCGGCAATGGAGCAAAAAGCTTCAAGCGATAGAGGCAAAACTCGTACTGCACAACTGTTATTTTAATTGCAAAAAAATATAATGTTCACGAACGTTTTATGGTTATTATCGTAATTTCTGCATTATTCAATTTTTAGTAAGATAATTTTTTGTTAGTTCCCTTACAAAACGGAATTTACGTTATTACACGTAATCGAATTAAGATAATATGAATACTTGAGAATAAACTCCTTAAGTTTCATCTGCACAAAAATAACCGTATTAAAGGAAAATAAAGTGTAATGTATCCTGTAGCCTCAACAAAAAATATTGATTAGTTCTAGGTAGAAGAGAATCCACTTACGTAATATTTACCATGTTCTTTTTGCTAGACCAATGCTACTAAATTTGACCCTAAATGACAATTACCTCCCATTTATACCATCATCATGTTTTTTGAAACAACTATACTTTTTCCACTACCATAATTCAAGTTTAAGAAATACCTCTAAAATTAGCATCTAGTCGACGGACAACGAATAATCGGTTATCGATACCCATAATTATTTACGATTGCATGGCTACGGCGGATGCAAGTAGTTTGCGACAGATAATGCGTGCTCTGACAGTGATCGGTAGTGCGGCGTCCAGTAAAAACGCAAGGCGTCATTTGCATAGAGCGTAATGAGTATCCCGCCTTGCAAGCCTCCTGCAGCTTTGCAAAAACCCTAAGCTATTACATACTCATATTGGATTTTAATAAAAATCCCTTCTATCTTTTTGTTAGGATGAAACCCACTTGTTACCTGTTTTCTTCACGGCTCGTGTCCTTGTTTGGCATTGTTGATATTGTGTACTTATAAAGAGATGTTAACATGGTCCACATTTTAATTCAACTTTTTTCCTTTCAGATAAATATAGCGGTGCAGTGTTTAAGTACAGACTTCAGCAGTCAAAAGGGTGTAAAGGTTAGTTTATTTTTTTTAAATTTATACTTATTTCAATATTTAGCACAATACATCGATTTATTTCCAACACATAACATATCACCTACGTAGAAAATAATAAAATTAAAAACTACTAAATAGACAGTTAAAAAGTTTGATATTTTTAGATATTAAACATCTTTATATACACTCATCTATATCTTAAATTAAAACATTTATCGCTTTTCTGAGTTATATGTCTATGACAGTCTTAAAATGTAGTAACAAGTCCGACATCCATTTTTGAATTACATCCAATAAGGAGCGAATCGACATATTCGTAATTAGTAATTTAAAAAAAAAAACAACTTATCGTGCAAATAAAACAGGAACACGCATAGTCTTTCTTTGCCTTGTACCGTGGGAAATTATTGAGCATGGCTAGTTTACGAATGTAATTAAAATGTTTTTATGCCACAAAATTTTAATTAAGCTTAACACATCGACGACATGAGGTCGATTACCGCTAATACTGTGCCGAAGACGCGTGGCGCATCGTTTTACTATAAATATAACAATAACGTGTTTTAATTTTTAAATCAAATTTATTTTTTAGCCTTTCTGATAAATTAAGTACGAATTGTGTATTAGATTCTTCATAAACTCGTCGGTTTTATATGTTATTTATATCTTAGTGTATAAATATATTTTTAATTCAACTACGACGTCGTAGACGCGGGCATAAATAAACCCGCTATTTGTAATATTTCACAATAATATAAATTCCACATTTACAATAATTTGCATAAAGTTATTAAAACGGAAGCGTAGGCTCATTAACAATCTTATTAATCTTAGGTTTGTTTTATTTATATCTACGACTTATTTTGGTCGAAATTGAATATGTTTTATAAATCACAATATCTACTGTGTAGGATCAGTGTCAAAGCTTTTCACTTTGGTTATTTAGGGGTCACGATATTCATAGGTATAGCTTAAGATATGGGGTCTGGTATCTATCATTATACCAACATATATCAAAATAGGTGTAGTCGCTTAAGAATGACCGTTTAGCAATTTACATTTGCCAATTTTTATTTAGAACAAATGATCATATTAACATTTATTATTTAAAATGGTTGTCCTTATAACAACAAAACTTTTAAAATAACTTCAGAGCGATTATTGGCTTTATTGACGACCTCGAATAATCGCAATTATAACTTTTAAAACGATTCGACTCAGACACGTGCATATTTTCCTTATTCGTAGATTCACGATAATTATCCCTTGTGTGTCTATTAAAACGGTTCTTGTTAAATATGATAGCTCTATACGGAGTTCTAGCGTGAAATATCTTGAGTAATTTGCTTACATTGCATAGATCCACGATGACTTAAATGGTTAGAGAAAGGCGTAGAAAACAATTACAATCTACTTAGAAAAGTACTTATATATAAATATTTCTAGAAATAAAGTTTATTTTGGTTTTACAGGGATTACCGCTACACATCCAGATTGACACGTTTGAGGATCCTCGGGATACGCAAGTCTATCACAGGGGTTACTGTCAAATAAAAGTCTTCTGTGATAAGGTAATTTCTTTGAACTACATTAAGTAATACTTAAAAAATAATTTATTATTTTTTCATATAAAGGGTATTTCAACAAGAAGTTTGTTTTTCAATTGTGGCAACACCGAGAACGTGATAGTTTTGACATTTAGTTTTTGGCGGTATTCGTAGCAGGTGCTTTGGCAATTATTACAATGAATTCAATTTCGCTCGAAAATCGCATTAAAATAATTCAAATCCACTATAAAAATGGTGGTTCTGTTAAAGTTACATTTCGTAAAATTCGTGATATTTTCGGCCAGCATAATCGTCCTTCTGAGACCGCTGTTAAGAATTTGGTCGCGAAATTTGAGTCGACAGGCTCGGTACAAAATGTGCCAACACCAACACGTGTTCGACCGGGTCGTTCAACAGAAAACATCGCCGCCGTGAGCCACAGTGTTGAAGAAGCTCAAAATTTGTCAATTTCACGACGTTCTCAACAATTGGGGTTATCCAAAAGCACAACATGGCGAATTTTGCGAAAGGATTTGGCTTTGAAGCCTTACAAGATTCAACTGGTGCAGGAATTAAAGCTGATCGACCATTCAAATCGCCGCAGATTCGCTCAGTTCATTCAGGAACAACCTGCTGGTTTTTCTGAAAAAATCATTTTTTCAGACGAAGCCCATTTTCATTTGTCAGGGTACGTCAACAAGCAAAATTGTCGCATTTGGGCTTCTGAAAATCCTAAAGCAATTATTGAGAAGGCTTTGCATACTCAACGTGTTACTGTGTGGTGCACTATGTGGTCTGGAGGCGTGATTGGGCCGTTTTTTTTCGAAGATGAGGCTGGAAATGCGGTAACAGTCAATGGATCACGGTATCGCGAGATGTTAACCACTAAATTTTGGCCTATTATTGATGACATGGATATCACTGAAATGTGGTTTCAACAGGACGGTGCCACATGTCACACAGCCAATGAAACGATCAATTTATTGCAAACCAAATTTCCCGAGCGCATAATTTCGCGAAATTCAGCTGTTAAGTGGCCAGCCAGATCGTGTGATTTAACACCACTGGATTATTTTTGTGGGGCTATGTTAAAGACAGAGTCTATACGGAGCCAATCGAATCGATTGCAGCCTTAAAACTCAAAATCCGTGATGTCATTAACGAAATAGACCCTCCATTTTGCCAAAAAGTGATTAAAAATTTTGATGAAAGAATCAACATCTGTCAGCGTGGTCGTGGTGGACATTTGCCAGATATCATTTTTCATTCATAATTGCCAAACTTTTCTCTTTGTAATACAATAAAAATTTTATTCATTTTCCTCTAAATTCTTTGTTTTATTTTGTTTTAGAAAACAAAGTTCTTGTTGAAAACCCCTATATATGATGTTTATCTTGAGGCTCAACTTTGAAATTTTGTTATTGATTTAAAGGGTGCAGAAAGAAAAACGCGTGACGAAGAAAGACGAGCGGCGAAAAGAAAAATGTCGGCAACAAACAGAAAGAAGCTCGATGAGATCTATCATCCAGTTACGGAAAGGAGCGAGTTCTACTCTATGGCTGATTTATCGAAACCTCCTGTACTATTCAGCCCAGCGGAAGATATAGACAAATTAGCTGGCATGGACATACAAGGATTCTATGGACATGACGAAGCAGCATTAGCTGAAGCCCATCTGAAGGGCGCATCACCTTTCTTATTGCATACAGCGAAGCCACAAGCACCAGCGCTAAAATTCCACAACCACTTCCCACCGGATGCGCCTGCGTGAGTATTTAATCTAATCGTATGCAATTTGCCAAATTTTGTGCATGAAAAGCTATAGCCCTGTTTTCTAAAGGCTGTCTTATTTGCCGAGTGGTAATTACTGTGGTTTAAAAGAGCTCTTAATATTTTTTTACCAAGCTTTTTTCTCGTTAGATAACATTCAATCATGAACGTTCTACTATTTTCTATTGAAGTGTGACAATTATTCCATTGATTATAGTATATTTTAATAAATGCTTTGTCCACAACAGGTATCGGTCCGATGTTGGTGGCCTATCACCTTACAGTGATCGTAAGGATTCATTAGAATTGGAAGGTGTGCTTGGCAAGAGGGCACGTACGTCAACACCACCGCTTAGTGAGCGCGTTATGCTTTATGTCCGTCAAGACACAGATAATGTCTACACGCCCCTGCACGTGGTCCCTCCCACCACCCAGGGTCTTCTTCACGCTGTAAGTACCCACTAAATACCCCTAAACCTTGATATGTCACATTGGTATAATCAACGTTACGTATCAAGAGGACCGAAAGCACGTAAATAACCTTGGTGATGTCAGCTAACAGAAGACGAACGAGAGTTCCTCTCGGTTCCTCGTATCGATATTCGTTTTCGGACTTAGTATTAACGTAAACGAAAATAATCGAGACGCTTCGTCCGCTGTGTAACCGTATGGCGCTTCATAACCCGTCTAATATACACGACCATCATAACTGCATGTTGTAATTAACACCCGCGCTCGGCGGCTGCCTCGTTCCGCGATTTTTAGACTTCGGTAACTCCTCCGCGATTCTCTCTTTGTAAAACTTCTAGACGAGACGTCTCGGTTCACAACCAAAGGCCCAATGTAATCGTTTTTATTTTTGCTCATTTTCAGATTGAGAATAAGTACAAAATTTCAAGTTCGGCAATTAATAATCTTTATCGAAAGAACAAGAAAGGGTAAGTGGTTTTCATTGGCATCTGAAAGTTCTGTTAGTTTTCGGCCGCCTCGCGTTGTAACGTCTCGCTTCACTAGAGGGCGCGCCACTAACTTCACATTGCTTTTTTTAAAACTATAAAAACTCCCATTTATGCTTAATTAAAATTTGTCCAAGCCCTTTAAAACCAATCGAAAACATTTTTACTTATTAATTACTTATCAATTAAGTTTATTAATATCATTAATCTTACTTAATGGCAAACGAATTTAATTAAAAATTGTTGACAAGTTGGATTTAATGCGGATTAGTGATTAATGTGTGCTTTTAATTATAGGATTACGGCGAAAATTGACGATGAAATGCTGGCGTACTATTGTAACGAGGACTTGTTCCTACTGGAGGTGCGGCCCGCGGGCTCCACCGAAGACGAGCCTCTTTACGACATTACTTTCGTGGAGTTGCCCACTGAACATTAGCTACGATTATCACCCGACACTACCAGATAATTATGAGGTTTATTTTCCACCTGGACTGTAAAGACAATGTGATACGCGAATAGGTTTGCCACGTTTTCGGTTCTCGTTAAAGTCCCATAAATTATTATTGTTAGTTGTGGCGAACTCAAAAACGTACTTGTAACATTCCAAGTTTTAAACTCACTAATTATAGATAAGGTATTCTCAAGATGTCGTCGATCTCAGATTGAAATTTACTTATAAGTGGTTCATCGCCAACACTCATCTTAATGAACAAATGTCACAAATAATGGTTGAACGCCCTGTCTCGCTGTTGCGAGCTGCCTTGTATATATCTCTTAGTGCCTTAACAATCACACAGTAATGGTGATGGCTTGTGTATCGAAAGTAAGTTTTAAAATTTCCAGAGAGAATTTAATTATGTTGTGAAATTATAGTGAATCACTGCTGAAGATTTAACGTGTGTGCCATTCATCTGTTATCATTCTAGAATTATGTAGTTATCGTTTCAACAGGTACCTTTATATCTTGCCATGATGATAAAGTAAGAAATTCTTGTCACAAACATTTTGTAGATAGGTCATCTACGCATTATTGTATAATGAAAATATCTTTGTCATTATTATATTTAATGTTTATCTTTATGTTAAGTGAGTTAAGTCAAATTAAATGCCATCCACTTTTTTAAGATTTATGAGATAAGTTTGCTTTATAAGCTCGCTCAATTCATGCACTTAGATAAAGTAATATTAGGATTAGTTTCAATCACAAATTATTTCCGTTTCATGGGCGCTGTGACTACTACTATAATAGTCATTTACATTTCAAATTAATAAAATGATCATTTTATTACAAGTATTCATTATTGTCACATATCTAATTACATAGAGACGTGATTTATTCGACTCGCAAAATACCTACATGGGTACTGAATTAAAAATTAAAAGGGTATTGATTAATAAAATAGTAAATGGAATCAATAAAACAAATTATAATTTTAAATGAGTCTTAGCGGCCATTTTGCATAATTTACAATGTTTAATATGTAGTAGTCATTTATATGTAGTCACAAGTCGTCAAAGCAGAATTAATAATTTCATCAACGGGAGTGGTTTGTGTACTTTTGTGTACTTACTTAGATATGTTATGCATAATATATTTTACCTTCGGGCCATGACAATATCGATCAAATATTTAATATTTTTGCATGAATCTCGTATGATATAATAATGTAGATTTACCCACAATAAACCGATGCTAATGTCTGTAATAAGATGTCTTTTTGTCACAAAATTTATATTAAGTGTTGTCCACCGATTTATTCGAAATTCAGAACCAGGTTCTGTTTGAATATTCCATTGGTCGCAGACAAAGTCGCCCAAGATATAATATTAAGTGGAGTGCCGAGAGCTGACGGTTCGACTAACTGCCATATTATGACATAGAATAGTTAACGATTTTAGTTTAGGGTATGCGTAGTTATACTGTCAAGTTTGCAGGTATCGAATTATTATTAAGTTTACAATTTACATATTTCTGTGGAAATTATATGATTGTGATTGCGCCGTGACTGCGCCTCATTTATTCTTCCATATCGTTATCACTCGTTATGTCTAACCACTATGTTTATAAATTTTAATCTCTCTATGAATTTATATAATTTGTATGCATCGCATTGCTCAAAGTCTGCATTTACCTTTCACGCGGAGCGGACTCTAACATTGTTATATACCTACTTACTTATGATGTATTATTTATTTATGTACTTATATTATAAATTGTGCAGCTTTAATGTTTTTAACTTACAATGATTTTAGATCGTGATTCTGAATCTCGTCATAAGTCACAAATGTCAGTAGCAATAAAGTACGCAAATCAGTTGTATTGTAGTAGTTAGGTAAACGGGCGTGACCCGCGCAGCAGCCATGCGTACGCGATCTTGTGCAATCATGTTTATTGGAGTTATCTGTTATTTGATACGTGTAAGAAGGAATTTATGTAATCAAAATATATCATATCAATGAAGTAAACAAGCTATGTTAAACTCAACTGTAACTAATATGTACGCGCAGTTAACAGATTGAGTGTAACATATTCTTCTGCTTTGTAACTATCGATCCGATAATAACTTGAAAGTTTGCTTGAACTGTTCGATATTTTTGTTACATATTTATCGTGCAATGTTCACAAACGTTTCTACTTAACTCCAGTTTTCTAAGGTGGAATTTAAAGAAAGCTAGTGCAAAACATACAGAAACATTATAAAACATTCCACTTAGTATTAACGATGAACGAGATACACTTTCTTTTCCTTTCCGGTGTTAGAGCGGTGTAAATAGAAGCTTTAAATTATAATATGAAATGTTTGTGAACATCGTGAAATAGATAAAAATATAGGGTATGGTCAATATGGAAGAAGTTATTCGAAAATTGTAGAGATATTTCTGAGTCTTATATTGTTATAGTCACCCTTTTGGGGCTTCGCAAATAAATGTCGTACTATTCAGTGATGATGTCTGCGTCTGCAACTCTTACATTTTTAAACAGACACTCGAACCTTCTTGAGGTATTGTCATCTCGATGTGAAAAGTACTCATGAATGCGAGATGCAGACATTGTGACCGACTTCTAGTGGATAACGAATTCGCGGGCATTGCGTGGGCACGCCCCATCGTGGAGTCACACTAGTTATACGTACCGAAAGTAGTAGCACATTTTCGTTGATTTTTAATGTACTTAATATTAAATAGATGTTACGTTATTCTTTTATATGAATATTTGTAAGTTGTCATAAAAATATTATTAATATAATTATTTTTATCAAAGTTTATGATCTAAATAAAAATGTTTTTCTTCAAAACAAAATGTCGTTTAATTTTACGGGCATAGACTTCTAAGCACGTATATGACCACCATCCACTAAAACGATGTTTGGTAACTCTGTCATAGGCACTGAAATAGAAAATACAATATAATATAAAATTTCACCTAAACCACATAATATTCTGAATTTGATAAATGGTGGAAGGAAAAAAATAATTTTACACATATTTTATTAATGACTGTCAACAATAATACAACACACATATTTACATCAAAATTTTAGTCGAACATGAAAAGCATTGAGGCGACATATACGTATACTTTAATTACAACTTGTACCTATAACAAAAACAATAAAATATGATCAAACGTTAATATTGAATGTAAACTAACGAAGCCTACTAAATTTAAATTCAAGAAACTGCTTACCTAGTAAATGGTAATGTAGAAATTTTAAAACATGCATAATCGTTTGATTATTAAAATCTTTAATACTTTGTATCTCGCAGGCACTTAGTTTTATTTAAAAAAATATGTTAAACTCGATAACAAAAGCAATAAGTCACTTATTTTTAATGAATTTAACACATCGATTATTTAATTAAGAAAAGTCAAGGAGTAAATTTTTGCCATCATTATAATATAATAATAATAATAAATACTTCTACTAAATGTTACCGCTAAATATGACTAATATGTAATAATAAATAAATAATTTAATAATATCACACCAATATTTCAGAAATCACGCGCAAAAAAACATTCTACTCTAGATGACATATTTTATAGTTATACTGCAGTAAATCTAAGAAACTAATTGAAATAAAATAGCTACAATTATTGCTTATAGATATTAATTACTACACATTTGAAGCCAAGATTAAAATCTACTTTGCAAAAGCAGTCTATAAAACAATTCACTTACAAAATATTTAATACTTGTGTTGTCTCTTACAAAAATTTTAAGTCCGTTAAGAAGAACATCAATCTCCCAGCAAAGAAATACAATATATAATATTGGGGAAATTCTACGATAAACCTGCTGTATCAGAAAGACGAGTGATTACGGTTAATCAACGAGTACAAAAGAGTACTTTTTCAAAGACAATAAAGCGTTTAAAATGCCTATATATGCTATAAATTGGCAATAAAATGAAATAGTATAAATATTTAATAATATTTTTGTACGAATAAATGTTTTCCCGAACCAAAATATAAAGACAATGACTTACAGCGCAAGCGCACTACTAGCATTTATATTTGAATTTTGAACCGTTCCCCTTCAGAACAGTCCATAAGTAATGGCTATTGAATAAGGGGTGAGCTCTGATTATCGCTGAAATCGAGGGTGTAGTACATATCTGTGGTGTCGAAGGAAGTAGGGGGTTGAAAGGGAGCGGGGTTCGGTTCCCGTTTGTCCTGGAGCCAGTGGTGTGGAGGTCCAGCTTCGGAGACTCGTGCGGATAATCCGGATAACAGGCGAGAGTAAGTTTTGTTCACGCGGCAATGGCACGCGGTTACCTATAATTTTAATTAGTTATAATTAATGTTTTTATTCACTCATTGGTTGATAGAAAATTTGAAATCTATATTTTAATACTACATAAGTATCAAAGTCATTAATAATATACCCTATAACATTATATTTTTTGTTAACAAAGGTACAGTAGAGTCACTAAGTATGATTCCTGGTGAAACAATAATTGTTTCCGTTTGAAAGGCGTAGAAGCCTATCAGAAAAATTCATGATATATCAACGCAATTATGTACTTGCTCCGTGCCATATAACGGGATTTCCCTCATAAATAGTTATTCCTCTAGCAAATATTGAAAACATGTACGATACATGTAAGCGAACTACCGCAAGCGTTACTAATGTTTAATAAGAAGAATATAAAAAAAATAAAGCTATTTCATCATTCCAAATTTAAAATGACTACATATGCTTACAATATGTAAGTGTGATTACATAGTGAATTAAACTTAGGACAATTTAGGACCTCACACGACTGAAATGAAAAATATCAGAGCTAAACCCAGAACATAGTCAAAATTACAATATGTGTGGTTTATCTCGAAACCACTGTCTTCAAGAAAAATCACTAACCACAACTCCGACAATAGCAATCGCCGCTCCGAGGGTCCCAGCCGCAATATAGACGTTGTGGAGTCGATCATGGTACAGGCCAAGAGGCAGCCGCATTACTCGCACAGATCCTCCTCCTTGTGATTCAGAGTCCACGTCTACGTCACCATCTATCACTGGCTCCAAGATAAAGTCCTCTGAAACATATAAATCGCTAATTTATTGCTATGCGCATATTTTTGACAGTTGCTCCTCGTGGGCGATTATCGAGGACCTCACGATTTGTTTTATTTCTCTATTTTTGTATGTTAAAACTATTTTTCGTTGTAAATAATCCAATAATATTAATAGTTTCCAAAACACATTTTATTTACGCGCTTCATTGCATTGGACAGTAGTTAAGGTATATTTATTTAAAGCTGACATGTAACAGGTAACAAGGCCGGCTAATCCATTGATTTTGAATATGTTTACCGACAGTCTAATCATGATATAAGTATTTGCCATACCTTTACTGGTTTCAATCCAAAGTAAAAAAGTACTATCTGAAATTACGTATATATATATTCACATTTGTATCTATTTTAGTTTACATGTTGTTATTTCCAGTACCAAATAATAAAACAGGATAAAAACTGCTTGAAATGTTCGATGAAATATTATATCTTACTGTATTTAATTATTGTAATATGAAATTAAGTTTAATTGAATTCAAAAATTTGTTTGCCGGGATCATTATTGTAAAGCAATTATCGACTTAATAAAAACGTAGAGATTAATAAAACTTTTAATAGTACCTTCACATAGTCGGCCCGTGTATCCCGGTCTGCAGGAGCAATAAAATGAATCCACACCACTCCAACAAGTACCACCATGAGCGCAAGGGTTATTATCGCAGATCTGTAACGGAAAGTTATTTATAAAATAAAACAGTTATGAAACCTACAGAGTGAATAAGACCCATTGACGTTGATTTAAGTTTATATCAAATTAAATAATTTAATCTCACCCAGCATGTCAAAATATCTTAAGTTGAATCATGTGATGTCGCTGAACTTATGTATTTGTTATAGTGATGACTTAGTCACTTAGTACATTTACAATGAATATTATAAATATTGTTGTCAGCTAAATAAAAATCTCTCCATAACAGCGCGGTATTATGACGAATAATTTATTTACTTCACGTAAAAAGTTCTCATACCGATGTGGCTGGTATGTGGCACTCTTCGCCAACGAATCCGCGGGGACATTCACAGGTGTAGCTGTTACCATGGTCTACGCAGTATTGGTGATCATTACAGGGGTCTGGTAAGCACAGGTCCACCTATAAAAACAAAAAAATTAAGCTAAAAAATACTCAACATATTTTAAAAAGGAACCGTATAAAGCAATGTCATAAGCAGGGCCCGAGTTAATTTTTAGTTTTAACTGGTAAGGATGTGTCACGAATTTAAAATATACTATACAAAAACGCGTTTAATATCATAAATATTTTTTATAGTCAATACATGGCTTTTTTAGGCAGTTTTATAACGCCCTGTAAAAATAAACATTGTTGACATAAACATTCAACCTCAGATATAAAAAAATCAGCCTTCAAAATCCACATAAACGGGCCTGTCTCATACCCCATTGGGGGGTTATTAATACGAACGCTACCTTAAACTGGCAAGTCGGTCCATTGTAGCCTCGTCCACAAGCGCAGGTGAACCCTCCCACGCGGTCAGTACAAGTGCCGCCGTTCGCGCAAGGAGACGACTCGCATTCATTGTATTCCAATTCACATTTGTCTCCAGTATATCCTAATACAAATGTGTATTTTGAGAGGTGTATAACATAAAATATATTGTACCTATACGAAGAGTCTCTCAAGTCTTAAGATACCTATACAACATTCGATAAAGTGCTTTGATTAAGAATGCAAATTATTTTCATGGTTTTCTTAGTCGGGCACGTTTTAGTATTTACGTGTTACGAATGTACGCAATATTTTCTTACTACATACACATTACACACATACACTACTATTTACGACAACCGGTCGTGTCGTTTAGTTCATACTCAAATACCAGTATTGAATTCCATATAAAGATCATAAAAGAGGAATTAAAGTTGTTAAAATTATTTTTTGTAACGTGTATATAGGACCATTCCTACATGAGAATTCGTTTAGAATTAAAAAAACATTAATAATAAAATATTCCCGATTAAAAAACAAAAATCATACACACGTAAAACGCTAAAATAAATTAAGAAGAGTTAGTAGCTCTGAAATATTGCCAAACCAAAAATGTCGACCGTTTTTGCAGTAACTAAATTACTATCTGTACCCAGTTCATTCGGATGAATAAAATTGATATTTTTTTGTTCAAATGAAACAACATGGAATTAATACGAGGCGAAAGATTGAGTTTGAGTGAAATTTCCTTTCACGTTGGTCGACATTATGATATCACTGATTAAATTCAAAACTCTCGTTAAACGTAAAATTATAAAAGGAGTAAATGTAAATTTAGAATCATTTTATAACATCTTTTCTGTTGAAGTTCATAAGTGTACTTGGTTACCTACAAAAATAAAGTTATTTTGAGTATGAAGTTTGTGATTTAGGTTTGTTTCGAGGCTTTGTTATCTTTTAATGCTGACTAAGCAGCGTACGTTCTAAATGGCAGAATGCCAAAATGCATTCACGCTGCATATCGATTTAAAACACCCAGTGATAAGCTGATATTCCTAAGGAATATTAGCCTATATATGGGACGTTGTTCGTACTGCGCAATAAAATAGACCGTAAAACCGTTCGTTTTATGAAAAGACAAATTCTTTGAAGTATGAAAGTAGCGTTTTTAGCCGTCTATGAATACTTCAAAGAAAATTTCGAAAATTCTATAAAAAATCTGCGTTTGTCTGATTCAGTTTATGAACTAGTTTTTAGATTCTGACAAAAAGGTCAGTTTTATCTGATTTCAGCCTGTTTTTTTTTGTTATTCGAATTATTTTTGGACGACGCATATCAAATTTTGCCTATGTGAGGCCCATAAAACATCACATAAAGATAATGGAATATCTATTCCATAACGGTAATAATATATTGCACCGATGTGAATACAAAAAAATATAAATTTGGTACTAAATTTGCTCCGATTTTTACTAAAAAACCTAAAAATAGATAAAAACCTAGCCACCATTTAGTAGCCAGACCACAAACACAACTTACTTCACACCGTAATCTCATTCGACAGGGTTTCTAATATTCACGAGTCAATAAGTTGACGAAGGGAGATATTTTATTTCCAAATTTTGTTTTGACGATCGAATTCATTATCATATTTATTAAGCGAAAAATATAGTGTTTATATGATGCTTGTTTAACATATTGCGACGATGAAATTTTAAATTTTTTACGACTCTTAATAAACGATAAGCAGGCTATATATCGAGCGATAGGAAATTATAATTTTATATCGCTTTACATAAAGGAATATACATAACCGATTTTTTTAACATTAAGATCCATCGGAGATCTCGGTCATAAAAATACATATCATTTTTAATTAATTAATAATAATATCAATGCAAACTTATTCTTGCGGGGCATACCAAATTTAAGCATTTGTTTAAAGAAGAGTTTTTAAGTATTAAACAACTAAACGTTTATATATTGTAATTGGGAAATAGTAAGCGAGTAAGACCAGTAAATTAACGAAGTTATGAAAGCTAAAATAAATCTCACCAGGCTCACAGAAGCAACGATACTTCGGACCCTCCTCTTCATCGGTTTGTTCAACGCATAAACCTTTAACGCAAGGCTTGTCTGCGCAGGCGCCGCCCGTGCTTGGCATCTCACAGTGCATTCCAGTCCATTCATCTGTGCACGCGCAATGGAACGTAGTAGACCCATTCATGGCCATGCTCATACACGACCCACCGTTAAGACAGGGTGAGGAAAAACATGGATCTTTTTCGCATTTCCTACCTGTGAAGCCTGAAGAAAATCGTACTTAAAATAATTTAAGCAATTTATTACACCATACAAGAAAGATATGACCTTGCTTGTGTTATTGGTCAATATTTTTGTTATGGTATTAATAATTTAGATTTTTATAACAAAAGTAGTATTTTTAACAGTTTTATATAACTGTAAGTTAATCTTAAGCTAAATAAATTTCTATTGACAATATTCGTCAGTCGTAATTTCCTTAAGCTTGGTTAATGCCACATTATTGGTTATTGCCACGACTTAAATAACGTAACAAAGTAAACCTTAATCTTCTCTTTAAGTCCTTGTTATCTTTTAATTAGGATTAGAAAGGTTTTATTTCGTATCTAGCCGAAAAACGCTTACACATAAATCTCCCAAAAAGATTAACAAACTAATGAATCTTGATTTCACAGCTTGGTCCTTTAGCGTCCGAGCGATCTCATTAATAATGGCCAATCACGATAAATGTCAAACGTTAAGTTGAGCTTTAATTAAGCTCTGTAATTTTAAGTGAATTGTCACATTAATTGCTTTTAATAATTTCGTATAAGTTACGGATAGACATAAGAACATAAAATTAAATATAAAATACAAAAAGTAATCGTAAATTACCGTATACGACCAATGCAATAACCATTTATCATCAAATTTGTTATATGACAATCTGTCGTGCTTAAAACCTTCATTGTAATTGTTTATCCGCATTTGAATATAAAACCATTTCCAGGCACCGCAAAGCGGGTTGGACGTTACGCAACAACGCGGTTCGTACGGCTACGGATTACGTCACATCGGAATTTAATTGACCGAAAAATGTAATTTATTTTCGGCACTGTTCAAAGCAAAACCCGCGATATAAACGAAAATTTATTGCTTATTCCAACGTCAGTTAATTTTAATCCCCGTTGATCAACAAATTCACCCTTTTATGCCTAAGCGTAGATATAGATTAGATTAGACATAGGTTGCTGAGTGTACGAAAAATACAAATATGCAATGAAAATGTAATAGGGTTGAAAATAAATAAAAAAACGTTCATTAGGTTAAATATGCTATCTTATAACGTAAGACAATAAATTTTAAGCTCATATACGTATAAGTAAAAATAGTCTCTGTTGTAAATACCGTATGGACATAGGCAGTGATAGTTAGCTCCGTTGAGAGGTTGCGTGAGGTCGACACATATGCCATTATTCAAACATGGTGATGGATTACAAGCGTCCCTGTCTTCGCAGTGTGGCCCCATATATCCTGGGCAGCATTGACACTCGTAACCTTCCTATAATTGAACCGCCGACTGAGTCTATGCTGAATAACTCCTGACGATGAACATATTTTATGACTATTATACAGTATATAAACAACAAGGTAACGAATAGATGAACTGACAAATGTTTGAACGATGTTGATCTAAATCATAATCGCGTTTAGCTCAATGATGTCAGAGAAACAGGAAAACTTATTTTCGCTTTGAAGGTCATAGATTTAGGGGTTAAAAAATATACCGTACGGCAATAACCAGTTATAAGATATAGCGCTAGTTAGAAAGTTCGAATTTTGAAACTTTATTATCTCTGATTTATAAGTTGAAGAAGCAAAGTAGCCAATTTGGACTGTCAGTACATCCAATGTAGTTTTTAAATCTTACAAACACGAGTCTAAATAAAAAGGATACGGTATGACCTTACCATGGATATGTTTGTGTAACATACTCCTTTCCCAGAACAATCTTGAGACTCGCCACAGTTATCTGACTTGACGGTCACTTTCAAACGGACGCATTGTGACCCCCAATTCTCAGATACAACTGTAAAAATGTTATTGTCTCCTTTATGTGTCCATTATTACACGTACGGTTTGTGACACAAAGACACAATTTGTGTAATACCATCAAAACGTAATATAAGGCTATAACAACGTAAAAGAATGGCTTTCAACACGCATAAATGCTCTTTGCCTGCGGTTTGACGTTGAAATATTCGTTTTATTCCGTTTTACTACTTGATAGCACCAAATTTACACAAGTCACGCACATTATCAAAGTTTAACTAGCGTATTCCGTACAAGAGTGAAGGAATTATAAATACGTAAATAAACAGTCTCTGAGAAAGCCTGTTCAGGGGGTTTATTTTCATTATCTGACAAGACTAGATGCCAATTGCCAAAACTAACCAACAAAAATTCTAACGATAAAAATAAAAAAAAAACGTAAAAGTTAGCATGAATAACAACAATACCTATTAGCAAATTGACTCCTTCAGTTAAATCTTTATCGTATAGAGTAAATAGTTTCGCTGCGTGCTCATCCAAGGGAGTAATATCAAGTAACATTCCTTCTGAAACATCACAGTGCTCGTGTCCTTGTCGAGTAACCTGATATACGGCTGGCTGAAGGGCTAAGTGATGTGTCCTGAAAAACAACTCGCGTAGAAACAGAATGCTTAATGAACCCTAAAAGCTAGATATATAATGGACTTTAATAGGCTTCCCCAAAGTGGGCGGTCTGAAAGCGAAGGTCTGAAGGCGATAGAGGTGAAGACTTTAAATAGATATTTTTTATTAATGTAATTTCATTTTTAAATATGTATCGACACAAGTGTAAAACTTTTACTGTTACGTGTTATTTATAGGACAAACGGTTATAATCACAATTCACATCACATTTACATCGCAATTAATTAGAGTATTGTCTGTGGGTAAACTAGCTTTTACTAGCGAGTAGCGGTAACGTTATATAGAAACCAGCATTAATTAATCACTTATCAGAACTCGAGATATTTCCCTACATTACGAGTTGAACAAAATTGTAAAAAGCACATAAGCTTGTAGTACTAATAAACGATAGCCTTTAATGAAGGTCGCATTAACTAACCTTTCGAGGACAGGCTGCGATGAGTTCGCATCGATGGAGTCGTTGTGAACATCGAGCAACAAAGAGTCAGAGATGCGGACGATAAGGATGTCTCCACTCTGTATGTCGGCGGAGCCCTCCCAAGACACGATGACCTGAGGGCACTCCTCGTCGCCACCCCTCCCTCCCGCGCACCCCTTTGCCGCAAAGTGACACGTAATTAATGCTATATCTACATTGATTTTATATTACACACGCGACTCGCCTAGAGTAGTGAGTCCTCCCACTTGGAACGTTGAACAAATTGGAACCAAGATTTTTTATTATTTAAGGCATTGCAAATAAATTAAGGCTTTGAAAAACATATATTTTTTAAATCTGAAACAATCCTGAACTTTAAAGTAATACCTACGGTATTTTTTATTTTCCTCGTGAAAACGATACCATACATTTAGTTCAGTATGCCAAAAAAATGTATGGGGAATATTGTGTATATTTTCTTTTGGTAAACAGTAATAACTGAATTTTATATATCAGTCACTATGATAGGTTGTTTTTTGTATATTTACGGACGTTTGGTGGAAAATATCCCCAAGACATTTGTGTACCGTGATTTCTGGTTCGTAAGTTCTCATGTCTTTTTCCTACGTGTATTTATATTTTTATATATTCCAGAAGTATTTGATTGTCCTGATTTTATCATGCATTTTATCTGTTTGAGAGTATAAAAGAACAAAATACATAATAAAATTAGTTACATCTCTGGTAATATATTACGTTTTTTGTAAGGTTTAAATAATAACAACCAATAAAATAAAGACAGAAAAGTTTAGACAAAAGATAAATGTTTTAATAAATTCGGATTCGACACCAAGTTTTGACAATGTGTCAGAGCAAACTTTATAAATCGTTATACGATCGTTGTGTTAACGTTCACACTTTTTATAAAATCATTCTCGTTTTTTACCCGAAAACGAATTTAGATAATTTTGCATTCGTTTGAACCCTTTTCTTTAAAACAAGTAACCTAGCTTTTGCTAGCGATTTAATTTATTATGTTATTGTTTAAGCAACAGTGTTGCTATTCTAGATAATAATATATTTCTGTACCCATTTTTTCAGTTACGTTATGCCGTTCTTTCTTGATTGTCAACGATATTACAGAAGAATATGATAGAATAATTTAGAACAAAGATCGTAGACATTTATTCTGTTTTCTGTAGCGTAAGACAATTTATTGCTTATGTATTTGACCTCGCTCTGTTCCTTACTCTCGTCACGATCAACCTCGAGAAGAATATTATAAGTTTTGCTCATGAAACGCATTACTTTATTTATTTCTCGTTGTATCCCTTTTATCACACAAACGTTCTTTTATATAATTACATCAAAGGCATCGCTCAAGTAATCTTTTATAATAAACGCGTTAATAACAAGCCATTCATTGTTGCTGACTTATGTAATTACTATAATGCAAGCATGCCTTATTATGCAGATAAACGACAAATAAAATAAAAATTAATATTATGAGTGGTAAGCGAGCATCTTATCACTTATAATATTTAATTAATAGTAAATTACAAAGTATCAAAGATTGATGATACTGTTAACTTTCAAATTTGTGTACGTACTTTACGTATACAAATTTGATATATTAATATTTATTGTGTATTTTTACTAGATAAGCATGGCAATTATTTCTAACAAGATTATCGAATGATGAGATCCGCTTTTAACGGATCTTGAGAAAGAGGGACATATACAATAATATTAGATTAGGTCATCTAAAACGAATAAAATGAAACATTAAACTTACCGTTATAGGCAAATTCAATTCGTGTGTTTCGTTCCCCCTCCATAAACGAGATTCTCTCGGCAGAACGGGCAAATCACAATCTATCGCCTCGAGGCGACTTTGAAGCGGGGCAGAGGGATCCACTGCGCTTTCTAGTGCACTAGAAATAGTTTTTAACTTTTGCCTTCTTGCACTTTTCAACCGTTTTGTGAGGGATGCTTGAGTCATTAAACGGCCTACAGGCCTCTCTGTAGCATCGTAGGCTCTTGTTGTTTTAACGCTTTCCTTTGTTGCTAAAGTAATATCAGCCGGACCTTCAGTTGGCGTTAATGGTTTAATACTATGATCAGTCAAGGGGATAAACATAGCCTCGTGGATATTCAATGATACTGTAGTATCAGGCTTGGGAGCCAAGGTTGTACCGCAAGCACTAGATAGGTATGTGATTAATGCAAACACTATTGGCACCAAGGACATGTCGCGTGATGTAAAACTTCGTAAATAGATATGACTCATTGTGGAAATATAAATAACAGTAGATTTGGCACCAAGTCTTGCTTGTTATCCCTTATTCTTTTCCTGTTAAAATTAAATTATATATATTATTTAATAATACAAATTGATTTCCATTAAGCAAGGGTAAGTTTTAATAAAGGCAATAATTTTTCTCCTTCAAGCTATAAATGACGCAGTGCTCTTAGATCCTTAAGGATAAGAAGCACTTACGTGAAGTTTCTAAATGGTGACCTCAAAGCTCTTGTTATTTAAGTTGCAAGTACGGCCACTTTTCTGAGAACTCTATAATTGGAAAAGCCCCTTCCTCGTAATAAGTTGTCGCCATTTATTAACCAAGTGCTTTTCTAAACAATTCTGTTACATTTTCTCTAACAAAATTAAAATATATAAATTTTTCTTCACAGTTAAATAATAATAAAATGTACATATACAAACAAAATAAATTGATTGAACATTTATTAAAAATAAAGATACTATTTCAACGAAATTAATACTAATTAGCTTACTTAATTCCATTGACGTCCCACTGCTGTTATCCATGCATAAAATCACATTCATGTTACCAACGTATGTTTTGCATAAAAACAATAGATCCAATGTTGTGGGCAGCGTGCAGGGCGGGCGGTGCTAGGGCTCGCAGCCTCCGCGACACTGAGGGCGGGCGGCGCTCCCCGCCACCGGCTAGCTACCCCGAACTTGCGCACCCAACTCATTTCTACACATCTGTATTTTCACTTAATTTCATTCTGCGGTTATAATGCCAATGATTATCTTAACGCTAAGTAGCCGAAAACAAGCTTTAATTGTGCGCATTAAGGTGGATCATGGCAAAAAAATTAATATTTGTAAATTATTATCTATTCCTATCACGCATCATATCTTGCACGTGGTAAACATTTATTCAGATTTCGTAGCGGGTTATAAATATTAGTGTATTTAAAGGTTGCGTATACTTTAAACTGATAAAGTTCAAATTTCATTGAATAAAAATAAAGCAATTTGTTGAAATTTTAATAAATTTACCATAATATCGAAGCGAATATTTTGGGTAGAAGTTTCGTAAAGAAAACAGTATGCTTTTGTTAATTACTTTATTGTCGTATTACCCGCCTTTGCTAAATTATCAGTAATTATGTAAATAACCGACTTTCAGCAATATTTGCATCGAATACAATATTCGTGGAGCGTAATTTATTTCGTAAGAGGGTGGGGTGAGGGATTTGGGTTTGGCTGGCTGCCAATCTCTTAACTGGCAACTTTTATTTCCAAATAGATCGACACCAATATTCGAAAAATTCAGTATCTCTCCCTCGAAAATCCCGATTTAAGCCCGCTTTATTGCTATAAATCAACGCTTTCGATTCAATGAAACGATATGAAGAATATTAAAAATATTTCAGATTACGTTACGTAAACTAACTTAATTCTAAAAATGCATTGCATTATAGAAAATATAATAACGTTACCATTTAGAAATGAATCTTGTCAAATAATTGTTTTATTTTAAACAATATTACAAACAAGTACGATGGATTAAACTATTTGCCAAATAGAGACAGATTTAAGAAATTTGTAATTGGTGAATTTAATAAGTTATTTGTTATACCAAATTGTTGTCATTAGAATACAAGGGTTGATAGTCGTAAATCCTGGAAATTGTATATTTACTAAGAGGTAAGGCTTGTCAATTAATGTACATGTACATTACTTCCGTTTTTTTAATTTATTATGTGTGTAAGAAAGATCTGATTCTGTTTAATTTCGGATTTTAACTGGTTCGAATTCTTGTCTATTTTTTAAATAGAAGTTTAAATGGAATCTGCTTTCTATAGAACTAAAAGTACTTCCACTGCTTGGGTCCTTTTGTCATTTGACTCATATTTTATACTCACGCGGACAAGAATAAAAATTTAATGTCTGAAAAGACCTCGACATAGACTCGACTCGATAATATTTTTCTCGCCATATATATCTCTTCATTTGTATCACATTGCGCATTGGCAGTGACGGGTTTAACTAATTTTTTTCCGAATCTGCAACTATACATATATATATATATGTGAACAGAATGACTCGCAAGTTATATCTGACTACTTTGTAAGGAAACCAGCATAACACGAACATCAACAGAGGGGTCATCTACTTGCCTATAAAAAAAATACCAAGGAAACAGGTATTTAGATATTTGAGGCCAAAAGGAAGCGTTGTAGCAGCACAGTAGATGCTCACTTGTTTCTTTTTATTTTATACCGAGTAAAAATAATTCAATATAAACAACTTTACTCTCTTAGTATGTATGTATTTGCTTAAGAATTGGAACCGCGTGGAAAAATGTGTCAGTGACATAACAATGAGTATCCAACGAATGGTCGACATGAATAGATGTGTATTCTGAAAAGGAAATTGTGGCGTAAGGGAAAAACGTGTGTTTACTGGAGCTAACGTATATTTATTGTACTATACAATTCTTATACCTGACATAAATAAGAAAATGCATCGTTAACTGTTTATAATGTTATTAATTAGTTTAATTAAAATTGTTACTACATCCCATTTGAGTATTTATTAAATCAATAATTCAATCCCTATAAAATATCCCACCAAACATGGGCAAAATTTATATAAAATTTTTATTGCTTAATTTTTTTTATTTGGTCTTACATTATACGTCTATATTAAAATAATTGCGGCCATCTTATAAAAAACGCGTTGAATTAGTACAGTCTAGCGTTTAAGATACAGGCTAGGCCTAGTTTAAACGCTAGTGCACATAGAATTATTTTATGTACGAGGTTAACTAAAATTAATAGTGAGAACACAACGATTTGTTGCATATTGTATGTTTATAACATTTAGAATGTTAAAGTACAAAATGTAATTTTTTTTTTTTCGTCAAATAAAATTATTTTTATTTTTTATTTATTTATTTATAGTTATTGCTATATAAAAAGCATGGCAACAAACACGGTACTCTACTCCAACTCTAGGGTAGTACATGTTAAAGTTTTTTTGGAAAATTACAAAATTAATTTCCAGTGACAGTAGATGCTCATTGATGCGCCCACAATGCGCATTTCTTATATAAGACACCAAACAAGGAAGTGACTTCGAAGAAATTAAAAAGGTTCTAGGTTAGATGAAAGCATTCCTTTAGATTTGGAAGGATTCCTACGAGGTGTAATTTATACTTTGATTTTACATTTTCCATCATTAAAAGATAATATTTTCATGTAAATAATTTATTCACTGTATAATCATTAATGACATATCTGTTATTTAAAAGAAATACTGATACTTGACATATAAATCTACATAATTACTGTAAATCGCTCTTCGGAACATTTAAAGTAGTCGCATCGGTTTTGTGATATTCCTGAAACAAAAGTACACAAGTTTTATTATTTTATTTAGGTATAATCAGAATTAGTTAGTAGTAAATAGTAAGGAAATTGAACAATATGGGGAAAGTAAAAACGTTTACCTGTTTAATTATCTTTATTGTCAATTATTATAATTTTGTTTTAAAAATCTCCTAATATTTGTGTAATATAACTTGCTCAAATGTATTTTAGTCTGACTAGACACGTATGCAACGTGCCCACAGTCATTTTAATTCCATTTTGTTTTTAAATATTTTTTATTATAATGATACTAGGTCTATAGTTTTTGGAGCACCTAGCTTGTTAATGTTTTGTGGTACAAGTTTTACACGATTAAAAAAAATGAAATCCTATCCTGACCCAATCGAAATTCAAATTAAATAAATTATTTTCCAATTAATCACATAACGTTAAATCGGAATGAAAATGTATAACCCCATATTTATATTGCGATGTACTAGTATTTAAATTATTAAACATTTTTAAAATAATTTAATTATATTAAGACAAATACTATGCTCACGAGTCCGACCTTTCGTTCTTCAATATATTAATATCACTATAGATAAGTAAAACTATACAATAGTAGAGAATCTCGAGAACTGCCTGTATAATTGCCATTAAATGACATTTACTAAACTAAGAAAAATCTAAGTAAAGCAGTAATGTATTGCATAAATAAATACAAAATATATAAATATTTAAATAAAAAATACCTGAGATGCTTGCTGTACGGAGTAGCAGTCATTCATTTGAACTGTCATTTTGTCAGGGTGTGCACGCAAGCGATGCGAGCGTAACGTAGACGCGTACGCGAACCGCTCGTCGCACCATTTACACGATAGAGGCTTATCGCCCGTATGCATTGCTAGGTGTACCTGTTATCATAGAACAATATTTTACTGAAATTTATTATTTATTGAAGCGTTTATCCATATCAAGGGAACATGGGAGTATAGTCTTGTTTGGTTTTTAAAAACTATGATGTTAAAGTATTAACTAAAATTAATGAGGCGGGGGGCAGACATAATTATGTTTAATTAGCCGTTTTCTTTAAGAAAATAGGCGTTCTGTGTGTGTTCTGATTAAGGAAGACATGCCTCCACTTCTTAATACTGTACGAAGTAATATTAATTGTTATACATATCCCTAAAATGTCAGGAGGAACATGATCGTGGGTGAACGAACGAGTAACATTTTCTAAAAAAAAATTATATCCGGCCTAACAGAACGCCCAAGCATTAAGATGGACACATTTCCACGAAACACAATATCTGTCTGTGTTAATTATGTATTAATCAAAAAAATATATTCTGTTTGTCTAAGGCGCGAACATACAGAAAAGGCGTAAGGTGAAGGCGCGGCGCAGGCGCAGAGCCGGCGTGGAACAGATATGGCACGGATGTGACTTAAATTATATCTAAGAGGCGAAGAGACGGCGCAAAGAGTCATTACGCAGGCTGACTTTATCGTGATAGCATGTCTTCCTCTTCAGATGACGAAGATGCGAAATTCCACTCTAGCGCGACTGCTAGCGACGCGGAACAGGCGACGAAACGCCGCGCCTTCACCTTACGCCTTTTCTGTGTGTTTCGCGCCTTAACACAAATATTTCTAAAAACAAACATCATACCTTCAAAGTCTGTCGTCGTTTGAACGCCTTATTGCAATAGTTGCAGACATGCGAACACTTCTCATCGTGGACTAGGAGATGTTTCCTTAGCGTCCGTCGACTGTTAAGTACGCGACTGCATACGAAGCATACATACGATGTCTCTTCGTGTGTGTCCATATGTGTCTTTAAATTCGAGTACGTTTTGAAGCTGTAAATTTAATTTAAAAATATTTTAATTGACGCCGATATGAATGTGAAGTACCTAAGTGAAAACTAATTGTTGTTCTGTAATAAGTTCTTCCGGGTCGGACCAGGACCACCCTGAGTTCGAGCTGAAGCTGAAGCTGTTCTTTGAACCGAGTACGTGACTAACTTTCACACAAATACGGGTTTCATAATAATTAGAAAAATATTTATTTATTTAAGATGCAATTTTTACATGATATTATGTGCATTTCCCATTGATAAGCACTTATAATATAATAGTATTCAATAAAGCTTTAAAATTGACACTATATATGTATTTTTAAAAATCACAAGTTAACTTACGCTTTAGAACACTTCCGACATGTGTAAGGTTTATCGTCACTATGTATGGCGCGGTGTTGCCTCAATTCACCATTAGTACCACACGCATATCCACACTGATCGCATACATAGCTCTTTATCTTCTCATGGACTATACGCTTGTGAGATACTGCCGATGAACGAGTGGTGAATCTGTAAACAAATTTTATAAACATAAATAAAACCTCAAGGAAATTTGATTACATTCATGGAGTCTCTCACTGACCACGTTTGCTGAAATGAAATGTACACTGATGTAAATAATGTATTGAATTCGCATTTATATTAATTGTTAAATAAGTTATATTTAAAAGTGTAATGATATAAATGAGGAGTGTTAGTGTACTGTGCACCACTCGACTTTCTCAACTGTAGAAAACATCGTGAGGAAACCGGCTTGTCTCAAATTCAATTTTACATGTGTTAAACAGAAGGCTGTCAGTTGAAATCAGGTGGAATCAGCTTTACTTGAAGCTGAGTAGGGCCAATTTTTGGTTAAAGTTTCTTTGTAACTATTTTTTATGTAGGTAAGCAACACTTAAAAAAAACATTTTTAACTCCTTTTTTTTCAATTTATTTACAACTAGCAATTTGTCTCTACTTCGAATGGCTGTACTTGTATTTATTTTATAACAAATATAGCCTTAGATATAATGTAGCAATCTATTCTTCTATAATTTTGAGTTTAAATGCTACGAACACACAAAAATGCAATTCTTCTTTATAGGATAGGGTATTATTAATGAATACATGAGACGTCACGAGCAGTGTTGGCTTAAGCGACCCAAAGGTCTTTCATTTCTTTCTATGCGCGCAATTACCACTTACTCCTATTGTGATAGCAAACATTGTGAGGAAACTGGTATGTCTTAAAACTCAAAAATATATGACACGTGTCAGTCACACAAAGCAGTGATCACAGATATCTAGACACAGAGTTCTATAGAAATAAAAAAATATCTATGAAACGAAAGCAATCTACGGCCAAAATCTATGTTGATAGGGTTGTAGCGCTATCGTATATTTATCTATCTATGTATGCATATAAATGATGTTCGTTTGTCTCGCTAAAACTCTAGAATGACTGGGCTGATTTAGCAATTTATGATCTTCCTTCCCTGGAAGGTGTAAACGGTAGGAAACATAATTACTAATAAGTAAAATCAAAATATGAAAAAAAAAAAAAAAGTAAAGAAAAATACTAAAAACGATTACTACTACAATTGAACTGAATTTCTATAAACACTGTTACTAGCTCGGAAATACTTGATGTCTTTTGTCTTTTTTAGAAATAAAAAATTGACACTTGGTTGTCATATATTTATTTCAGAAATGTGTGTTTTATAGCTGTAGTATGAGTCCGATCTCTTTCGTCTGATTAAAAATTTTGTATAACTTTTGACATAAATAACAGGTGATACAAATATCAATCATCTAACATCATCATCTACTTATATAACAAAAACATGACACTTACTTCTCATTACAAACATCACATTCATATATTTTCCTCTGCTCTATCGGTACATGTGATCTTTCGTGGGATTTGACTAGATCTTTTGATGTAAACACTTTATCACATGAGGAACACGGGAATGTTCTTTCGGACTTCGGTATATGCCTTAACTTATGTCTTTGAAGTTCCTCCATTGTTTTCGCTGTTTTTGGACATTGGTCACAGCTAAAATATTTTATTATTTTCGTCAAACAAAAGTTGAATATAACCTCATTTATATAAAAAAATGAATCATTCAAAATGAACCGTTTTTAGGAAGACGCTTAAAGAACAAAAAAAAACACATAGTCAATGAAACATATATCACGATCATTCTATGTTATGTATGTTTCGCTAAGAAAGGAAGTTTTATGTGATTCAAGGATACATCTTTTGGAAGAATGTAGACCACAGACATTTAAATCCATTCATGAGATTAGAAGTAGTTTTGTTTGAATATGATGGAATATGTGTTTGAAAGGAATAAAAGATATAGGGTTTTACAAGTTAATAAATAAAATACTTACTGTAATGCATCTGGACTCTTGTGGTCCTGAATATGTTTGTACATAACTGTTCTTGAATTAAGTGAAATGCCACAACTACAATGCACTATAGGTGTCGCTTTATGCTTCCACATACAATGTGTATTTAACTTATACCAACTAGAAAAGTCTAGATTACATTCTTCACAATTAAACCTGTAACATGATGTTTTCTATACATTTAAATAATTATTATTGCTAAAAGCATTGAAGCAGGTATTTATGTTATATTTGCGTACACTAAAGACAATAATATAATATCATGTAGGAAAAAACTTTAGAACAACTAAAAAATTATTATCTGAAAATCATTAACAGGTAAATTTAAAAATGCTTTATTTTTGTTCAAAAATATTTTGATTCATTAGGTCATAATTTGTTGCAGTGTACGCAATAAAGTGTTAAAGACAAGATGTTTAAAAAGTATCGGGTGGTGATGGATAGATGATGGTAATAAAATATTTTCCATTTCAACTTTATGTATCTGAGTTTTAAAGAATATCTTTGAAACTTTATCTAATTAGGTTAAATTACAAGGCTTATGCTTATACATAGATAGAGTCTGTGCGAAAAGAGTAAAGTATACATTTTTGTAAATAAATTAAATAAAGCGTAGCACCACAATTATATTAATTTGCGTAACCACCGGTTGTCTTTCCACGCAGACTCAATGCATGTATAAACCTTTTTTTAATTTTCACGTATTTTGTCACCCAAGTCAAACAAAAGGAAAATTTCAAACTTGAATTTAAAAAAAAATTATCCTGTAAGACCTATCTAATGTTTCTCTCACCAATATAGCGTTTTCTTTTGTAAATATTAAAACTTTGGACAAACCTAATTAGATCTGTGACTTTAATTGAATTCCGATTGGCGGATTTCCTTGAACCTCGTCTTGGTCGAGATTTATGTTCAGCTACGTGCCTGTAGATGGCACTCTTTGAAGTCAAGACAAAGCCACATATGCAAAATGTATACACTTTTTTCTGGTGAACAGTATAATAGTGACTACGCAACGATTCCCATGAGTGCACACGTTTCGGACACTCTGCACAAGACATTCTGGAAGTATGTTATCTTACAAAATAATTGAATCTTTACAATATGTATATTAAAATTTAAATAATGAAATAATTAGCTTCACATAATACATGTTTATATTGGTTCTTACAATGGCCCTAACAAAATTTATTAGTAACTGTATAAATGTAATTCAACTCTTATAATATAAAAATATTTTAGGAGAAAAACTTAAGATATTCTTATTGATGTTAAGCATAATAAAGATCTTGATAAGATTTGTAATGAACCTGCATTCTGTACTGAGCTGCATTCTATGATTTGCCAGAGCCATTAGCACTAAGGTAGAAACGACTTCTGTTCCACAGAACAGAACTGAACAGAAGTATTTTCTGTTCAGTTCTGAGAGTCACCAACTAAAGCACATACTGACACTTACTTAACAAAATTCTTCAGTTTGGCTCTTGGATCCTTAAGAAGATTTTCTAGTTCTTCCCTATCTTTATCAGTCATTTCTCTTGGTTTGATACCTGAAGCTTGCTTAACCTTGGTTTCCTTTAAAGAAGCAAGTGTAACACCATCACTAGTATCACTATCACATTCATTGTTGTCATTATCATAGTCCATATTGTCATCATCAACATCAGAGTAGGTTGCTTCATTATTAAGAGAGGCTGTAATAATTTTTTTATTTGTGAACTATTTAAAATAAAGAGTTAAAGCAATATTTGTATGTATTACAATAGGTAACTTATAGAAATATTTTTTATTTTTTAGTTTCACTATCCATTTACTTATTACACGGATTATAATAACATGCCTGTTTAAATACCCCTAGTAATAAAAATATTTTTCATAATAAAAACAATGCTTGTTTGGTGGAAACTGACCAAAGTTACGAGGTGTAATGTAAAGCTGCGTATAAGTAGCGGCACGAAACTCTAGCGCTGACCGTTATTGCGCAGAAGTAAAAAATAAGGTACCTGAGGGGGGCTAGCGGAATGAAGAGCGTCGATTGGCTCTCCAGTCGCATTTTGTCCCCCGCGCGACAGTACACATGCGCAGCAATCCCCTCCTCGTATCGGCCAGCGCTAGACTTACGTGCCGCTGGTTATATACATTAAACGCGGCAAACCATCGAACATTGGCGCGCGCGGCGGCCGCGCTCTATGTAGACGGGATCGCCACGCTGCCGCGCTTAATTTATACGCAGCTTTACACGTTACGTACAGCGAGCATTCGTGCGGTCAGTACGGCGAGTTACGGGAAAACCAGCGAGAGGCTCGTTGCTCGCTTTGAGTGCTCTACCCAGCTGTCGGTTATTTGACGAATTCTTTGAGTGTTACGCGGTTCAGTCAGTACGCGTCGCACGTCGCGAGTGATCATGATTATGATTATCTATAATTTGTGTCTTTTACTTAATACTTTTGGTCCAATTAAATTCAACAGTTCTTCAAAATCGATCGGAGACATGCGTACAAAGTTGTTATACTGTCCAGTAATCATTTGGTTTTTAAAAATTGCTATCAATGACATACCACCACATACGCCTGTTTTTAAATAAGTTTGATGTCCGTAACGTTTTTTCGTCTTAATTTGGATGAAACAATAATTAAGTAGAATCAAAGATACAAACGCGTCCTCGCTTTCGGCCATCTCGTGAACACTGGCGGCGAAAGCAGAGCACAGAGTTTTGACATGCTAGATGCGAATGCTACATTACACCTCGTAACTTTGGTCAGTTCCCACCTTAAGACATGACAGTTACTTGTGAGACAATAACATTAACTGCAGTTAGAAGCAGAGAAGTGAATTGAAATAAAAAATAAAAATAAAATATGTTTATTTTGGAACAATTATTTATTTTTATTATGAAATGTATCATTTATTCCATGTCATTAAATTTGAAGGCATCCCTACTCATCGGCAAAGAAGACAGAGGGTGTAGGCCGAGAGAAAATTATAATTGTCTCCAATTAACTGGTTTAATTACCATCTATGAAACCTATAGTTTAAAAAACTATAATTTAGAAAAGAGACAAGTTGCCCAATTGATAAATTTGAAGACTTCAAACATTATTTTATTTGTTTTAAATTTTGAGTAAGTTTCCAACTACAAACATTTATCTGTACATATGTTAAAATGTATTGAGAAGATTATTATTATTTTTAGTAAAACAAGAAAAGCTTACCTACTATTTCATCCATTTCAACTTTAACCTGGAAAATATTGTATGTTTGTTATAGAATTGTTAAGGTTTTTCAAATCTATAAAGGCTTATTGTTTTTAAAATATGAACTGAACACAATATAACAATTGTAAGATAAATCACAGGAGACTGAAGATCTGGCAGCTACCTCTGAAAAAGAATTAGACTAGCTATTCAAAGGGGGAATGCTGCCAGTATCTTCGGAACCTTGCCTAAAGGGACTCCTTTTAATAATATATTTTAGTTATTATATGTTAAGGTTAGTTTTTTAATTCAATGTATATATAACACTTTTTTAATTAAAAAATATATTGTAGGATAGTTAAACATTTATTACTATTTTTTTCTTACCTCTGATTTAATTTTAGTTATTCTATAATTTAAATCATCATTTAGCTTAAGTTCAAGCTTTTCATCTTCCCTTGCACACATATTTTGTAAATTTTCTTGAACTTTATAACATTCCAAAACAAATAATTGAAATGATATCATTTTTTCTTCACAATTTAGGCAAATTTTTGTAGGAAGTGTGTCATCTTCAGATATCTAGTAAAGGAATTATTTATTCAAAAACAAGTAAATTATAATGAATACATTTCTGATTTTAGTAAGAAACAGCTTGTGTGAGCTAAAAAAATATCTGCATTTTAATTTTACAACATTACTTACGGTTATTTGTATGAATTCTTGAATAATTTTCAGTATATTTTTATTATTTTCATCGCTTAAATCTTTTAAAACATGATCCTTATTCGCACAGAGGCGACATATTTTTTTTACATCTATAGCCATGGTTATCGAATGCCGAAATCTCGTATCTTAATTCTTAGCTTAAATAAAAGCTTAGCTCATAATATGAACGATGCATTTCATTATAAAATGATTTTATATTTACTCCTAAATATAACCAAAGTAAAAAAAAACTAATGATAAATTTAAAAATAATAAATTCACAACAAACTTTGTAGAGTACCAAATTTAGAAACAGATATCATAGTTCATACGACTGACAGTTGACACTTGTCAGCAATGAGCATAGATAATAATATGAAAAATAGAGGAAACGTTAAAATATTTCTTAAATTATAAAAAATTTTAGTAGTCTGTTCATCCATAAACGATTTTTTTGATATTACGCTGTGGTTTTATCTGGCGCTTTTTGTCAACTTTGTAATCTGTTTCACAAAATAATGGCTTCCAAAACTTTAAACGATTACAAGTCTAACGTAAATACAAAGCTTCATGCTACATTATTTTCCTAAGTTCTGTAAATTTAAACGATTAAGACGATTAAATGTTGCAAGTTGTGGTTTACAAAATGAAGGTAAATTTATATTAACAAATGCTTAAAAGAACAATTATGTTTACGAGACATAACTAATAGGAGACCAAGCCATAGGGGATTAAATGTTGAATTGAAAGATGGATATTCATCCAGAACTTGTTGAGCCCCTGTCACCTAGAATATCTTACAATAACAGCAGCAGTTACTGGAAAAGTGAGGATAGTGGCTATCATACATCTTTTACCCCTGGCTCACTAGAATGCTCTGAAGTATCGAACGATAGTATCAACTCCACTTTCATTAAAGGACGGATATGCTTCAGAGGTCCTTATCAGGTAGACTATTTTAATATATCTCCTGATGACCTTGTGTCACATGCCAACATTGCAGCTTGTATTAGAAATAATGATTCTTTTAAAGATTCTCCTAAAGGTCGAAGAGGCATTAAGAGGACGTTTCCTGATGAGTTAGAGAACATTGATATCCCATATAATTCCATACCTACTCCAACAACCTTAATAGCTGGTGGCTTGCGAAAACTAAAATTTAATGATACTAAACCAAAAGCATCTAAGAGCTTAGGTCACACAGATGATTTACATGAATTTTACAATCTTCATGAAAAAGTTCATACCTTTCCATCCACTCCAATAAAGAAAAGTTGTAGAACAAATTGCCACTTAAACAGTCCAACAAGCTTGAAGAGACCAGCAAAGAAGTTAAACTTTGCTATCCATTCACTCTCATGTGAAGCCAAAGGATTGCAACCTGTGACTAAAGTTACCAAGTCAAAGGCAGTGAAATCTATTCAATTTAGACCTGAACAGAAAATTGATATTATTAAGATGTTGTATGAGAAGGTCAATATGAGACCTCCATTAATGAAGATATTTAGTTACTTATCTAATGAGGACATTTTTAATTTCACCTTAGTTAGCCCATTGTGGTTAACAGTCTGGGAAAATATAAGTAAAACAAGTAAACTGTTGGAGTACAGAACATTTCTCAAAAATGTAGAGGAGAATGTAGAAAACAGAGATGTTGCACCAAAAATTCTTGGATCACACCAGAAAAAGCCACTTTCAGAAACAAATAATATTATAGTTTCTAAAACTCGACCAGCTAGTCCACCAGATACACCAAGGACTATTAAGTTCAAGAGATTTACAAAGGTGAGGTGTTTAAATGCACACTGTAAAGTTCATGGACCTAATACATTAGTAGTAAAAATAAACCTTAAGTTACATTGTCTTAGCAGTTTTAATGATGGATACAGAGAGTTACTGTTGGTGGTTTTACTAACCACTTTTAATGTTTATATTATTTCTCTGACAATTGTTAAAAAGATAATAATTAAATTGCGAGCTAGCTCTAGCATGTGAAGTGGAGTGTTATTTGACATGGCTGAATAAATCTTTCTTTTTGTTCTAATTTATTACGCATATTTACAGGCGGCATCACTGGATCTACGAAAACAACTGTCTTGTGTGAGATGCCATCAACCTGCCAAGGTAACGGAAGAAAGCTCTGGAGAAGAATGGGTGGAATGTACAAGTGTAACTTGTTCTTACCAGTATTGTAATTTCTGTAAATGTGACAGACATCCAGGTAAGAAATGCTTTAAATATGATTTGGATGGCCCTAGCCCTTCTAAACGGAAGAAAAATACTTATGCTATTGGAACCAAGAAGAGCCGAAAAAATCTGAGGCGGCTGTTGTGACTTAAGTATAAGTATGAAGTATCCCAGTGATTTGTTATTATCATTGCATTCCATGTCCAAAGATTGTTGATTTACAAAATCATTTTTAAGAGATTAGGGTTTTTTTTTTTGAAGTACATAGAGTTATCTAGGGTCTGATTTAGTGCCATTTTTATTGAAGTAGGATATAACGGCATTTTATTTACCTCATAATTTACTTTAATGTTTTAAAATGGCTGCATTTGATTGGTCTATGTAGGATACCATGGCGGTTTTGTTTTATTGTAATTTTTGGGACCAACATCTAAGATAGCAAGTAAAGCAAATGATACATTTGTGCTTTACAATATAATACATTTTACTAGTTTTAAAATTTGAAGTTAATTTAATGACAGACTGATAGATTTGCCATAAATGGTTAGTTTTAAGTTTTGTAAATAAATTAGTATTAGGATTTTTATGGTTATTCCAATTAGCAATATTTTTTGTTTGTCTCAAAAGCATTTAAGACTAGTTCAAACCACTAGCTGACAATGTACAAGTGTTCCTGTGATATTCCATCAACTATGTTAAAATATTAAAATATTTAAAATTCTCAACACATTAAAACTAGTAAACTGGTAATATAATTATTACCGACTAAGGCAAAATATAAAATAAAATTTCTTAAAATTCCTCAATGTTTTAGTAACTCACAATTTTTAATACCACCTGAAGATAGAAGAAATTTTGTTTTATAGTTGCCTTGATACAGTCAGACCTAAATTCCCTGAGACTGTTTTCGCCATTTTAGTTATGTAGCATACTCATTAGAATAAGTTTTTAATTTGCTTCAATTGGTTTAAAAACATCACTCCTTTACTTTAAAAATGTGTTTTTTTTTATGTGGAGGTGTTCTATGTTACAACTTAGTTAAGACAATTTACTATTACGTCTTGATAGATTGAATTACTTATGATTTCCATGACATTATATTAATAAATGCAGATACATAACTCGCTTCGTATCCCGGAGCCATTGTAATTTTTATAACAAAAAGCCTTTTTTAATTTTATTCACATTCTTATAAAATACTCTTTTCTAGTCTTATCAATTTAAAATAGACATAACTTATATTCTGTGTTAAACTTAATACACCTAATCACATCAAATAATTAGTCATTTTAATTGGACATCACATACAATTTTTAAAATACTCAATTACACAATTATTAGCATACATTCTTATATAGAATTTGGTACACAGTGCATTTAAATACGTTAAACTATAACGATTATTTCGAAAATATTTTTATAATTGAATTGGTGTCGCCTTCTACATTTTACCGTTAAGAGGTCCCTTTCTTGATCGAAATTAAACGCGTACGAAGTAAGACGCTAACGGTTTTTTAGTATTTAATTTCTCATGTTATAATTAAATGCCTGTAAACTAATTAATATCCCATTGTGTAAAGTTTTTTTTTATGAACATTTGGGAGGAAACTTGATTATAGCGAACTTCAGAGAAAGATAAAAATTATTACGGATTAGATTTAATCGTATCAGAACAATAATTTTCTTTGACTGAAAGTTTTAAATATTTATCCAACCGTCATTGAATATTGCATTCTTTTGGATCTAATTAAGCGATCTGAGAAACAGGTTTTGGAGGCCTTGCGAAATTTTATATATATATACCTGCCTTTATAACATGCCAACCTGCACAATTGGTAGTCATAGTCCTTAATTTTGAAGTATTTATAATGGTAATGTAATATAATATATCCTACTTAGTCAATTGTGCTAATCGTAATCCCAGTGTTAATCGTAATACCACTAGGGTTAACAGTTGAGAGGTTTTTGTTCATGTATTCGGTTTTAATACAAATATTTAATTATCAATGACTTAAAAATATACGAGAATTGGATGACGCTGTACTAGTTACACAACATTAATTTATATCTAGAAGCCATATTTTATTTGATTGGTGATGAATATTTGACACTCGAAAAGGCCTAGACCTAGTAGAACCTCACCTTGACTCGATATTATACCCAGGCTCAGCTATAGAAATGTAATTTTTTATCACAGAAAGAATTATTTATTTCCAATTGTGCAAGAAGCTTCACTTATGTACATTATGTTGAATTTTACCAAATTTGTTTCTTTATTTTTGTATGTACAATACAATTGTGACATCTAAGGTTTTACGAATCCCGTCTTCACAGGCCAGACAATGATTAATTACTTTAAAAAGTAAACATTATCTTATTTATTTGTAAATAATTCTTTCATTTTAATGATTACGTTTAGTTTTAATTTGATATTTTGATTGATTTCTCTAATAATTTTATCTTGATTCAGTAGGAAGTCTACGTATACTTTGTTGCCCTAGTATTTGTAGTGATTAATGTAAATATTGTTTTAATGTGATTTCTGAATGATTTACTTGAAATGCTCTCTTTCTTAATAAAAGTATAAAAATTGTGTTTGTTTTCATTTTACTAAGTAAAACCACATATAAAAACAAAAAAATTTAATTACATACAACATTTACAGACGATATGTACAAATAGACGCTTAGCATACTAAACTATTACTAAATGTGACCACCGGTAAGAGATGGCATTTATATACTAATATAACATTTAACATGAAATATACCTAAGAAAGGCACCGAAGTGTAGCTGTAATGATTAATACTAAAAAGTAATTGGTCGGCGGACCTTTAAATAGTATAAATATTTGTTAACAAAGAAATGTGTCCGGTGGTTACAATTGACTTGTATGTTTATTATTAACCGAGCCCCATCACAAACTTTGGTATCTGGTAGGCCACTTGAGGTATTTGCATGAGCATCGACATTCTGAAAACAATTAACATAACAATAAAATACCTATGGTGGTATGTCAACGCCAAGAACGTAATACGTCAAGGAATGTCGGGAGTTCGTAAGTTCGAGTAAGTAAGAAACATTGAAATTCTATTGATCATGACTAATTTTATATTTACATATAAGTATTAGCTGGAATTGAAATAGCATAGCTTATATAAAAATTACAAATACAACTGCATAGTAGAGTACAAGCATTTAGTTAATTTAATATTTCTACCTACCGCCACCTGTGCCACCGTCAACCATTTAGTTATGCAGTTAAATTAAATTTGTATAACTTAAATTACTAAAACTTACTTTTATTTCTCAAAAAATTCATTTTTATAGAAAAACACTCCTGAGATTAAGGCTAAGGATTAAGTAATCAAACCAACCTCGTATATTGCATCTGAAAACCACCACCGCTAAACTTGCTCTACACTTGGTCTGTGAGATAGAAAAGTTTATTAGTAAATAGTTTTTATAACCACCCTCGTGTCCCGATTGTGTTGCACTTAGAAGGGAACTATAAGACACTAAAAAAGTGTATACTTATATAGTGTCTTATAGTTCCCTGAATTATCACTATAATATGTATATTAAATATTATGTATTTAAAGAACGGTACAATTCAATTTAAGGAAACAGACGCAAACGAAATGCCTCTTTCGATTGTATCTATGTTTAACTTTCAAATAAATAAGTTTTCTTTATTTAAATTATCGCACAACCTTAAAGTATACAACCAATGTGATAGTGTTAAAAATTGTTAAGCGGTTGTTATGAAAAAAAAATAGAAAAAAATCAGTGGCGCTACAACCTTTTTAGCCCCCTGTGCCTGACACACACCGTCGACTTTTTGGGTCAAAGGCTTCCTCACGATGTTTTCCTTCAACGTTCGAACGAATGTTAAATGCTTACATAGACAGAAAGTCCATAAGTGCACAGCCGGGGATCGAAACTATGTCCTCAGGGATAAAAGTCGCACGCTGAAGCCACTAGACCAACAATGCTCGCTAACTCCCCTAAATTTTAATTAAGTACGTAACAAGCAAGCTTTATCCTACTTCAATTTCTGTCCTTTTATCTTATATTGATGTATATAGAATTTTAGCCAGTTTCATTTTTCATAACAATATAAAATTATAACCATTTATGTACTTATATACTAAATTTATCTGATACTTTTCCAAATTCCGCTCCAATTTCTAATCCAATAAAATAAATCTAATAACGCACTTCCTAACTTTTTTGCATGGCTGACGCACAAACCGTGCAGGCCAAGAAAGGGGAAAAAAAACAAGCAAGCTGTAAGTCACATCTGATTACCAGCGTTTCATCTCCAAGAGAAGCTAAAAAAAATACTAAGTTCGGCTGTCAGTCAGCTAATTTGTGAATTGTTTTTATACTTTGTGCTTAAGTGTATTTACAAAAACCATTACTAGGTGCAGTAACGTCAAAAAGCGCCTATTTGGGCCACAGATGATTTGACGCAGTAGTCAATCAGAATTAACGCTCATCTGTAACCTAAAAGAAGTACCACCAGCAACTTATACTAGGTGCAAAATATGTACAGATCGATAAAGCAATACGATAAAAGCGAATGAGTCGAAGTGCATAACAACTCACGAGACGGACAGGCCATTGTAGAACCAGGCGCGCCATGTCTGGGGAGTCGGAGAGGCCCCATCTATTCTTGCTTCAATGTTAACGCACAACGCGCGTCTGTCATGGGAACGGCCGGAGCGTGCGTCGCATATCAACCGCTTTCTACATTCCCCATCGCATATGCCACGACGCGGACTGTTTTTCCAGTAATGTCTGGAAGACATTAATATGTACTCTCTGGCGCAAGTCTCAAGTCTCAATTAACTAAGAATTATTTTTATTGTACTATATAAAGAAAATAACAAACATAAGTAGTAGTTTCAATATTCTTTACCTAAATAAGAGCTATTCTATAATAGTCTGTGTTAATTCAATAACTCTGGGACCATTCAAATTAAAAAAAATCTGAACTCAGCTTAGAGTTTAGGCGCTTGTTTTCTTAACTTTAAATTATTCTGTTTTGGAGAACATTTTTTTTTATTCAAACGATATTTTAGGACGTGAATCAAACTTAAGTCTGATTTTCAAAAGCTAGTGATAAATAACAAAATTATAAACTACTTGCTGACCCGGCATACGTTGTTTTGCCATGTATATTATTTCTAGAAAACATTTTATTCTTTCAATAAAAATAACTATCTACTATACTAAAAAATAGGGGTTGATAGTAGAGGGCTGAAAATTAGGGGTTGTATGTATTTTTGTATGCTCTTTCAACTCGCTCTCTCCGCTGCGCTCGTCTCCGCTTTGGTGGAAGCACATGTATGAAAATCATCGTTACGAGTATAGCGGAGTCCGTTCCGCTCACAGTGGGCATTAGACTTACTTCGGTCGAGCCGTTTCGGAGGAGTATGGGAACAAACATTGCGACACGAGAATTTTATATATAAGATATTATATGGCAATAGATTACTATCCAGTAAATTTTAGACAATGTTTACTATATTGTCACTAGAGCTACCATCACTACCTACATATCGCAATACGGGATTAACACAAAAATGTTCTCATTCTCTGCTAGATTTTGCTACTTACTTATGATATAAATTAAATAAGTCTTCCTTCTCAGTCATATTGTCTATGAATCTGTCCCAGTCCTCGGGTCGTAGCGCAGACATCATGTACGCAGACCGAGCCGAATACAATTTATACCAAATGGGATATCCAAACAAATTTGCTTCTTTTAAATTCATAATCCATGTTTCATGGTCAACCACCAACTAAAAAATAAATGAAAGTTGTGCGTGATTTACATATTTTAATACAATTTCGTAACGGCATAAATGCATTATATTATTATTATAACTTGAAGTGCGTCAATGGACATTTCTTTTTAAGTATCTATCATCTATATTCTTCTTCATTATTTCTTTTCTTTTATTTTTGGGCCGTATTAAACACTCGCTCGTGCGTTGGAGTAACACCTCGCGAGGAAACCAAATATCATCAAGTCGTCTATTAAGAAAAAATGTGATCAAGAAACAAAAAAGAAAGTCTTCAGTTGAAGCGCCACTGGTTTTAGTACCTACAGCAAATTGTAGATAGACACAGAATAGCACAGACAAATATCGATGTGTTTTAGGACGAATTATATCCAAGGCTGGTTTTTTGTTTTTATAATAAATTATAAATAGTAATAGTACTTAACTACAGAGTTGTATATCCGGGGAGAAGAAAAATGTTTCGATTTGGAAGAAGTTAAAAATTTGTTAAGAATTATGATCAGAGAGAATTCATAAAGTATGGCCTTGAAATAAAATATTTTTTATAAAATTTACCCTTGTTGTAGCGTCATGGTCCCCGTCAACATAGTATATTCGATATCCTAAGTTTAAATCATAATATGGCGATACGGATGGCCCGACGTACGCTATACTTGTGGCTCTGCCTGAAAAACCAAATTATTTATTCGAAACAACAAGTTTCTCAAAAGTTATTATTGAATATAATTTGACTGCCTTCGTTCCGTTGATCACGCACTTGCATTATTAAATCTTGTTGAAATCTAGATTCAGTTTCAAATAAATGATATGTTAAAATTTTCCGAATCAATATTGTTTAGGAGGTGCCGTTTTCTCCCTTTATTTTAAGAAAAACGGTAATTGAAAGACACAAATTAGTTGGATGGAGGTTTACTTAGTGCGAACCATAATTGACTCTGACCGTATTTCAAAAGCCAAGTTTTAATATGAAGGAGTCATTTGTTTTAACCGTCATTCATAAATAATATAAGTAATTCCTATTTATAATCTGCAAGGCTGGACTTAAAAATAATTTTAATTTCGGTACTGCAGAAGATAAATCACGTTGTTCACTTACCTAAATCATTCGGATCGTAGAAAACCTCAAACTCGTCAAAATGCGTATGTCCAAAGAATTGTGCGGTTATCGTGGATTCGTATCTATTAATTATAGCGTAATAGTTTCTACTCCACACTTTCAGGCAGTCCGAATGTCCCGGTGGAATGTGGCCAATTATATGAACTTTTTCGCCACTGAATTCAGCTGACTGAAGTTCGTATATTAACCATTGTAATTCCGTCGCAGGATCCGTACTATTTAATAGCAGCCACCTTAAATATCAAAATTGAAGATACAAACTGTATAATTAATGGATACTCTGATTTTGATCTGGGAGTCTGCGCCAGCTTTATCTTGTACATATTTTACTAATCACAAAGCGATTATGGTGTACCATGGCCATTGATGATACAGCGAAACCATACATTACTGTTTTTATGAATATGGGACAAACGGGCAGCAAGGTCATCTGATAGTAACTGATATACACATATTGCCAGAATACGTATACGTAAATAGGTACGTTGCCGGCTTTATAGCCTTAAGTATAATCTATTATTAACCTTAAGTCGAATTAGTTCGGATTTTTTTAATTCAAAAGACTGATATATCTAATATACTAGTACATCAACAAGTAGTGCAAAAATGTTAACCTTATCAATTGTAAGTAACGCCGCGACGGTAATTAGTAGCTTCAAGTATGAGCCTCATAAATGCAACAAATATATTTTCAAAATGCCACCACAATGCGTTGATTTTCCATTTATAGTAAATAAAAACTGCTTCCGTTTACGAATACAAAGTGTTAAATAGCTTAAGATGACATTTTTACTCGATTAGCTATTATTTCGCACTAATTGTTACAAGGTTCCCACGGAAATGTGAGTCTCTCCGTTACTTTAACTTTTACTTAACTTCACGTTCTTTACTTCACTTCACTTTAACTTTTACTTCAAATTTATTTCCTAATAATTAAACAAAATACACTACATAATTTGTTTTAATATTATATACGACACCGAGCAATAGAGGTAAAGCAAACCGACGTTAAGAGAAAACTGGGCACTAACCTTAGTTAGTTGGCTTTCCAAAAGATCGTAGTATTTGAATATTAATTATTTATTTTTTTCCTGAATATTATAGAAAAAAAACTGATTTTGTGGCTGCAAACTACTTGGTAATTATAGGAGATACTGAAATCGCTTCAGTATGCCCCACAAATATAAAGTTGTTTTAACTTTTCTTTTTAACTAACCCTTTTAAGTTTAACTAAATTGTTTTGTTACGTCTTCGGTAGCAAACAAATCTTGTGATTAAGCAGTAGGCTCTATTGAGAGACTATTAATCGTTTTGGGTTTTATAATTGTACTTACCAGTTTTTATTATTACAATAATTCATATTGAGAGATATAATGCGGAATCCAGGTCTTACAAGGACCGAGTAAAAGGCACCACGTCTTATAGTGTGAGAGACGCCAGCGGGTAACCACCTCCGCCATTGCGCATCTAACTCATTATACAACCATCCTATGTTAGAGTCCGGTGATGATATGTATGGTGGCGGGAAACTGGAAGAATTTACATATTTTTTTAATTACAATGATTTGGTGATTGATTTTTCTACCAAGGAGGAAAATCAATTTAATAAGAATCCCGTAAAATCCCAAAACAAATTTTATCTTTAGATATACTTTCAACACAAGGCTTTACAATTTAATAAATGTTAGTCTATTAATAGATTAGAGAACAGAGAATCTTCGACCTGTTTTGTAATCCTTCAAAACAATCTTAGTGAGTGAAAGTATGACCGAAGATGCAATAAGATAATATAGGTATGTAAGGAAAACATAATATATTTTCCTATACAAACTCTTGTCTATATTGTATTTTATATAAACTATTAAAAAAAATAATATAATATTAATATTTAATATACTATTAATATATTTTTTTGTATATACATATTGTATGTATATATATACAAAAAAAAAATTCTCGTGTCACAATGTTCGTTCCCATACTCCTCCGAAACGGCTCAGGGAGCGTTCAAGTATAACGTAACGCAATTTTTGGAGATTATTAACCCCCCCCCCATGTATCTCGCCGGAACGTTTTTCAAATTTTTTTTTTGTAATTTTTAGACAATTTTTTTTGTTTTATTTTTTTACGATACAACATACAAAAATATATACAACCCTTAATTTTCACCCCTTTACGATCATCCCCTATTTTTTATTATAGCAGATGTTTCTTAGAAATAGTATACATGGCAAAACAACATTTGTCGGGTCAGCTAGTATTATATAATAATTACCTGTTCACTGGCGATGATTCGTGATTACCAAGGGCTGGAAATATCGGTACACCAGGGAACATATCTGACATTTGGGCGACTGTTTCCTGAAGGACTTTAAGATTTTCTTCCTTCGTCTGATTCCATACATCGTGCGGTGGCAGGTCCCCAGTCCATAGAATGTAATCAATGTCCTGCAAGAAATATTAAGTAGCTAACTCAAACGTTATTACCAGTTCCCATATCGATTTAAGGACTATGGCCCATTAGATAAAAGTGAGTGAGTGATTAATACCTTGCGAGCGTGAACTCCATAGTTTACGTTTATGTTATTATGTATGATTTAATGGAAATGTTAATATATTAATGGTGACTATCCTTAAAATTTAAATTGGGGAACCGATGTGCTCAGTCCTACTATGATTGCCAGTAACATAAGTAAACACGTACTTAAAAACTATGAAGTTTTATGTGAGAACTATATTGATGTCCATTGTTTTATAGAGAACTTTATACAAATAATTATTATAAAACATGTTCTCAGTTATATTACTGTAATCATAAAAAGAATCGTATTCATTCTAAAAACAATAAATAGATACTTTGACCTACGATGCCATTAATTAACCCTGCACGTTCTACATGACGTACGGTATCAGCTAATAGACATGCTTCATCGTGTGTTCAACTATTTAGAAATGCAAATTTACTTAATTAGACGTGGCTAGCTTAGTTAGTGGTATTTTTTTCCGCGCACCATTAGGTATGTGGAACTAGCTGAACCTTTACGACAAAGGATAGTCTTAGTTGTCAAAAAACTTTTTAAATGGCCAGCCATGCTGTCGCGAGACTGGCTGAGTGTCTAGGCGCTTTATTATCAATATTCTAATAATACTCTTGTCCAATTGCCCCCAAATCTATACAAAGAAGACTTACGGATTTGTTATTAGTTTAGATATACTTAAAAGAAGTACAATTTTTTTACGATATTATATAGTCAGAGTAAAGACATGCTTGCGTGAAAACTGGGCAGAACTTTATAATTGTAAAATACACATTTAAGCTCGATTTTAATCCTGTAAAATATTATATATACGGTTTAAAATATGTATGTCTCATTAATCATTAACCCAAAATATACTAAATAAGACATTAATAGATTAAGCTATTTTATACATTTAAATTGTGAGAAACTTAAAAAAAGGACAATAACTATTATCAAATTTATTTTCATCTTCGGGCGGCAGTGTTGGCCTATTGGCATCAGCGTGCGACTCTTATCCCAGAGATCATGACGCTCATTCTGCTGGTTCGAACCCCGGTTGTGCACCAAACGACTTTCTATGTTCGCATTTAACACTCGCTTGTAAAAGGAAAACATCGTGAGGGAACTGACCTTAGACGTAAATAGTCGACGGCGAGTGTGACAGAAGGCTGATCACCTACTTGCCTATTAGTAAAAAACAACTGATCACGAAACAAATGTCTACATAAATCTAAGGTGCACACCTAAAAGGTTGTAGCGCCACTTGTTTTTTGGTTTTATATTTCTTACGGCAAACGATAAGTATCGCTTTACATTTAATTATGTTAAATGCCTTACGGTATGCGTATCGGCTATATGCTTCAACATGTGGTCAATGGTGCGTTTCGGAGTATCGCATTTCCGGTAATCCCCCCAACGGCCAGCGCCCCCACCAGGGGTTAAGGCAGGTCCATTTGACGCTCTACAACATAAGGGCTCGTTGCATTCTGCGTTTGAACCTGAACAAGAAAACACTTGTAAAATATTGGTTTTGATAGAGAAGCCACCTTTTCATGTTAACCTGTGTGGATACGAAATAGCTTGTTTGGGAATCAAACCTAGGACCTCCAATTATACGCATTGTGCGTTTCTAACTATGCAATCGGGGCGGAAGTCCGATGTACAACTCTCTAAATTAGACGAACAAGTATAAATTATTCGGTGGAATGCGTCCTTTTTTCGCTTTATATGTACTCGTTTAACAACTGAATATTATATTGACTCGTATCTTTTCCTTAGTATAATTTAGTTAATAATTATATTAGTTCTAAAATCATATACAGATATGTGATAACGGACTGAGGTCGTTATGTAGTGCTATCTAAAAAGGGTTACCTTCAGCATAGTACGGGTCGAAATGAGTGTCAGATATTTGCAGTACTTTAAACGATGGAGCTTTCTCTATCGGCGCTTCTAAATCATGTCTCGGCGGCTTTGGCACTGGCGGGAAAGCTACTTCCCATTCATGGTACGGGTTATAAACATCGCCACAAGCATCACCAATCACGAAACTACATATTTCGTCTGGGCCATATGTCACTCGCGTTAGGACGTAGATTACCTCACTCTGAAAATTATTCTTGTTATTATAAAGTGAAAAAAGCCTCAAATTCACCAAGCAATTAATTCAAAGCAAAGTCAATCCTATGAAAACTCTGTAACAAACTATTTAGTAATGTGGAAACATACAGCAAAATATCAGTAAGCAGAGTAATATAAAAAAAGAATAAATGTTTTATGCTGTACAATTGATACGATAAAATATATTTTTATGTATATATAAATACCCCAAATAGTCGCGTAATTCCATCGCAGACTCTGGCTGATTGAATATTCAGCGAGACGCAAAATTTATAAATCATCTTATTTATTTCCTCTTTACTTTTACCGAGCCGCATATAATGTTGTAACAAGCCTGCCCCCGCCTTACACGCTGTGCATGAAACCTTTGACATAACAGAATGTTCCACTTCATAATAAACTTGTTTTAAGTTGAGCAGCTTGAGCGCTTTATCGACGAAGAGCGGCAGATTACTGCTCTTATCACTATCCCAAAGGAGTCGAGAATAATTTCGCTTTAAGGCGGCCATGTGTGCTATGAGTTCCGTTTCATTGGCTGTGGGAGGTAGTTTGTGAATGAAGTTAGATGGCGAAAATAAAGCTTCGTCATTGCGAGGTTCATCTGTCCAGTTCCAGATGTCCATCGGTTGACTCCATTTGATAACTGGTTTAATATTTCTGCCCGTTTGTAAAAATAATGGATTACCTGTAAAGAAAAAAAAACATAAAGGTAATTAATATACCTATAATTATCCCCAGAGAAATTGGTTACGTAATGAATATGCTAAACTAAACTAACTATTTAACTGCAAAGAGAATATCTGCTTCAAAAATAAATTAATGAAATAGTGACAGAAATTAGTAGTACCTAGTAGTTTTCAATAGTAATAAGTGAAAAAAATTTAACATCAAATACCTTATAGGGCTATTTAATCCAATTAAGAATGTAGTAAGTAAATAAGGCTAATATACGATTGTTTTTCATGTAGTAATTACTTTATGTAATAAAATAGGAAGCATTATAAATATTAACTTGCCTGATACTAAGATTATTGTGAGGCCGAGAGTTACTGCTTGAAGAAGCCATGGTAATCTAATAACCATGACTAGGGGCGTAGAGGAAGTCTGTAAACAAATTGTAAATTGTTTTATGAAAGAGTATATATTATGTCAAATAGAAAAATACATAGTTTCAGTTCGTTGTTTGAAAGTTAGAAAAAAAATCAGCCACCGGATTACAAAATGTTTTCGCAGCTAATTTGACATTTGACACCTTCAATAATCGAGGTCGTCCGATGTACGAAGGAGCACTGTGTGGACGTACTAAAATATTGTGGAATGATTATCCTTGGGGTTTTTCTAAAGAAATAATTTATATCGACAATAGTGTATCGGTAAATGTGTTTTTTAACTTATAGTTTTTCTGATATATTTAATTTAGTATCTGGTTATAAATTAACTTTTTATATTTACTCATAGTTTATTGTAAACGCTAACCGCAATAAAATGTCTCGTAAAAATCCTTTTCCCACTATAATCTAAGAGAAAGTAGGCCAACGGATTATGTCATAAAATATAATAACTGATAGATTTTTATGGCCTCAAAATCATGAATATTCCTTATAAGGAAAACAGGACGCTAGAATTACTAGTTCAATGACCTTGCCGACAACTCTATAAACAACATGTTATTATTTAGTTATTGTAAAATATATAGGTAAGTTGTGGTACCCCATTGAATACGCAACGCAGGCAGACATATGTACCTACTACTGGTTTTTATGAAAAAAAAAATCGCTTAAGATTGGTAAGAATAATTAAAACTGTTTCTAAATTAATTTGAGCTAGATTTGATTAATAAATCACTTACTTGCCATATTAATATACACAAATATATTCGTCGTTGTCGAAAGATTTACATTCTGAAATTGTATTGGAGAAATAGCTTAATACTTTTAGCGAAGCTTCACATACAAATATGATTTGTAAAGAGTACTGATATGCAGTATGGCAAATTAGTTTATCCTATTGCAGAAATTTTTAAACCATTAGACAAATATTTCATAAACACAATGTAACCCGCACTAACGCAATCGTGTCATGGGTACATGACCATAATTTAGATTTTAGACCGTATGTTCTGAATATAATAAGGTAAAGAATGATGTGGGTTGGTAATTATCTGTTTACTGCATTCAAAAGTGAATACCAATGAAATCTTTCTCTGCGTATAATGAAGGCAAAAAATCCGAGTAAACTTGGTCATAAAAATATAATGAACAGATATATCGTTTTGTTTTTCATAATTACTGCCGATTTTAATTTGTTTTTAGAAATACATGGAAAAGTCTGGTTATACGAAATGGACTTTATACGAAAAACGTGTCTACACTGAAGATTAAGTGTAGTTGGGCTAACTAATCGTTATTACAAATTTGCATTAAATTTTACATGTTGTTCATATACGCCTATGTTTTGTAACAACGATCGAAAATTAATCCTATTTCCAAGTGGAATTTTACATGGTATTCGAACCATGCGTTAAAGGAAAGTGTATAACAAGATGTACGCAGATGAGGCATCATGCAACAGTTTGCGATTTTCGTAAGTCTGTGAGTCAGCATTTTATAATACGGACGTGGAGGTCGCCACTTTCTCCTTGCTTCATTGACTTTGCTGGAAAGAAAGTGACGCCGGTATCGCACGTTTTGCACTGAAGCGCACACAATAACTTACTTGCAAATTGATATTGCGACGTGTTATTAAAAATAAAATGAAATAGTGGATGTTCACTGTTAGATATCTTTCCTATAATTAATTTAACACATTTGAGACTCAATTCTGTCGTATATACGGCGAAATCTTTATACATTAGTAAAATAAAGTCGTTTTTGCAATTACTTTTTTCACACACTTTTTCTTTTTTAATTGTGTTACAATCACTTAGTCATTGTGGCAAATTTGTGAAGAATAAGTTTTTTTTCTTATGTATGGGCTATATTTCTCGAGGCTCGATATTAGGTTAGGTTTTCTTATTGTTTAATTCGTTATAAGTATTCTTATAGGATCTAGACGTTGTCGGGATTCATTTTATTTAAGAAACTTTCCGAATATTTGATCGGTGGGTTGATGTGCGACATGTGAGAAAAACTTCCGCAAATTATATTTATATGAATATAGTTAAACTTTTCTTAGGACAAGAACGACTATTCGCGATATACAAATTTTTCCTGTTTTTGAATACTAGGGGCGTTTAATAAATAGTAATACTGCTATATATTCGCCTTGAAAATGTATCGCATTATAACTATTTTGTTTTATTTATTAAAAAAAACACTGGCACACAACCCAGACATAAGATATAGTATCTAATAATAATAAAGCAATAATTTCTCTTTTGTTTTTTTTAAACTTGAGTCATCTCATGAGTTACTAGTTTGCGTCGTGTCGGTTATAAAATATCTCTGATTGAACTTTTTTACTATGAGCTCATGCTCCTCTATATTCTACGGTTACGACCCCTGCACTGGACGCCCTTTTTTTAATCGTTTGTTCAGTAGTTAGTTCAGTAACTACTGAACAAACGATTAAAAAAGTTGAAAACTTTTTCCTGTGACTGTATGTTTTATAGCAGAATAAATAAAGATTTCGATAAGAAGTGTATTATACACAACCATTTGGGTATGAAAAAAGTGACAGCGCTCTGGGTGCTCAGAATCCTTTCAGAGATGCTGACAATGCTGTTTGGATTTGATACAACAATATCTTGTCTAATTTTTGGCTTTGAAACATTGCTCCACCATTTTGACCCGGATACAAAAAAAACAGTTGGAAGAAACCTACAACTCCAACTCCGAAGAAATTTACGGCGATTCCATCAATTAGGACAGCCAAGGGGTGGTAGTAATGATGGAATACCTTTACATAGAGCCCATTGCGGAGACTTTTTTTCTAGGTAGAACAAATAACAAATGTGCCAGATGAAAAACGCAAATAACGGCGTGGCAAACTCGGTAAAGTTGTTTTGTTTCACTAAGGGTGGATTCGACCAAACAAGAGTAAATCTTAATCTTAGAATAAATCGTCAGTTAATCGAGAGTAAATCAATTTTACGTATTACCATCTACAAATTCTAAAAATAGTGGGCCTATTCGGGGATTATTACTATACTGCCGTTTCGCACGGAATAACAGCTATTCCTAGAATAATTTAATGACGTCAATCAGTCCAATCATCTGATTTCTGTCATTTCACAAATATGTATTCTGTGTTTTAATTTCAAGTCAACGCAACGCACTAAATTAATAGTCTGGCATTGTATAATGAAACGTTTAAACAATTTATTGTTTATTTATTTATTTTTAGTTTTTTTATTTTCTATAATATTATAATGAAATTCAACTAGGCTCAACAGAAGTTCCTTTTTAGACGACAGCCTCAAACAAACAACAAATAAAAACTTTTTGTTGTCGTTTGACACCTGTCTAAAAGCTACTTTTTCACACTATAATACGGAAAATCGAGTTGACATGATGTATGGTCTTAAACTGTCCCGTTGTAGAACAACATTTATTTGCCGAGTTTTATTTTCGTTCACCATTCTCTTTGCTATTCGCATATTGTTATTCCTAGCGCAATTATACTATCGATTACGTGGAAAAACGGCTATGGATTTACTCGAGATTAAAATCATGGAATAGATTATTCCTGGTATAGTTAAACGTGTATAAATTGAAGTTTGGTCGAATCGACCCTAAGACGCGAACAAGTCTAGAGTTTCGATGGCTATTCAAGAAGCTGGCTTCGAATTGATGGAACATCCTCCATATTCACCGAAGATAGTTTCTATTGATTTTTTACCTATTTCCACGGTTAAAGGAACATCTCAAGGGCTATAAATTTCAAGATGACGCAATTGCGGTACACGATTTTTTACAAAAACGGAATTGTAGCTTTAGAAAAAGACATACATTGCTTAAAAGGTACATACTACATCGAATAAAATCAAATAACATCCAATAAAAGGCAATTGCGTCACTCGTTTTCCCTTTTTATTGAAAACTCCTAGTATTTTCTTTCATGTAAATAAAGTGTTATGTGAAAACTTTGAATCTTGTAGTTAAAAGGAAAATTACTGGAATACACGTAAATATTCTAATTGTATAGGACTCAGGTATAGTTAGTTAAATTGTTTAAGTAAGATAAAAAGATACAAAGTATATTAATTGCATTTCCGCATTTATAACGTGTCATTTTAATGCGGATCTGTCAATAAAGCCAACATATATATTACTTATATTTTATGTAACACAGTAGCCGTATACTTGGTGTAATTTTATACCTATCAATACTTAGATAATATCTAGGTTGTATTATGCATATATTTATTGAAATAATTAAAGAGTAACTGTAGAAACATGTAGATAAATAATAGATATGTATATTCATTTGTTCACACAACCATAATTATTTTCTGTTTTAGAAGCAATAATTAATTTTATTGACATTGAAACTTATTAGCCAAACATTTTTCGAAATTTCTTAGGATGGCTTATGATAATTTGGATGGCGCTAACGATATTATAGCCTAAACATGCCTGGTCGGTAAATGATGTGTGTTTTAGTTATCTATGAGTTAATAGATTTTTTGTTTGTTACTCAAGACAGATTCTAATCTATGATTCGTAACTGTATGAGTATACTAAATCTTCTATTTAATTCGTTGTTTTTAACAGGAATCGACCAGTAAAGTTTTATTTACCAACATCATAATTTGTACCAATATAAAGTTAATTAAAACCTTTAAACACAGACCAAATCAATTTTAGATCTCGAAAAATCCATTCCAGTACCGCGCTTTGCCTCGGCCCTCGACTACTTTCATTTACTCTCCAAACTTGGCTACTTGTTTAAGTTCACCAAATCTAAATGTTATGGTTATATAATACTCGTGTATATTTTTGTAAGAGATCGCATAGATTGTAGCGCTGTGAACAGTTACAATGCATGTAGCGGTACATAACTCTTATTGTTTTTTATAATAATACCGTTTCTTAACGTTCGGTTAAATACGTACAATTATAATTATTAAAACATATAATAACTTCTTCTGATTTCATCAACGTGGAGCCTAAATGAATGAATAGAAACTATATCAATAAAAAAAAATATTTAACATTTCAATCAATCAACAATAGAAGAAAAAAGAACACTAAGGACGAAGTTTGTGTGGAGACCCGCCATTTTTAACTTAACATATAAAAACGACTAAATTTATTTTGCGAACGTGAAGAAAATATGTTTGTTTCTAATTTGGGACTACCGTGGAAAAACTGATAATTTTATCCAACATTGATATTTTGATTTTTACATGTACTACTAGAAATAGGTCTAAGGCGGAGTTTCTCTTTCTCTCTCTCTCAACAAATATATTTACGAATTGAAGAAACATAACAGAGAAAAACTGTCGTAGATCTTAATTAGAATGAACAAAAAAATAGATTCTTTATTTATATATACCTACGTGTAATTCTCTGTATACTGGTAGTACAAGAGAAAATACATTATCGTTTTTACTTTAGCCCACTTCTAGCACTGGTTTAGTTCTCTACTATCCAATACATAATCCCATTTATCGTTGTTGTTTCTAGTCATTGTACTTCTAAGTGCTTGATTATACTTAACATAATATATTGATAATATGATATTGATAATATGTTATGAAAACTGATAAACTTCTCAGTTGTAAAGGTTACTCGTTAAAAGACCATCCCTTGATATTAAACAATATACTTATTTGAAGTATTTGACAAAAACAAGTGTTACGAAGACCGTAAAAGTGTTAAATTTTGTATTACTTAAATAGGAACACGAGATGTTGAAGATATAAGCAAATTACAAATTGCAGACATTTTGAATTACCCATTGCGGTCACGAAATCTGTACTCCGTGGTTGCAAAGTGATTCATATTAAGCTACTAGAGAAAGCTCTGAATAAACAAGTGTAAAATATACCTGTGTTATATTGTCGAAACTCATTGCTAAATAGGTAAAAACTATGATAACTAAATCAGTTTAATTAGGACTGAACTCAATATTTTCAACGCAGCACTGATTTATAAAAAGAGAGAAAGAGTAGTAGCATTAGTAATGAGTAACCTAACAAAAAAACTTAATTAAAAAGTAGTTAGATTGATTTAAATTAAAATGTAGGTTGTTAGGAACATTTATTCAGGATTTTTTCTAAGAAATTAAGGTAACTTAAATTCGTTCATAAAAACACAAACATAGATGGTAATAGGAAGATATTATAATGTCGATACTTTTTATTATTAAGTACTAATATTGTATAAAACGATGAATGTGTTTGGAATATTCACGGCCGTATGAATTAGATATTTACTGCTCATTATATGATCGAGGAAGTACGCTAACTAAACAAATAATCGATATGAAAAATACTGTTGAATGATCTGTTTAAAACATATATGCGTGTGCGTTTTAATCCAAAAGTAAGTAAAAAACATACTATCATGATGCAAAAAGCATCTTTTAAATGCAATCCAGACTTCCTTTTGTTCCTGCAGATACATACTTTCGTTTAGTTCATCGAACTCACTTTCTCCATACAGATTTCCTATTGTACAGCATTACATTCTCAAAGGAATGCACTTCTATTATATTCGTTAGCAGCTTCCACAAAACATATTTTGAACACTGACCACGTCGCTTATTAGTTTTTACTTTTCTCATGTTTCACTTTTAAGCAGCAAACACGTTATTTGTGATATATTCACACTTATAGACGCGAAAGTTTTTCACAGTCGACACATAGTTTATCAACCCTAACATAAGAAACTCTTTATTAACTTCAGAATAAATCTGAATCTTGTTAATATTTCACATATTATTAAAAATTATTTTAGATACCTAACTTGATTTTTTCTAACATTTACTGACTCAATTTTTTAATAACTATAGACACTGAGATTATAAAGTACGTTAAGATTTGTATGTAATATATAAAATTTTCATGTGAACGTTACATAAAAAATAAAACCAAATTTAAATATTTAATGTTCTTACATAAATAACTGTTACGTTAATTTTAGGTAGGTAAGTACTTTTATTATTTTCTCTTTATTATCATATACTATTTTTAAATAGATCATAAATAACGGTGCAATAAAAGTCAAGCTAATTTCAAACACCGAAGTAACATTTAATTGTCACCTACATATCATAATGTGATCACTGATCTTATTAAGGAACGTTATTGGACAGTGAACGTGCGAAGTTTTTCTCATTTGCCATTCAATGTTCGCGGCACCTATTGCTTATACTGTTTCAGCCTGTGTCATAAACAAAGACGTGTAAGCGAACGATTAGGCATAATAGGACCATCCACATATTAAAAAAAACACGATTTGAGCAAAGGTTTGCAAAATAATTATTGGATTGGACATTTATAGAAGGTAAGCTGTTTCAAATAAACTTTAAATAAATCGTCACTCACCTATTTTGTAACAATTAAAGTACAAAACTAATATTTAGACGTCATGTGAATAGTAAAAGAATAAACTTGTTATATGCTGACACGACAAGTAATATCGGCGGTTGGTAGTGGATTAATATTACTGCAACCATCTCCAGTTAATATAGTAAAAAACAATGTTGACCTCCGTGTCCACAACGATAATAACTGTAACCTAAATCATGACATATTGACAAAGACAATTGTTTTTATAATCTTTATCTAAGACGTCATTAGATCGCGTGATGGACTTGACTTTATTTCTTGACAAATACCTAATAAGAGTTATTAGATCATAATTAAAAAGAATTGGATAACCTAGTTACTGATACAAAGAATACAGCTCCATTAAATCGGTAAATTGAATAGGAGATGAATAAAAAGTATAACATTAAATATTTAACCAAAATATGCTTCATGTAATGAATATTAACAGTTATTAGAAAACTTAACTGAAAAATGTAATTAATTTTTTTATGAAAAAATGTATCAATAAATTTGGTATTTGATATTATGGAAATATTCAATATACAATTGTTTAAGATAGAAAGAGATTAAATCAAGAAATTACACAACTGTAAAGTAAATAAAGGACTGCCTGCTGACATTGAACTAGATCGAGATGCTTGCATGTTTGAGCAATTATTAGTGTAATTGATTCCTCATGCGTGTGCATTATTCATCCCTTTGCCTAGTTTTCGCGTGAATCACGTGTTTTTTTTTGCAGCTATTTCTATTAACGTATTAAAGACAAAAGTACCTTTTTCCATTATTTTCAATCAGATAAAACAAAGAATACTTACTCAAGGGCGAGTGATCTTTTCTTACTAAGTCTTAAATTTTTTGAGGAATAAGGATTTATCTACATATTTCGAGAAACGGTTTCAAACCTATGAATATATAATATATTTTAATTAGTTGAACCTTCTTCAAAGCTATAGTCTATTAATCAGCACTTATCTATTTCATCAGGCTACTGTGTCATTGTACGGTTCTCACAAGTGTCGCTTGACCTCCGCCATACTTTCGCCATTCATCGTGACATAATAAAGTAGCTTATTAAAGACACATTTATATGGACCACTGCTCGTTATTACGTTGCATAAACGTGTTTTGTATTGCACTATATTATAAGACTAAAGAGAAGCCTTTATATACAATAAAAAGGTTTTATAGCACTTCTAATATTGTTTAGAACTCCGACTAGAATGTAGAGTTTTTGGTTAAGTTGGAAAAGAATACTCCATATTACCCTTATTTACAAGTATTGTTAGGTCTTATGTAGAATGTTATGCAGAGCATGTGATTTCAATACATATTAAAAACAATGTCCACTTGTGATTCTATTGTCATCCAATTTAACCGTTAACCTCCTTTGTATAGCTAAAGAAAGTAGGTATAACTATGACTGTTAAAGGATGACATAGTTTTTAAAATTTTCAGCTTTAAAAATTGTTTGATGATATGCCGGTGTTTGTTCCGGACGGACTATTCTTTACTATAAAAAAATACGAGTACAAGTCAAACTAAAAGTAATTCTACTTATAAATACAATGCAGACTTCAAATAATTAATGTAAGAACGATTAAAAGAGGACAATTTACCACATTTATTTTAGTAAATTTTAATAAGGAAAGTCAAAAATATTAATCAAAATTGAACAAAGCCGTTTTCAAGAGGATACAAACAATTTGATCGCTTATCAGGAAATTACTTTGCCTAGATATATTAACTGTTCTAATTAAACTTTGTATATTAATAATTAGAATTTATCTTGTGATATTAAGATATTTATGATATTATTAAGTGAGTTATAAAAAAGAATAATGCAATGAAATAACTTAATTAACGCATTTTTACTATAGTTTTAAAGGCTGGTCTAACTACAGTAACGTATCCAAACAATAATTTGTCACAATAGTGATGACATAATAGAAAAGACCTTAAAGTTGTGTTGACAAAAATCATTTAAGTAACAAACGAAAAAAATGTTTAAGTAACAAACGCCAAATTATAACTTCGTTACGTGTAGAGCGATGCGATGACATCGAGACAAAAATACAGCGTGTGAAATTGATCACGCAACATTTACTTTTCAGGAAAAGTTATTTCTCGTCAGTCAAATATTTTATTTGTTGGGTCTTTATCTTTTACTAATTCGCGTCAGGGGAATGTCGAGCAATGAAACGTTAGGTATGCCTAATAGCTTACATTGAATGTCGCGTAAACCAGAAGTGGGCCATCACGGTTTTGTTGACCCACTGCTTAGAACTTCAATCTCCAACTGTAAAATCCATTAAGAATCGGTTCTTAAACTGTCTATGTTTCGTGTCTTACGCGTATTATTAAATCTCAACTTACCTTACGTTATAAAAAATAATCGGATCTCATCAAGAATTTATTCGCGACACTTTCACACACTTCACCAATTTGCGAAGTTTGTCGCATTCACATAATATTTTCGAGAGAAACTACACTGATTGGAACGCGCATGTGGATTGCTCTGAGGCAGAATACTGAATTATTGAAGTCGCGTGTATAACAGCGAGCTACAACCGTTCTCGGCGCGCGCAGTGAGAGTTGTGGCTTCTGTGGGCCGAAGCCCGCAGCGAGGCTATAGCCACTATCTATCAGTCGCACCGCTGCTGTGACGGACTCCGCTGCAACCGCGATGCTGAGTATTGCACTTGCACTTGTATTGCAGTCGCGATACGCAAACCCGCAGGCTCCAATACCCGTAAAACGCGCAATATCAATATTTTCCACGGAATTGTGATAAGAAACGTGATTATAATATTGTCATAATATATGTAGGATCTAATTATATGATTGCAACTGAGGCGCTTATACGTGTATACATGCAACTCAAGGTTAATAAAACAAACATTAAAACTCAATAGAATTAAATGAGTATAAACAATAGGTAGCATCAGTTATAAATATATCTTAGCTGGTTTTTGGTGAAAAGTTAATGTGATGATAAAATTTCTGACCAAAAGACAAGTTAAATACTAAGTGTTCTAAAAAAGATACTTTAGAGACCCTGTCTAAACTAACTAAACTAAGAATATATAATTAAGGTAATTTAAGACAAATCCCATGAATTTAAAAGATCGTATAAAATTTCGATAATTAATTAATTATCGTAATTGACACTGCCCGTGGTACGAAGAAGTTAAGCCCTTACCCCAAATAGCTTGTCGCTATGGCGTTCGTATTATAAGTGCAATTGAGGGTGGCAATGAGGACAGATGGTCATTCAGTTGCATACATAAAAACATAACGATAATACTCTTCAGTGAACACCTGTGTACCACACACTGCCAACCCCTTGTTACGTCTCTTTTCAACATGGCTTATGACAAATTTTTGTCTCTTTTTAAACTTACTATATTACAGTACAAGCTCACTAGTCAGGGTGCTGGAGGTGAAGTTGTTTAGACGTTGTCACAGGCAACGGTAGTCCGATACATGGCAGCCCAGCTATACAATTTTATAGTGCCTCAATTCTTACATGTGTAAAGTCGTACAATAAATACTATAAGGATATTGAAAAACATGTGAGTATTATATTAAATATATTCTCGTTAACAATATTGCTGACTGAAATCACTGTTTATATTCATTTGGATAATATTTTTAAACTAACTCTAAATAAACAGTCAAGTTATGACCTAGAATTGTACTTGGAAGTGTACTGATTACTTGGTATCTTCTTGACGTATTATTGTTTATCTTATAATAGAAATAATTAAATTATTCCATATCAATAACATGCTTTCGAGATATTTAATAGATTTTATTTAATAACATGATATGTATTTTGCAGAAAATGTTACGGAGATGACATCTATTAATGTATGATCATAAGTAATAATATGACATTATCAAATAGTAATTCCAACCAAGACACAGTACAAACTGATCGTGGAGCAGATGATTTGTCTACAAATTGGAAAACTCTTTACAATTCACAACTTTGGACCAATAGTGAATTAAGAAGGCAGATAATAAAAACTCCGTTTATTGAAAACAGGGCAATATCTAATTGTTACACCTGTAGAGGAAAAATAAGAAATTACGAAATAACATCACCGTGCGTTGATCCAAATTTTTTGCCCCGAAGCCATTCAACTCCGAAATGCAATCAAAATGCTATTAAAAATATTGAACTTAGTTTACACGAACATTTTGCTGTAATTGAAGAAGAACACGATGATGCTCGGAACATTCCTTCGGTTTCAAGACAGGTCGATAGCAGCTACCGCCAAAAATATACTTGTTCCACATACAATTCTCCAAATAGTAATTTAGACAGGCGTAGACTAAGGAAAAGCCTCAAAGGCCTCAGGTCTATACTTAATTTTGCGTCAACTGAAAGTCTGACGGAGAAGAGGACTCAACTTAAAGCTTGCTCAATAAGTGTAATGATTGTGGCAGTAGTCGTGATATGTTTGGTTTTGGTTAACTTTTCTACTCCTAGTTTCATACGTGCCCAGAATAGCACAACCGTAGTGCCAAGTGTAAATGTGGATGCGAATGAAACATCCTCAGCTATTATTGATATTCACTCAAACCCGACGACCTACAATGATGTCATAGAATCGACGACGGATAAATTACTATCAACTACGGAACTTATTGTAAACGAAGCTATAGCAAAACTTCGTAAAAATATAAAAACCTATCCGAAAATAAAACCGATTAGGGAATCGCCAAAAGAAATAATTAATAGGGATTTATCGCAAAAGTTTTGTGCGTGCCAAAGTGATGAAGTGTGTATGTTGGAGGAAGAAAGTGGGACATCAATATGCAAAATAGCGACTGACATTCAAGACCCTACAGGTAATTTAACATAACTAAATTTTAACAGCACACTTCTTAAGGAATTAAATCGGTTTAATTATATTTTTTCTGTTAGTAGTAGTCTGTAATTAGTTAAACAGGTAAAGACATTTAAATTATATTTGATAAGGAGGTTTATTTTTTATTAGGTTGCGGTGGTCTGTGCGCTCTAGAAACAGAGGCATGTCAACTAGTGGATAAGGAACGCGGAATACGAGTTTGTCGTCTTTTAACATTGGAAACCTGCTCACCTCAAGACTGGCGTTGCCGCAACGGATTATGCGTGTCAGTTGGGGCTCGCTGTGACGGCACCATACAATGCTATGATCGATCTGATGAAAAACAATGTGGTAATTATTTATTTTGATGATTTGTAAACTTTTCTAAAGGCAATATTTGTATTTAAATTTTTTTCTTCAAACTATGTGTAGTTTCTAACAATGTTCAATGTTATGAAATCTGTCTAAGCGCGGGTGGGGCAGATATAATTAATAAAATAATATATTGGCAACAATTATCCCAAGCTGTATATACAGGCTGGCCAAAAAGTCGTGGATCTAACGCAAATAGGGGATAGAGGAGGTCATCAGCTGCAAAAAACTGTTCTAGGGGGGGTCTCTAAGCTCAACCCCTGCAGTGTTATAATTTATTTTGCGTTTTTATAAGAAAATTGACTTTTTTTTACTAATTCTTATTAAAATTCGAAAAAATCTACATTCTATTTCTTTTTCATAATATCCACTAGATTGGTACTGATGAGTCCTTGCGTTAGACATGCTGTTTATGTTGTATGTTTATTGAGTGTATTGAAGATAATATTAAGTTATACGATATAAAAATTTCTCAAATCATAACTTTTTGTTTACTTCGGACCCCACTGTGAAAAAAAATACTCTACCGAAAAGTGACCCTGTATTACAAGTTTTGGCGCAGTTAATAGGGATTCTGAAAAGGTTTACACATGGTCATGAGTCGCTCTGATATCTTTAAAATTTAATTTTCTTATAAAAACGCAGGGGTGGAGCTTAGGGACCGTCCGTAGAACATTTTTTTGCAGCTGATGACCTCATCTATCCCCTAGTTGCGTTTGATCCATGACTTTTTGACCAACCTTTATATTATATAAATTTTGAGACAAATACTATAATAATAGTTATATTCTTACAAATAATTAAATTGTATAAATATTATTTTGGGATTCCAACACCTTCGAGATAATATTTTTTAATTATACAGGTTATAGTGAATTAACTATGAGTCACGTGATAAATACGTTAAAAATCATGCTGTAGGAGTTGCATAAGTGTTAAGCTTTAGGTAACATTGTGAAAAAAATATATATTTTTATCCACAGAATGTGATTTAACGAAACAGTTTCGCTGTGGACATTCTTTATCTTGTTTCCCAAATAAAAAACTTTGTGATGGTGTGATTGATTGTTGGGACGGTTTTGATGAAGTCAACTGCACTATGGGTATGTAATTAGTATTAAAGAATTTGCTTGTGCATTGTTACACGCGTGCATTCTAAAAATATATATGTTTACAGAATGTTCTGATAATCAGTTCCCATGCAACAATGGCCAGTGCATTGTTTCATCGCGATTTTGTGATGGTTTCGCCGATTGTGCTGATGGAAGTGATGAACCCCATGGCTGTGACGCGGCTTGTGGTGCTCATGAATTGAAATGCGTTAATCAACGCTGTGTCTCATTGGAGTTACGATGCAATAATCGTGACGATTGTGGCGATAATACAGACGAAATCCAGTGCTCTTAAAATAATATTTACTATGAACTGCCTAAATTGTTTGACAAATTTCTAGTTATGCACTTATTGACTCTACAAACCCACCTAGTGTATTATAAGGAAATGAATTGCTGTTCAAGGATTTATTAAGGATTTATTTTTACACATCACATAATATAATTTTAAAATAAAGTCACATATTTCTTACAATGTATATCTTTTAATGTTTCATTCACTCCCAAAACAAAAATAGGAAGCAACTTAAGTTATACGTGAGAGATAATGAGAGAATCTTTATTTTTTTCATATTAGAATGCAGTGCAATAAAAAACAACAACTAAAAATACACATAAAGTGACAGTCCTATAACCCTGGCAAAAAAAAGTTGTTACGGTAGGAAGTTATTATCTTAAATACATATAATATTTTATCCATAGTTCTTAAATAATAAATTACATTTAACGGATTAGAATCACGGATCTATTTGTTAAAACTTAAAAGGTGATGTGTAAGAGCTAAATTACTATAATAAATAGCATGAAATACTAGAAACTATTAATTGCCTCTTATCTATCTATCTATCTATATATATAAAAGAAAGTCGTGTTTGTTACAACACTTATAACTCAAGAACGGCTGGACCGATTGTCATGGTTTTTGATTTGTTTCCGTCCCGAATAGCAGAATAAAATATCGGATGACTTATCGAATAACAATAAATAAATTAATTAATTTTACGAATGCAAAAACCATATGGTGCCATCTGTTGACAACGCTACGCATCATTTTACGTCGAATTCGTGTCAGTTCAAGAAATTCCGATCTTGAGGTGAATGAGGAGATGCATAACCATGCTTTGATCCTGATCAAAAGATGTTGGATATCAGAAAGTGCTTAACATGCAGTATTGCCATATTGACGCTAGAGAGAAGATGCCTAATGGGTAAAACTACCATTCTTCTTTCGCAATGGCAAGCAATAAAACATTTCTGTATTTGCAAAAAAGTTGTATTAATACTTAACATTAATGAAATCCTAAACTAAGTTAAATTAAAGTAACAACGATATTATAAGGTTGTAGGGCGGAACGAAGTTAGCCAGGTCAGCTAGTTATATATAAATTTCAAATGAAGGCTTCGAGCCATATCTATGTATAAATAAAAAAAATATTCAAAATTCCATGTCACATTAAGTAACATTTTTGACGTTAAGACTATTAATCTCATTTTTCGTATGGTATTCAGAATTCAGATAGCGATGAAAATGATAACCTCAGAACCTTTCTTTCTTATTGTCAATTGCAGTTTAAGCGGGAATATAAAAAATAAACAGCTTGCATTTGGATTTTGGCGGGAATACTTATGGTGTAAAACACTCAACCAATTCTGTAGTCTATATCTAAGAGTAATAGACACAAGATGTCTGACGGATATTCATCTATGATAGTCAAACATTCAAAATAAAAAAGTACTTTACTTAATTTGTATATTCCCTTGAGACTTATAATCATAGATTTCTTAATAGTACTTTAAATTATATATACGTTACTACATTATTTATATCATTATATATATCATTCATAAGAATGTGTTTACACATTCACACTATGTGAATTTGTGTTTAGAATCTATACTTGTGTCTGCAGCTAAACTCGTCTAATTGATTGGTATCTGTGTTCGTCGTCGGACGCACCACAGGGCACAGATTAGTAAATTTTATATTCTTTAGTCGCAGTGTTGCCAACTTGGGAATTTCCCCCCCAAATTTGGGGTAATCAAGATGTCGGGTTTTTTTTGGGGTTAAATTTATTTAGGAGGATTTTTAGGGGGTTCTTTATTCAAGATTTTTTTTCTCTACAAACACACGATTCTATAAAATTTATATTAAGCTTCGAACGCAATCAACAAACTAAACCAAATATAAACTCCAAGCATGGCTACAGCTTAAATATGGAAAAACAATAATTTAATGTGTCAAATTTGTTCCTTCTGACAGTATGATCAAATTATTTAACGTCAATATGTACGATTTCAAAAATATCAGCAAGAGCAAATGAAGTTGCCCACGGAAGATGCTACGGCGTTGGACATAATTTAAAAACAACATTGGAATAATAATAGAATTTTTGTTACACTTAATGTAAGAGAATAATAATATTTTTTTTTTTTTTAATGTTAACTGAACTTTATTGACTATAATGTCTGCTTTTTCAGTCTTTGATTATTTAATTGTAGTTAATTATTTGCATTCAATCAAAAACTATTTTTAATAATGCCAAAGAAGTATAACTTCTTTCGCGCGTACAAAAGTACACGCACCTTTTTAACTGTAACAGAACAGATACAATAGAAAAAGTACAAAAAGCTTTAAAAATAATGCATGAAAAGAAATTGACGAACACGCAAAAAATTGTCTGCCAAGAAACTTTAAGAAAAATGAATTCGAAGAAAGAAAAAATAAGAATCGTTTCATATCATTGGTGTTATCATTAATATTATTCGGTCATTGATTAACATAAATAAATATGTAAAATGTACTCACATAAATACAACAACTATTTTTAATTCATATTTAAAATTACCTCTCAAACCAAGTGTACAACAAAAACTAGAGGTTTTTGATTGACATTTAGGGGTATTTGAAGTTGGTCCCAAGGGGAACATTTTGTAGGAGTTGGCAACCCTGTCTAGTCGAACGTCGTCGGTCGTGCTGGCTTTAGAGTTTAGGCTTCTCGAAAATTGTAGTATTGCAATTATTGCACTGTGTAGTGCGTTTTTTAAATAACGCATTTTTGATTGAATTCCATAATCCTAAAGTCCCAAACCTCTATTTTTACCACATTGCTCTTTAAATTAGTATGGCAGATAGTGATGACGAATATGATCGGAAAAGACGCGATAAATTTCGTGGCGAAAGAGGAGCAGCTGAAGGCAGTAGCTACCGCAGCAGCGACAGAAGAGAAGAACGCAGTCGTGGCCGTGAAGAATGGTCTGAGAGGTACATTCTCAATTTTCTCTAAGCTCTTACATACTATTTCCATGCTAAAATAATTTATTCCAGATCCCAGTCCCAATCCTTTGATCCTTCCAAGATTACAAACCAGCATTCTAAAGCTGTTAAAAGAACATCAGTGGTTGTAAGGTACAACATGTTAAATGTCATATCTGTCCTCTTATCTTATAATCCTCAAACATGTCCTTATTTTAGGTCTCGAGGAGGTAGATCGGGCCCTGACTATAGAGACTATAGAGGAGGTGGCAGCGCCAGTAGAGGGTATTCTCCAGTAAGAGGAGAAGGCCCACCCAATAAGAGATTAAGACCGGAATGGCCTCTTGATGATAGAAGATATGGTGGAATGCCTCATGATTCATATGGCTCTTATGGCTGGGCGCATGATCATTTTGGTCCACACCCAGCACACCAAGGATATGGACAACCCATGCCTCCTGTCCCTGCTAGGTTAATGTTGTTACATATTTTTTCTTATCACTAACACCCAATCAATCCATTTACCTGCCATTACAAAAACATTTGCAAAAATTGACTAAATTAACTGCCTTTCACATCAGGTTTAATTTATTGATTAAACTTACCATTGATTACACTATAAAATAAGTAATTAATAATGTTTTAATATGTACAGCAATTATGATATTAGGGACGCTGTATTACCAACTGGTCCAACTGACGGTCCAAGCACCATGATGTCTTTCAAGGCATTCCTTGCAGCACAAGATGATTCAATAACTGTTGATGATGCTATTACAAAGTATAATGAATACAAGCTAGACTTTCGAAGACAGCAACTTAATGAGTTCTTTGTTGCTCATAAGGATGAGGAGTGGTAAGTATTTTCAGCAACATCAATTATATACTTAATTTTAAGAATATTTAAACAAAAAAATGTCTGGCTGTAGACCAACAGAGGACTGTAAACATCAGACTAAGCTTTAATTTGATTTACAATTCATTCCAATTTACTCCGTAAAAAAAGGATGATAGGTATTTTCATGTTTATGCCTATTAAAGGTTCTATGCAATAATGCTAACATATCCGTAACCTTAAGATTTATTCAGTTACAAAATTCTGTTATGCATGGAACCTTTTAAATATGCAATTGTTAATTTTAACTTTTTTCCCTACAGTCTACAGCGCATGTGGAATTACTGGACGTCGTTACGAAAATATTCCAACTATAATAAATTAAAATGTGTGTAGCTAGTTAATATCGCGTTGACCTGTAGCGCGCAATGCTACAGGTTCCGTTATTGTTAGGGGTAGGGAAATGATTCCACACGTGTGGAACAGGTGAGATTGAGATTTTTAACTTTTCATTTTAGTTTTCACTATTCACAGGTTTAAGGAAGTAGGTATTCACTTGTAACATCGTAACATAACAGCATTGTATCAATGTTGGTAATTTTGTTCGATGTTATGATCCTGCATTATTGTTAATTTTTATTTCTTTAATAGGTTCAAGATTAAATACCATCCTGAGGAGTCTGTAAAGCGTAAAGAGGAACAATTGGCTGCACTTAAGGTTTGTTCCTACCCTTTTAGTCATTTCTTCTTCCGTTGTGTCATGAAGAAAAAGCCCAAAACATTTCTTCTTCATGGCATATACTGTAATAGTATAAATAAAGTTTATTATATGTTTAAATTTTAAATTAAATTGATTGTTTATATTTATAGAATCGCCTTAATGTGTTTCTGGAGTTATTAGAGCAAGGTGAACTTGATAAAGTGTCTGTGGATGTTGACAAGTCAGATAAACTGATAAGACTGCTTGACACTGTTGTTATTAAGCTAGAAGGAGGAACAGAAGAAGATTTGAAAATATTAGATGAGCCAACTCCACCTGAGAATGCTAACAATGAAAAACAAGGTAGGACTAAAAATTTTAATATATTTTCATCCATTACTGTTAACTTCTTCTAATAAATATTTACTAAGAACATGCTGGCATGCATGATGACCCACAAAGCAAGTCGTATTAATATAGCATTGCATTCAGTTCTAAAAATTAGCAACAAGTATATTTTAATTCAGACAAGGCAGAACCTGAGAAAGCTGTAGTAATAGATGTTGATGCCGTTAAGGTGAAGGATGAAAAAGAAGACAAAGAGGAGATTGAAAAGGTTCCTATTTATTTTATTTTTAACAAATGTATCTTTAATTAGACTAATAGATGCACTTGCAATACCTGTGCATATAACATAATGACGATCAAACCTTTTTTTAACTTATAAATTAATAATAGTAACTAGAGGTAGATTTCTAAGATAATTATTGCAATATATTTGCTTAGTTATGAACACTTACACTAAGTAGGAAATATATTTTTTTAGCTGTCCAATACGAATTCTATTAAAAAGTATTAAAATTAAAACTAGCGCGTAAATTTACGAATGAAATTTTAAAAAAAGAATTCAAAGATAGGCCAATTTAGCAAGAGTTGCTTTCAGGATAAGAAATCAGACCCTGAGTCCCCTAAGCCAACTGCCCCTTTGACTATGGAGATTGATCCTCATTTGAAGCAATTGCAGGAGCAGGCGAAATTATTCTCGCGTTACAATACTCCACCAGGGACTGAGCCGGACCAAGAAGTGCCTGAAAAAGAACCACGTAAGTGTTCTCACTTTTATCAACATTTTAATTTGTAAAAGGAAATATTTAGAAATTTATTTAAGTGTATCATACTATTAAATCTTCACTCAATTAACTTCAATAATCATACATAACTTACAAGTAAGGAATGCAGCCAACAAAAATCTGAAAAATAAAGTTATTTTTTAACCGACTTCAAAAAAGAGAATTAGTCAGTTTGTTGAAATCTTGCATTACATATTTTTTGTGCATGTTTATGTTGAGATTTTACTGTTAAAAATCTGATTTATTTCTATAGCACCTCCTGGCTCATCATCAAGCTCGTCATCTTCAGGTTCTTCATCGTCAAGCTCTGAAGATGAAGGGGAGTCTACTCGTCGCAAATCCAAGTCGAAATCGAAGTCTAAAAGCCCAGTAAAATCGCCCAAAGCAAAGAGTAGGTCCAAGTCTCCAGTTGAAAAGATGGAAACAGATTCTCGCAAGGATAAAGAAGATGATAAATCTGAAGAAGCGAATGAAGTCGGACCTGAAAAGAAAGAAGTACGAGCTTTGCATAAAACAACGTCGATTTTCTTGAGAAACTTGGCGCCAACCATTACCAAAGCGGAGGTTGAAGCTGTGAGTATTCTTTCATCTAAATCACATACGTTTAGATTTTTTAATTACCTACATTTTGAGAATATAATTTTTTACACAATAAAAATACATATTATCATTATTTTAAACCAAAAGTAGTAGTAGTAATTTAAAAATTTGAAAAAGATGCAAGACTTAACGTTGCGTTATTATAGTTAATTTACGTATTATGTATACGTGACATCGTTGTTATCAGTTTTTAAGAGTCTATTTCTATGAGATTATACTGTCTCTTTTACATATAAATTGAAAATTTTAATTCCGTAGAATTTTGACATTTCATTAGTGTTGCTACTAAAAAAGTTCTACACCGGAAAAGGGACAAATTTGACTTATTTGAGGGCAATAAAAAAATGCTACGTATTTTTTATCTACAAAAAGATATATCTAAATATTTACTTACTCATGTGACCTAATACAAAAATAACTAATATTTCAATATCACGAACTATATATCGAATAAACTTTAATTACTTTACTTTATTCTATAGCTGGCATCCTTTAAAAAAAAATGTTATCTTTAGTTGTGCGTTTTTTACCGTTTGCAAAGGAACGTAATTACCAGTCGCCGTTAAACCATTTTTAATGTTCACTGCACTTAATAAAATGTATGAATAGACTCAGATGTTCAGACTCATATTGAGATTGAAAAATGTGCCCTGCCAAAAAGGTTTGCCATTACTGACATGTCAAAAAATTATAGCTGTCAGAATTCTACGGAATTAAAAATCAGAGTATAATCGATTCTACGTATTGTTTATACTAAGACTACGACTATTGTAAATTACTTAGTTTGTACAGAAACACGAATGAACTACGACCTGTACGTCAAAATCCAGTACATTTATAATGTATTGGATTAAGTCAGACTTAGTCCTAAGTCTCGTATCTATATCTTAATATGTTGTATTGCAGATGTGTAAACGTTACGGTGGATTTCTGCGTGTGGCGCTTGCTGACCCGTTGCCCGAGCGGCGTTGGTTCCGTCGAGGGTGGGTCACTTTCCGCCGCGAGGTCAACATTAAAGACATTTGTTGGAACCTCAACAATATAAGGGTAACACGTTTTTTATTTTAGCTGTCTTTGATTCATCTAAGAATTCTGTTTGGTTAGATCACTTGCGTCGATATTTTGTTATGGTATCACATTGTAAAATTTGTGTAGAGTTTTCAAAGTGTGATGCAATAATAATTTAACAACAATTCAAGCAATTTCAATTCCCTGTTAAAATCATATGGTTTCATATTATCTCTATATTTATATTCTTACCGCTGCATTCTTAAAGGTATTTGAATCTTAAAATAAATGTAGGATGGTCTGATTAATAGAAGTGTTATCTTTAAATAAATGTATGTTTCAAACCCATTTTCATAGATCTGTTTCAATCTAGTGAGTAATAATATCAAAACTATATTTGTAGTTGCGTGAATGTGAATTGGGCGCAATAGTGAACCGGGACTTGCAACGTCGCATCCGTCCCGTGAGCGGTGTGACGATAGAACGTGTAGTAATGCGTGCAGACGCACGACTCGCAGCGAGACTTGCGCACCTGTTGGACACACGGACTTCGCTATGGGGGAATGAGTCCAGTGAAGAGAATAACTCGGGTGAACAAGTAAGATCTATTTCACTATGCATTAAGAAAATTAATTAATTTAAAAAAAAAAAACTCTCATATTGTCTGTGAATAAAACTTTGTTTGGATTATTTCTAAAACTTAAAAATAAATATAATGTATTCAATAGTGTTCGAATATAGTTTAGTGTTATTTTTTAAGCCACTTTAAAAAAATACACCTTAGGATCCTCCGTTATTAATTTGATGCATATTTTTTTTATGAAGTACGGTATTAGAAATTAGAAACCATTCAGAACTATATACCTGATTGAGTCAATACAAAAATGAATGAATTGAACACTCTTATATCAGCATCATCTTGATGGTTGGAGGTCTTCCACGGTCCGCTTCACAAGGCATTTTCTTTTGCGAACTAGCGAACTGTGGAATCGGCTCCCGGGGGGGGTCTTCCCTCAGAGATACGACCTCCAAATGTTTAAAAAGAGAGCCTACTCCTCCCTCAAAGGCCGGCAACGCACCCACTAAAAATGGGTGTCTATGGGCTGCGTAGACTGCCCTTTTTGGTCGTCCCGCAGCTCGTTTGCCCCCCTATTTTATAAAAAAAAAAAAAAAAATATTACTATAAATATAACAAAATTAAATTTCAGAGCATAAACTTCAACTCCAACAATCCAGTCTTGCACAAGATAACAGAGCATTTGATTGAAGAAGCTTCAACCGAGGAAGAGGAGTTGTTGGGATTAGAAGCGACAACTGAGACAAATGGGCAGGAGGTGGACCCAGAATTGATGCGCGTTCTAGACCGGCTAGTCCTATATCTACGTATTGTGCACTCGGTGGATTACTATAACCACTGTGAATACCCATATGAGGATGAAATGCCTAACCGCTGTGGGATAATGCATGCGAGGTCTGGACCACCTATTAATAAGGTAAATATATTAAATAATTTAAAGCCAAAGAAATAATATTATACCTTCTATCTGTCTTCTAATGGCAAACAAGTACTGCCTTATAGAAAATGATGCCTCATAGAAACTAAACTGTTTCTTAACTCTATCTAGAAAAATCTAGTCTGACGTGTGATGGTAAATAAAATACTAAAGTGATTTAGGTGATAGAGCAGTGTTGGCTAATGCGTGTGACCCTAAGGTAGTGCGATCTAATCACGGCTGTAGATTTCTCTTTCTTTTTGCGCAATTAACACTTGCTCGTATGGTTAAGCACAGGAAGGATCTACTTGCCTATTAAAATAACTTAAAACAGATGCTGTTATCAGAGGTCAAGACATAGTTTGTAGTGCCACTAGTATAGTGGTTAAAATATCGTATTATATTCTTACATTAGTTTCTGACACACATCTATATACTTGTTTTCCTTGAATAGAAATAATATTTCACATTAAAGCCATTGGGTATTAATGAGATATCCTTTTATGCCTTACAGCCAACGCAGCAAGAAATTCAAGACTATATTAAGACATTTGAGAGTAAAATGTCCGCTTTCTTGCAAGATGTCAAACCTTTACCCGATGATGAGTTGCAAAAACTTGGAATTAAGGTAATATCCTCGAAGTATACTATATTTAGTATAAACAACCCATTCTGGGGACACTGGTATATAGAGGCATTAGTGACTGAAAATGTATGTAATAATCTACATATAATCTTAATAGACTAAATTACTCTCTCTTTTATGGTTTTAAATATTTCATTACAACTTAATATAGCCCATATTGAGTAGGTGTAATGAAATAATTTATATGAATAATGAATGTACTTGCGTATAGATGTTTTGTTGTATTATCATCTCAATAAAGTTAAATGTATAGCTATATATAAATTGCTTAAATAGATATTTCTGAAGCAATATTCTTACCTTCTTGGTTTAGTGGTTAATGTATATAGGCCTAGGATTTTTTTCGAGTGTTTACTTAATTGATAAATAAATCAGATGGAGAAATGTGTTAAGTCTTGATTATTTCAGGATTCTGAGGCTGAAGTTGAGAAGTTTATTCAAGCGAATACTCAAGAGTTGGACGTGGATAAATGGTTGTGCCCTCTCAGTGGGAAGAAATTCAAGGGACCGGACTTCATTAGAAAACACATATTCAACAAGCATGGAGAGAAGGTAAAAATAGTCATTTATATCACCATTCATATTCCTAAAAGCAATTGATGACGTCATAAAGCGTCTAGTGAAGTAAGAAATAAATGGCGCGATGCAATAGTAGTATTTACTACAAAAAATACATTATTTGTTTGTATTGGAAAATTTTGGTTTATCAAAACGGAATAATAAAATATTTTTTATTGTAAAAATATGTGTTTGTTTGTTGTTTATGTTTTTTTTTTAAATTTATTTACGTAACCTGGATACAAGTCTATTGGCCCATACTTTTTGCTTGATTATTTGCCAGTGGTCGAGTTCGTTTTTAATTAATTGAATTCATAGGTGGATGAAGTCCGTCGCGAAGTATCCTACTTCAACGCGTACGTGCGCGACGTCCGCCGTCCGCAGCAGCCGGAGCCGGCGACCCGTCCCTCGCACCATGCTCCACCACACCCTGCGCACCACGCCCCTCCACCTGCGCCGTAAGTTCATACTTCAATATTGAAAAAAAATCACGCATAGTGAAATTTGGTGAAAAAGGGGGGTAAGTGTCATCCCCGTGCCTCCCTCGTAAAGCTGTCAATACTGCAGCTATAATTATAGCCTTTCTTCTTAACTTTAGGTAAGACTCCGTATTAGGTCAGAATATTTTTGACCATATTCTTATATCTTCTTTAGATACGGCGGTGGGGGAGCGGCAGCTCGTGGTTGGGGCTGGGGCGGGTGGGCGCCACCCGCGCCTTATGCGCCCAGGCATCCACGTTTCTCGCGACCCAGGTAACGTATACCCATATTATATTGTATTATTAGTATCGGAACGTACATTTATAGGTAAGATTTTCATGTACACAGTTACGTTCGCGTGTGTACGTACACTAAGGGCGGATACGACCTTACTTTTGTAATACATAATACTAGAAATAATTATTACTTATTTATTTAATAGTCAAATCAAATCATTATTGTGTCAATATGTTTGTAGATCAAGCTTTACACGAGCAACTACAAAGAAATATAACAATCTTGATAAATTTATTATGCTATTTGCTACATTTTATGTCCCTTATATCAATATATCAATAGACATACAATATCGAAATAATATTAAAGATACAATACGTTGTCGGTAAATAGTAATGATATAGAATAAAAATAAAATGTTACATTTCCTAATTTAATGAAGTTCCCGTTTAAGGCCGGTAAAATTCCGCTAGTTCAATGGTCACACCTATCCCAATTGGGTTACATGTCGATCATCTGCGAACATTTGACCACAATCGGAAGTGGTCTAACAGATATTTTATTGAAACAAATTAATCTAAAAACAACACATTGAAAAGTTCTTTTGCGATAAAGCTCTCATTCGTCGAATCTGCCCTTAGTAAAAATACAATCTCTTCTTGATAACCTATGGGAACTATACATTTATCTTATGCCCCTATGTAACATACATTATTTTAATATAAAAAAATGTTCACTTAAGAAACTTAAATGATAGCTTTGAGGAAGAAATTACAAGGAAATTAACGAAACAGTCAATCAATTTTAAATTTTTAGAATAGCAATTATTAAGAAAGAAACACGACTTAGAGGGTCCTTTTAATGACCAAATATATTTTATAACTTCTGTATATTAAAAAAATATAGGGATTTTATTTGTTTTGAATGAAGTTGTCTCGCTAATAGTTCAATCAATTTGTCTAAATTACGGTGGAGGTATCTTAGTGTATTTATATATAGTTATCAAATATACATATATTATAATATATTATTAACAAAGGCCTGAGAAATGCTATGATTCATTTATATCTATTTACAATTCGTATGCGTAATAGCACTGAATAATGTAACAGCCTGACCTTAGCATTTACAAATGTATTGTTCGTATTTATTATTTTTCATTTATTAGCCTTGCTTTAATATTTAATACATATAATATATAACAATAACCGTGTGAACAATTTGAATATAAAAATATTACAAAGAATCTATTAATTTTATGAAAAAATAGGCCTTGTACATTCTTTAAATATAATTGGTTTATAATATAAATGGTTAACAATATAGTTCCATTTGAAAAATAAGTTTTAGTTAATAGCCCTCCAAATGTCAATATAGACAGAGAGACATATAGCCAATAGCATTTTGTTTCGTGTATTTAAAATATTCTGTAAACATCCCCCTAAGCAGGATCTAAAAATACCTATCAATCATAATATCAGTGAATAGTTTATTGTTTTTATTAATATTCAACTGAAAATTAACTGTAAACTTCTTGCTCTTCTTGATTTGAGAACTTTGTTCACATGGTTATTGTTAACGTGTATAGGTCGTGGCGATTGTCAGAATTGATCTTTTGGGACATGTATTTTGGACCTTTTAATCTTTTTAGCATGTTTAATTTGCATAATATGTATGAACCAAGTTTGTGAGTTGCAACGATAATTACAGGGAAAATGTGGATCGTTCCCGGCCTATTATTGCATACAACGATCTTGACTTCCCGGACAGTGGTGACATATTCTGAAAAACTAAAAATATATCAATTATACATTACAATGTTGTGAGAACATCATCATTCTACATTTTTTATTTAAAGAAGTTTTCGACTCATATATTGTGAATAATGTTGATATGTATATTTGTCACAACTCTATGTAAATGTATATTAACTTTACAATAAAGTGTCCGAAATATTCTCATTTTTATTTACACCTCGCACCTCTCCTTAGTCGACCGGGAAGCTAAGATTAACGCTGCCAAAGAATTGTCTCATAGTGGCACATTTCGAATGACAACTAGCGCCTTAAATATAATGTTTTCTAAAGTCATATGCTTCATGCAGCAAGCTTGGTTTGTAGAGAATAAATGAATGAAGTAGACCCAAAAAATACTCTTCGTTCTGCTCTTAAAATGCCATACACCGTATCAACAGACAGTTTGCTATCAATATATATCGACCTTATAAAGTATAAAACTGTTGATTTTCTTGTCTTTTGAGGTGCAAAGCGAAAAAGAGCGTTTTCAAATGCTCATAGGTAATTAATTTTTAAAGGGGCGGCGGCGTCGACCTTCGTCCAGTAATTCACTACAGAGATTTGGACGCCCCAAGAGAACCCGACGAGTTCATATAATTCGGACAAGCAGCTTTGGAGTTATTAAGTAATTTTAACGTAGTTAGAGTGTTGAAATGTATATAGATTTAGTCTATGAAACGTTTGCTTAGTCATAAAAATTAATTTGACATCTTGGTATTTTATTTACCCTTCGCGAGCGCTTGGCATCAATTCTAAAATTCTTATTTAAGTCAAACCGCTTTATTCACGATATTAGATTGCACTTGTTGTTTAATAATATTAAACAACTGCTAAATGAAGTGCTTTTTAAGGATATTTAATGTCCCTTAATTTTTGCTTTAAAAGTGGACCATAAGTAACTCTTATCTTATAGGTCACATGCACATCTAAACTTAAAATAAGGTTAGGTCCGTATCTTCGCAGGGCCAGTCTTCAGAAATTTAAATCCAAAATGGCTATTAGTTGCGTTTAGTAATAAAGTGTCTTGCTCCGATAGGCAACACTTAAGTTTTTACACAGTATGATGACGTTTTGTTCTTTCATACCTATAATCTTAATTTGCAGAGACGTCATAGGTGCCTTTATGCTCCTTATAATCATTTTTAATGCATAAACGTAAAAATAATATAATAAGTAGTAATAAAAGTGATTTTTATACTATTTTATGTGAATTCCAATCTATGCTAGTTGTCTTTATAAGATAATGAACGTATGATGGAGGACATAAATTTAATTTTATTATATCTATGAAGTCCTTTCTATTAAAATTAATACAATCATGAATAATCCTTGAATAGTTCGTCGAACTGATACGGTGTTGGGGAAAATCCGATTTTGTGTCATGTAAATTATTATCTAAACGATCGAATGGTGAAGTCATTTTTTGAACAGAATCCGAACCTTTAGGGTGGCCTTGGCGATTTTTAGTAAAATGTATCCGGATTTGCAGTAAGTATTATTGATATTTTGACCTCTGAATAACATAAGTTATGTTCCGCTTACACGTAATCATAGTTATTACCCATGAGTAAGTACTGACACTTAAAAGGTATTATTATACTATTATTATATATTGTAAGTTATTGCCGTACTAAGATGTAACTAGAAGTAATAGTGGTTATTTCTGTACCATTTAAGTAAACAATATACAAATATAGTATGGAATGTGAAGACATGTTTAAGTCCCGGATGTCAGCATCTTTTATAATTTAATAACAGGGTTGACATTTATTATTTTCACGTCGCGATGATTAGAAAAAGCAGAATAAAGTAAGAAGCTCAGCGTAACGTTCGTCCGTTTCCATGGCTGGAAGTAACTTAAAATGCCTCATTATTGGATATACTTATTAAGGTCATTAGATTAGTTTTGTGTTTATAATAAATAATTTTATAACTCTCGAGTAGGTTATTAAAACTATTACTGCGTTTCAAAACTAAGTCCATACTCGGCTATTTTCTCAATGGATTCTAGTTTTAGAATATGGCTGCAGAGAGGATTTCTTCAACATTCAGCACTCACAATCACAAGGCAATTAAATTTATTCTAATTGTGAACAATTATTTATTCAATTTACAATCACATTATCATTTATAAGTTCTGTGGTTTCACGACATGCCATACGTTAACATCATGAAGATGTTTACTTAGTATTTTAGACGAAAATACTTCGAATAAGTACGTAATTAACTTTTGCAGAATTTCGTCTATTTAATACAGTAATAGGTATTTTTATTATACACAGGTATAATGGTAGTTTATTTAGAATGGCTCGAAATAGGCTTTTACGCTAGGCACATTTCAAAGCTGCACAAGTTAAAGGCTTGCGCTGTATCAATTTTAAAATTAAGGGCTATTATATGCATTTCTAAGCTTTCATGTCTCGATTATAATAAGATTCGTCATAATCAAAAGTCCTATTGCATTACACAAATATTGCATGTTATCCAGGCAATATTTCTGTAATGTCAATTCTCAGTCAACGCTAATATTTTTTGCTTTGAACCGGGAAAAGAACATGGACTCTTCCTAATACAGCCATTAATATATACTCGTATATCTCAGTAATAATCATCACTTTGATGCAAAAATTATACAATTCAATATAATATATAGACGTAACTGGAGAGTATTTAATTATTATTTATTTATTTACACTTCGTTACCTTATACAAAAACATACATATTAAAAAAGCCGGTTATATAAGTTATTAGGCAACGGGTAGCCTTATCGCTAACAAGCGATCTCTTCCAGGCAACCATTGTATAGAAGAATAAAAAAATAAACACCTACGGAGGGTAAAGTACAAGAAACGCATAAAAAGTTAACAAAAAAGAACATAAAATAATATGTGACACTAACTATAATAAAGTAAAATGTAAAATAGTATAATTAATAAGTTACAATTATTTTATATAAGTAGCCTATTACGAGTAGAAGAAAAATGATCAAAAAGAAGGTAAAAGAGGAGTGATAGAACTCAGTTGTATAGGTAATTAGGGGTTTTAAGAATTAGATTGTCAAGGGAACGCAAATCAAAACTACCGCCAGAGAGGATCATAAAATTTTACTTTAAGTGAACTAGGAGTTTTAGTATTAAAAAGAACATTATAGAGAAGTTGTAAAATGTGCATCTTGCGCCGCCGCAACCGAATGGGTGGCCAATTGAGCTTTCTTCGGAACTCCGAATGGGTCAAATTTACGAAATCCAATTATGAATCTGATCCATTCATTTTGTAAACGCTCCAACTTATCAAGCTGCAATTCAGTTAAATATAAGATAACACACATCAGCGTAATCAAAAATAGATAGTAGGAGAGAAAATTTAGTAGAGATAGTCAAAAAAAATTGTAACCTATTTGGTGCGTGAAAAGAAGAAAATATCCTTCTGCTCAGTTCGTTAATTCGGGGCTGCCAAGACAGGGTTGTGTCCAAAGTAATGTCCAGGCCCAGGTTCGGGTGGAGCAAAATGGAATGGCGTTATATAATAATACGTAGATAGGACAATCATTCTATCCCCTAGTTTCATAATCTATACATTGTCGTATTTTACCATAAAGGAATGTGTGAGTTTCGGTTGCCTAAGCCATTGACATACCAATACATATTTTTTTTGCATACCTATAGATATATATTGTGTTTTGCTAACACTGAATACGCGTCATGGTCCATTGATATAATCGGTCGATTTATAGGTACTAATACGCGATCACCTATAACAACAACCGTCAGGTCACCCATTTTAAATGTTGTCAAAATGTATACCATAGCGTGACAGGAAAACAGGAGAATCTGAAAAGCAGTAAAACATCGACCAACTCAGATCAATTTGTTATGAATTTCTTTTTTTTATACAAGTTAACGTGATTTTGGTTTTGTCGAAGTAAATAAAAGGTCATCTATATGCCTGTAGGATGGAGATGTTGAGTGTATAGTTGTCAAATTACTAAGTAGTAGTAACAGAAAATTAAATTTGATACTTTAGTACATTTTTGAGTTGATTTTGTTTTTTTTAATTTTTAAAGAACAAAATGTATTTTAAAACTTGCACTAATACACACAAACTAAACTTTAATTAAAGCGCTAACGTGTAAATACCCATCTCCTCCAGGAAAATAAAATTGCGTGAGTAATTTATTATCATGCAGACCGCACTGCTTTTTATATAATATGCGAGACATTTAGCTCTGATACAAGTTCAAATTCGCAGTAAACGCCAACAGGTTTTGTTATACCTATGCTACGATTTGTGTATCGCTTTATAAAGCCAGCCAGTATCATAATAACAACATTATACTCGTAAAGCTTCATTACAATGGAGCTCTCTAGTGATGGGACTCGAGTGATTTTTTTTCACTCGAGTCACTCGGTACTGGTAACTTTCTCACTCGAATGCCACTCGAGTGAAGATATAACTCGAGTGATTTTTATTGACTCGAGTCACTCGGAGTATAAAACTCGAGTGACCAAAATTTTAAAACGAATAAAACAATATTAATTTTACATAGGAAATGTGTATTCATTTTCGAATTAATGTAAAAGCTACTCAAAAAATCTAAACAAAATGTAAATAAATTTAAAAAAAAATTCAAACTAAACCTGTCGTACATAATTAAGAAACCTCTTATATCAACTATCAGTCAATTCAAAATATTATAATATACTACTAATAAGTTCTAATCTAATTTAATTTATTCTAACAAGGAACTTTCATGAGATCCAAATATGAACAGTTATATTATGTTCTTACACAATTTAGATAGTAAAAAACATGCTTTAAAATTAACTTAAATTAACTCAACAAAATAACAGAAATAATGTATTTTTAATGAGATAACAAATTTAACTGAAATTGCTGTAATAACTACTTAAAAAAATTATTTGATCAATTTTTTTCCCTTCCAAACGGTTTCTTCTTTGATTACATATCAGCGCAGCTTTAGAAAAAACTCTTTCTGAAGGAACAGAAGTTGCTGGGATGCATAAATATTTCATAGCTAATTTATACAGCACTGGCATAATCAGTTTCCTTTTCTCCCAGTAAGCAATAGGATCATCTTTTCTATCTATGTATTCTTCGTCATTGTATTGTTTCACCATGATGATAGCCGAGGCTAATGATGTTTGATTTGTAGTACGTTCCGAAAGTTTTGCATCAAAATGTTCCCATAAATCATTCGAGTCCTTATTTTCTGGTTGTGGTTGGCTTGACGATGAAGACTCCAATTCTGTTCTGATATGATCTGAATTTGTGGATATAGAGGTAGATTCAATTTCATCAATAACGGATTGCATAGCCCTATCAGCATTAGATTCTACGCCAAAACCAATTTTCTTAAATCTCGGATCCAAGTAGGTAGATTTAGCTGCAGTTTTGTTTGATTCTAAAATACCTAACCGTTTATCAACAGCATCTAATAAAGATTTTTTTAGATCTTGACCAACGCCTGTATTAACGATCTTTTTTACCTGTGCAGCTTGAACATTTCTAATCAAAGGAATCACTGAAGACAATGTTGGATATTTCTCTCCGGATAGGGCTGCAGTAAGTTTTTCAAGAGGTCTTAAAAGATCTACGCATTCTTGAACCACTTCCCATTCAAAGTTTTGTAAATTATTCGGTGAACCGGGTATATCGGACATAGTTGCTGATAAAGCAGTTTTAATTTTGAGCATTCTTTCTAGCATTACATATGTAGAATTCCAGCGCGTTGGGACATCTTGCTTTAATTTGATACATTCCGTATCCATTGTACGTTGCATTTCCATAAGTTTATATGACGCTTTGGTACTTTGTTTGAAATATTGGACTATGGATTGGCATTTATTTATAATTTCCATAAATTCAGGGTTAGCTTTCTTACAGTCAATGATCGCCAAGTTCAAAGTGTGAGCTACACAGTAGTGGTTCCTCTTACCCAAATATTCAGAAATAGCTTTCTTTATATTCGGAGCATTATCGGATACTATTGTCACAATTTTTTCTGTAATTTGCCACTCATCAAATATCGACTTCAGCAGACTTGCTAAAATAATAGAAGAATGTTCCTCCGTAACCTCTCGAGTAGTAATAGTTTGCGAAAAAAGTTTTGAATTATAAATGTAATGTATTGTAACAGTTAAGTATGCTTTGTTACTGTCAGAAGTCCATAAATCTGTTGTAGCAGCCATATATTCAACTAAATGTAGAATATCTACAATTACAGTGCGTGCGGCATGATATGCATCAGGAAGAATTTTCTCTCTTAAAGATTTCCTGCTGGGTAAAACATAGTCAGGATTCATTTCATGGCAAAAATTAATAAAGCCTTTATTTTCCACTATTTGTAGAGGTTGCAAGTCTTGACAAATCATTTTAGTAAGAGCTAAAGAAATTCTTTTTTCTTTTTGCTTAGTAAGTGAAGCATTGGGCTTTGCAAGCTGTAATTGCTGATAACGCCGTTTCTTTGAAATATAATTGTAAGTGGCAGACGTGGAAGCAAAACTCTCACCTTCACTCGAAGAACATGCTTGTGACGAACTACATTCACCACTGCTATCCTTGTACTGAACTGGATGTTTATTTTTCATGTGCGAAATCAAGTTAGTTGTATTACCAAAATCTTTGTAACTTATTTTGCAAAACTTACAAATAACGGTTTTTTGTTCTAAATTTTTGTCAAAAAATGACCACACGATTGCTTTTTTTACATTTTTACTCATTTTCACCACTTACTAATAACAAAAGTCATAAATAACCAAAACATTAAACAGTAACTACTCACACAAAAAGATTTTTTACGTAATTTCAAAGAGAACCTACAGCGGGTAAACTTGTCAAAACTTGTATTTCTCACTCGGCTCGGTATAAACCACTCGAGTGGTACGAGTCAACTCGAGTCACTCGAAACTCGAGTTGTCAAAATTTTGACTCGAGTGCGAGTAATATAAAAATTACTCGAGTCACTCGAGTGAAAAGCAACTCGAATCCCATCACTAGAGCTCTCGGTGTCGGTGTGTTTAGTGCTAACCTTGAGCTTGGTGACTGCGTCGCCCTATGGATATAGCTCGAATAGTGGAGCTGTTGCAAGAGGTGCAGTAAATTTTTGTTTTGTGTTATCAACGTCTATATTAACTAAACTAAACTAAAATAATAAATATAACTATATAATATTTAACAAAAAATATGATTAGATTATGTTGCATGCATAAAAATGGTATAGGTATCTAAGAATAACACTATTAAAGTCCATATAGATTCATTCGTCATAAACCATGTATGATTACTTTTAAATATATTATTATTTTTATGTAAGTCATTGGCATCTTTTATCTTATTTTATTTTATCTTTTGTCCTGTGTTATTGTAATTTAAACTAAGTGTTATTAATTATTATTAAGTCATGGTGGCGACAACAACAAATCTTTAGAGCTCCTCCTATTTATGAATTTAATATAATCTACTTTATTGTCTAAACTTATTTATTTTATATTCTATTTACAGTAGGTAATTATATTTTTAATAGTACACAGCATACCTAAATCGCAGCAGCTACGCAGTAGTAAGCTACTGCTGCTACTTTTTTACTACAATTTCTCATAAATTACTTCAATAAAATATGTCTTGAAAAAAAACTAACATCTATTATTTTCAGCTGTAGCAAGCGCTAGTAGCGCCGGCAGTTTCTCGCAGTCATCATCATCAAGTTTCGCATCATCAAGTGCAAGTGCAAGCTCTAGTTCCTTCAGTTATAGTGGTGCAGGCGCCGGACAAGTTACTGGTTTTGGAAAAAAAATTGGATGTGAAGGAAATTGTCAAAATGGAGTAAATAATGATTTCGGGTCGTCTAGTCATGGATCCAGTAATAACCGTGGATTTGGGGGACATAATTTTGCCGGTGCATCTGCCACAGCTGGAGCTGTCGCAAATGTTCCTATTCCCGTTGATCCGCCTTGCCATGGACCTAATTGCTTCGGAAATTCTGTCAAGAAGTGCACTAGCAGTCAGTGTGGGGGGATAAATACTAATGCAAATGGAAACAGTGTGGAATCTACGGGAAATTCATCTTCGGAATCCAAAAAAGGAGATCACAAATTAGATATAAACAGTGGATTAAAACAAAGCTCGCCTATTGTTCCTTTTGATAAACAAGTAAATAATGAAAATGACAAAGTTGGAGATTGTCAAGGACCCGCGTGCGTTGCTTTTCTTCCTCTAAATCAGCACGATAGCAACAATAAAAATTTAAACATACAAACATCATCAGAAACGTCGTATCAAGAACAAGCATGTGCTACTCATGACTGTAAATTAAGTGCTTCTACTAACCGACGAAAACCATCAAGCTATAATGTTCCTATTTTGGGACCACAAACAAACGTCGAAAAAGAAATTCCTATTTGTACATCGGGCAATTGTCAGGATGCTATTCATGTTGAAAATCATAATTACGACGAAAAAACCTTTGAACAAACTTTGAATGCTAATAAACCATCGACCACCCTTCAATTGCCTAAAGATTCATTAGGCGAAGCTGCACTGTGCAATTCTAAAGATTGTAATAATCCTTCTTATCAAGGCGAACCTGCAGGATCACACATTGAGCCCGGACATATTATTAATAAACCAGTTTTAAACGCTAATGTTCCAAAACCTTATGATGATGCCAATACACCGCAATATACCCAAGATCAACAATCATCTGGGCCCAATAAGCTAGTTAATTCTGTAACTACTCCCAGCCCCTCTTACACGCCAAATGTTCCTACAGGATCAGACAATATACCAAGCTTTGAGTTAAATTCGTCTAACTACCCTAACAGACCAGCCGGCTCTAACGATAAAACTGGAGCAGAAAGATATGACAACATTCCTTCTCATCAAACCACTGGACCTCAACTTTCAAATATTGATAATTTACATCACCCTACTATCAATTCTGCTACCTACCCTGCTGAGAGCGGAATAAAGAAGCCTGTTCATCAACCAGTACTTTTGAATCCAAATCCTATTACGAAGCCTACTGGAAATTTCTTCGATACAAGTATAAGTACTCCTTCAAAATCTGAAGTTAATCCTTCTCATGGAATCCCTTCTTCAGGACACTCTTTTTTCCCCGGAGATGCAAGTAGTTATGGCGCCTTCCCATCAAGCCCTTCGTATCCTAATAAAAGGCCTTCAAACTCTGAAATAAATAGTCCTTCCGGCTCCGATGGCGATCTCATTTGTGCTTACGGTAATTGCGCCAACGCTCCTCAACCAAGCCACCCTATTTCAAACAGGCCATTTGATATTAACTCAAATATACAACCATCAAATTTCCCTCAAATTCCGTCAACTAATCAAATTGGTTGTACGACGCCAAACTGCCAACCCCATTTTGGTTACGAAAACAGTCCTAAAATTAAACCTACTTCTCCAGATAGTACCATAATAGAAAAATTTAATCCATCTAAAATAGACTCCGAAGTTTTGTTGTCAAATAAAGGAAATAAAATATATTCTGGGGGATTCGGTGGCCCAGTTGGTATCCTGAGTGCCAATAATAATGATAAACCTACCAGTAACATATTTATTAATCCTTCTGATGCATATCATAATGCTCCTCAAAATACCTTTTCACCAGCTCAAACTTCAATAGGACCTAGTTCTATTCAATCCTTGCCGGCTCATTCAAACCATCCATCTACGTCAGGACAACAACCTCTTAATACAAATAATTTTAACAAACCAGGACTATTTGTGCCTAGTGTTGCGAAAATTCCATCCGATGAAAATAAACGTCCCTACACTGGTGGATTTGGCGGGCCAGCGGGTTTATTGAAGCCAAATGAATTTATGTTACCGCCAACTATACCAAAAGTGGATTGCTCATCAGGTAATTGTAACCCTAGTCAAGGCCCTCAGAACGGATTACCTGGAGCGCTTGGTACGTCTCACGCCGCGGCCGGGGCAAATGTTGCAGCCGACGCTAACGCAAATGCTGCACCTTTTTCTGGATCCTTTGGCGGTCCACCTGGCCTTTTTAAACCTTTTGATGAAGGCAAACCAGACCAAACTGGAAATTTCTTAGGTAAACATGGAAATGGTTTTGGAAACCTTGGCCCAAGTCACATACAGCCTCATTCTAATGGTGTTGGTGGCAATCATGCAAATGCAGCAGCATCTGCATCTGCTGGGACAGGGAGTTACAGTCATTCCGGAGGCTGCAATACGGGGTGCTCGTCGAATGGAGCCGGTCAAGATCAGAACGCTGCTTTAGGGCAGAGCGGTAATGGAGTACAACATAGCCTTAATCACGCAAGTTCAACTGCTTCAGCAAAGAGCGTTGCTGGTTATAACACTCATGGAAGCAGTATTGCAACTGCTAGTGCTCATGCTTCAGCGGGAGCTTCAGTTAAAGGAGGTGAGCTTTAAATTTAAATTGTATGAACCTCACTAGCATAAATGTTATGAAATAAGAAAACATTAATTATTACAAATTACAATTGATTGAACTTGATTGGATACCGGTGTATTTTAATTGTGTGTGTCCAAAATGTAATTTAATTTCGGAGCCAAAACCACCCCGAAACTACAAAAGAAGTTATGGTTGTTTGTTTTTTTTGTTGATCGATCTAATTGTACCACTATCTTGGCAAATAAAACGATTTATTTATTATTTTCTACAACACACAGAAGTTAAATTACAATTTTTGGCCTTGACTTAGTATTTTTCTATATTTTCTTTAATTTCAATTGATATTTATTCTACATTTCAGGTGCATGGAAATAAAAGACTGAATCAGAAATACATGCATTACGTCAACGGGAATCATATCGAATTTGCAGTTTTTGTGATTAGGTAATATATGTGAGATAGCTAATAGAACTTTAAAATAAATTAGAAAGTAAATAGTATATTTAGATTTTGTATTTTAATAAATGACTTTACTATTTGGCATCTTGTTTCATTATTTAAAATTTTTAATATAAATGTGTTGAAGCCGAATGTTCATTCTAATTTTAAATTAATACGTTTTACGGTAAAAAGTCTAGCTTTGATAAACCAAACTTCGAAATCAGAGACAAAATTAAAATCTTAAAATCTTTATAAATATTCTACCAAACAAAGCAACTTTAATTTAATTATTTTCTAATAGTTTGATTATATTAAGCACTATTTACAAAAAATGATGTCATATCCGCCTCACGGCTCACGCCTCATTCAGATTGTATCCGCGTTGTCATTCTACCACATACAATGTCAATGTTAATATGTAAATGAAGATACAATTTATAGAGATCACTTGAAAAATTATTCTTATCTTGACTCGACTTGATTTATGAACTTATCTTGACCGACTGCATCCCAAATTAGGGCAATGATGAATTTTAACCAGGTATAGATTCAAGTCATGTGTGATTAAAGAGTCATACTAAATAAATTAACCATAAGAATAAAACGAAATTGTGGGAGCCAACGATAATGGGCGAAATACAAAATTATACGAACTATCCTATCATCATCGTGACGTAAAACTGCAGTCTAGCGATATTGTCGATAACGTGTTAAACATGTAAGAAATAAAATATCGCTAATTCTGATATACAGCTTTTGTATACATATCGTAATATGTCAATATGCACAGTATTTGTGATTAGTTTAAATTTCAATAGAAATTGAACTAAAAATATTTTCTTCTTACTGTCCAGTATAACCAAACATAAAAATACAATATTTTACAAAATAGTTTTTAAATTTTAAAAACTTATCCAGTTTTGTGTTGTGACCCAGTTGTACTCGCTCTTAAGCATCCCCACCAGCTTGTAATGATTAGATATTCGATTTTACATACCTACTCGAATCTGCTTTTATATTCGTCCAAAGAATGCCTGTCACCTGTGTCAATGGGACAATAGGCAATGTGTGAATATTTCTCTGTGACATAATCAAGAATAAGTTAATGAAAATATAAGAATGGGATCATTACATTTCGTTTGATTGGATACAATTCTACCAACAAAAAATAATCCCGAATTGTAACCATGGGGCGGACCACTGTGAGACTTAAGCCAAGACGTAAAGAAATGACAATTTACACCAGTATGGCATTAGGATTTTTGGAAATTGTATGATAAATTCAATCTATCAAAATTATCAAATCTATCCTCACTGTGTGAAGACTTAGAACGTGACATTGGCGGAATTGTGATTTACACAGATGTCGCCATTATAAGTAAAGTGAAGTAAAATTGTATGATGCAATGTGACCATTATTATATTTGCCATACTTCTAATAGAGGGAAAAAGAGGCGACGTACTTGAAAAACTTGATTTTTCGATGGGTTTTCAAGGTGCAAGACATAAAATCACATGTCATTACAGTATCGCATCATTGTATTCGGTTCGTTTGGATGAAATTCTACCTAAAAATAATCATCCCATACTTAAACCATGGGGCGGAACATTGTCACACTTGAGCAAGACATTAATTAATAAAAATATTGGATCGAATTGTTACAATATTACATTTCACATTTTCGAAACTTGAAAAAAAAGTAAGTTTTGGGAAAATTACACCGTACTTATGGTGAACGGCCAAAGTGGTGCCACACTCGAACAAATAAATTTCTATTTTTTTTTTATCTTACAACTTACAATATTGTGCACATTCGCCACCTCTCACAGGTATGGCATTATCAGAATTCTATTTATGATCATACCGGGACTGTTAAAAAAAATTAGGTTGGTACAAATCGTTTTCAAAAAAAATTGCTGATTTTGGCGGTATGGCAGCCATTTGGAACGGTGCGAAAAGTATGAGATGGTGACCATGACACTGTCGCCTCCAATTTTTTATGGACTATCGGAAAATCCTAGAATTTTTGTGGAACAAATCCTTTGACACTCGCAATTAATCCGACGAGTTCGACTAATGCCCACGTGATTGGGCCGCCGGTACCAGCGCTATGACCATATTTTTTCTTTTTGTCATTGCGTAATAAGACCCCTGAAGAACCGCCATACTGGTACAAATGACCCAATACTTTGTGTCACTATCTCCCGGTCTATAATGTTTGAACAGAAACATGTAAAGAGTGTTAGAAAAACTTTAAATGAAATATCTATAAAACCATTTCGGTACATTATTACAAACATTTTGGATTAATGAGGCTACACCTAGGTACTTGCCTAAACAATGATTCAGGAAAAGGAGATAAAACTTCAAACAATGTTACAAAATGTCGTCGCAAACTTTGTCTATATTATTAATGTTATCGCTTTAAATATAGCTATATTTCTATATATAGTAATTGATTATATATAGTATTGATAGTTTAATATTCTACCAAAATATGTATATATGACAAATTTTCGTACGCCAAAATCAGATTGTACCTACCTTCTCTCATATTTTGTACTTACATCATATTCTTGAAAATAAAGAATAATTATTATTCGGATCGAGTTTTAATGTTTTCCCAAGCTTGAATCGACCTCTGTTTTTTTAACGGAATATTTTTTGTCATTCAGTAGTTATTAAAATTAAAAAACTATCTTATTAACCAATTAACTAGCATTGATACAAAATTTAAATGACATCCTTAAACGTTCTCGGTTAAACTATGTAAGATTTATGTTAAAGGACTATTATGTGTAATTTAATATAATTATTGTAGCACTTAGTGTTAGGATATAAACAAGTAGTGAAGTGAGTACACTAATCAGGGCATAAATCACTAGATGATCGTATATCTGTTATAACGCACGCAGTCTTCTATTGTTCAATGTTACTGAACTTTGAATAAATTATTCTTTGTGAAATGATGTAACCGTCCACAGACAATAAATACACCTCTCATCTTTAAATTTATATTTTATATATCTTTCCATAGATGTATTCGGAAATTTTTCTTCAATTTTTTTAGTTAGTTTCGACTCGGATAACATATTTAAACGAATTACTGTACTCTGTTACAATAAACCAAAATATTATATCAGGATTTGACGACGAAACGAAATCGAGTTTGATAGAAGTAATTTTAATACATGTAAACATAAATAATCCTACCTTTAAAAAAGTATATGGAAAAAATAATGTCGTATTTTTAATTGGAAATACCAAAGCTTAAATCGTCTGTCGCCGAAAGTTTATGTATGTCTTCTGATTGATTTCTTCTTGCGTGCATACCTTATAGGTTAAATATCTTTACGTAATAATATATTGTGACCGAAATTTCAAGAGGCATTGTTTAATCGTTCGCGATTACGTTCATTTAAGGAGATAAAAAGTACATCTTATAAATATAATAATTGGCAGTGGTATGAAGAACCAGCTTTGTTTACCTATAATTACATTGTACTCATGCGTACTTGTTATCTATTAGTATGTACAACAAGATGAACAAAAATCCCGTTATGCCACAGGGGGAGATATCTTGGCCTGTTGTTGTCTTTCAAATCGAAACAAATATTGTTTTACAGGTATTGAACCTGGGTCATTTCCAATCTAAACCAAGCTCTTTATCAACAAGCTACTTTCGTTTTATACAACATTGTGCCTATAATTATTGTTTACTACATATTAATAAATTTTTCCCGGAATAAAAGATAAAACATACCCGTAATTTCTTAGATTAAACATAATATGTATATTCAAATTTTGAATAAATTGCTTAATAAGTTTTTAACCATATGTGTGAAAAACCAGACTGAGGGGATTATGTTAAGCTTTAAGATTTATTATGTTGCCCTAGTTCATTGGGTGTGCGACTCTCGTACCTGAGATCGTAGGTTCGAATCACGGCTGTGCACTAACGGACTATTATTTTTATGTGCGTATTAAACCTCGCTCGTACGATAAGGCAAAAGCAGAGGAAACTGAAATGCCGGCTGATCACGAACTTGCCTACTAGAAAGAAAAAAAAGATCAGTGAAACAGATACAGAAATTTATGAGGAAGACCAAGGGTTGTAGCGCTATTTGTTTTTTAAGCTCTATCACATCGGTACTTGCTCGTACTTTCGTATTATATGTGTACCTACATAATACACAAGAATTTGTGACTAGCCAACCAGCCTTGTTAATATTAAAACAAAAAAAAATAACCTGTTTTTTGGGAATGAAGATACGAAGTTCACACAAGATCGTTACAAATATAAAGAAGCCCAAAAACACGGTATTACGGATTGAAGAAGCTACCTATTACATAATTTTTTTTGGAATAGTGAAAGACAAATATACTTTATCTACAATATTTCATAAAAGTTAAAGCTTTGTCAATGTCAACGAACACACGCACAAGTATTTTGACCCACTGACTAAACTACGTAACACGGATTGATTAACTATAAGCTAGATCGAGAGATAAAAATGCCACAAAATAGAAAAGACTTACCGTGACAATTTCTGTTACTTGCTATGCTTTCCTTACAGAATCTTAAATCGTATTTATCTGATATTCCATTTTAAATACTAAAAGTGGCTTTTAATTATGATCCTAGCCAGAGATCCTAGGACCTAGCTAGCGTTGAAGAATATTGATTAGCTTATATTTCTGAATATTTTCAAACCAAAAAATGCACTAGTGAACCAAACTGATACAGATTGAATGAACGAAAACGTAAAACTAGAGCGACATTATCTTACTATCATTATTCAAATACTATCATTATACAATCAAGGCTTGGCTATTCCTTAGTATTTGTTTTAAGGGATAGTAGCCGTGATTCACATATTTGTATTATCAAATATACTATCTTATTACCGCGCAAATATGGAAACATCGACCATTTTTCAATATCTATTTATCAAGTCTGTTCTTGTACTCACAGCTCTATTGAGCAATGTCTTGCAAACTGCTGTTCTTTGGACGACAATGCCGTGTCAACCATCGAAGACAAACACTCGTTATCTTATGAATAATGCCGATTATGTTAGGTAAACACGCACGTTTTCAAGTGCATTTTTCACGAATCGCTATTGTATACATGATGTTCCCTAAATCGATCTAAATCTATTTTACTATGATCGTAGCCTACGTTGCGTTGATAAATGTTATTAAGTACCACTGCATTTCGGAGTTAAGATTAAAGCTTTTCGTATATTTATGTGCATGGACCGAACCGTAAAAAAAAGAGGACAGTAAGTAGGTAAGTTAATCCAAAATGAATAAGATTTATTATAAGTACCGTCTCATAATGGTATGGATAAGTGCTCCAAAAGTATATTAAGGTGTCTTCAAAATACATTATCTTTAATACCAAGGTTTCATTGTCAGATTAAGGCTAAATAATTTAAATTTGGTCCGTGCTACGTAATTACGTGGGTGTGATTTAATTTCAGATCGGATTATTTATTGATTGTGAAAAGCAGATGATAAATGTCACTGTAATGTATGTTAAAATTTGTTTATATAATGCCGAAAAAGCTGTTCAGCCTGTGTACGCGAAGCACGAGTCACCTAGTTATCGCGCCCATTGTCCACTCCATGCCATCCGCCGCTGGGTGAGCCTCGCCATTACCTCATACTTTCAATATTGGGTTACGAGAATTTTTCTTCAAGGTCTTCTTTTGGCTGCAAATAGTGGTGGTATAAAGCCAAAGACGAGTAACATTAATACGCAGTTGTGCTTTAGTAACCCATACGAAAATGAATGCATCGATCGCATTTTTAATCTGCTGTGTCGCAGGTGGGTTTATTTATATTTATAATACCAAATTATTGATATGTTGGTTTAGCGAAATACTAAAGTATTGCATATATGTAGTAACAACAACAAAAGCTTGCGACGGAAGGGCACAACATCGGATTGCACTTAAGCAGTTTAGTGTTTTGCAAATTCATTCGCATTCTGTACAAAATGCTACTTTATTCTACGTTACTTAAACGTAACGTTTAGTAACTAGTTTTTATTACTAATTTTATTTTTCAGGAAGTACATTAGGCTATTATGTGCAGAGAGAGACACCCTATAACACTGGACCAAATGATCCATACAGCGTAGAAGTTAGCCCGAATCTTTTATTAGAACCATCTCAACGTATATTCTGGGGAAATGGAGGAAGTAACCAGGTCGGGGGAAACGATTGGTGGAGTAAAATAACCGATAAATTTCCATTTTTACGTAATAAATTTGGAAGGATTCAAGCGGAATATGGTGTCCCAAATCCTGCACCCGTCTACGGCGCACCGACTAGATTTGTTCCACAGTTTTACACTCAGAATGTTCCGCAATTTGTTCCTTTTGCTCGAGATATTGGTTTTACTGACGACGCTGTCATAATAACACCACCAAATGTTCCCATCGCACCTCAGCCCTTGCCACAACCGGTGCCACAGCCTGCACCTCAACCTGGATACCAATATAGTAAACCACTAAATCGCTTGGTTTTACCTAACCATTAATTGTAGTAGCTGCATCTTTATTACGGGTAATTTAATGTTATTTTCGGTTTTATTTTGTGCTCGAACGATGTAGCAGTTTTAAGCAGTATTAAAACATTATTTAAGGAATAACGAACATAAAACAAATATTTTATATAAATTCCCATAGTTCGCTATTACGTTACTTAAACTTTAGGCTTAAAACATAAGGAATTGTTTAAGGGCTTCGATTATTTATTTCAATGAATTTGTATGAATAAAAAGCTTTATATGTATTAATATTTTATTTGTATACCTTACCCATTAGGTCTCATTCACCCAAACTGACGTAATATTAATATTTAAATAAATTACAATAAAGAGGAACTTTCAGTGATATGAAATGATAATGGTATTAGGCTTTAATTACCAACTGAAGTATATTGGTCGTAATATCCTCTGCCGGAAGAGTCAACACCTACAGACGATCCCGCGCTGACTGATCGAACTCCGGTAACTGGACCTGACTGGCGTCGGGTCTCACCATAGCTGGAATACGAAATGTCTTGAGCAATAAAATAGATAGAAACATAGCTTTTTGTTGTAATCTTTTTTATTAACGCCTTGAAACATTTTCAAGCAACCGTGTAAGTTTTCATTTGCATTTGCATGTTGAAAGCAAATTTTCCTAACTACTTTGAATATACAGAATAATATTATATACTAATTTCTGTACTCTGTTTAAATTTTGTAATGGATAAAAAACATTATAGGAGTAAACTATTCTAAATAATAATATTTTAGATGGGACTCATCCTTTGAATAAATTCTGTCTGTCTGGGTTTAGGCCCTAAACTTTAGGGGTAGGTCATTTGGATGCGTAATTATAAAATAAATGAACAACATTGACAATGAAAAGCAAGAAGATCCCCGATTAATGAAATCGAATGGTATAACGCCTGGTTATAATATCGATTTTGATAGTAGCGACATTTGACTTTAGAAATGAATGAGTGAGCAATGTATCAGTTTTAGCCTGTAGTTAGTCACAAATGTAACGGTTGGTTGACTTTCTAAATTTAATTTAGATGTTTTTTTTGATCTCTTATATTATAAGTTAGGTTCTCTATTTTATACATTACATTACATTAATAAATAATAATGGGTGTAAGAAAGAAAAACGTTCACAAGTATTTTTTTTATTAAACATAAAGTAATTACTATTTTAATACAAGAAAAGGTATCTTCCGGCAGTTACACGGTGATTGCACGATCGGCGTGTCGTGCAACTGATGGAAAATTCGCGCAGTGGATGAATGAGCCGTCACCAAGTTGTTAGTTTGCGATGTCGCATGTTGCTTTTCAGTTAGTGCCTAAAACATACAATAGGTAAATTTAGATACAAAGAAAAAAAAATTAAATAGTTCAGGCTACCAATTATAGTTTTATTTATAGGTAGGCTTCATAGAAGAACACACATACACATATTTTGTTATATGTATGGGTAATCGTATATGGGAATATAAGATAAATCAAATTATAATTCATTGGATATATTAAATATGAGCGGGTTTAATTAGCGGTTCCTTATTAAACGATGCACTGTCCCTTCACAAAATGTGAATCAATGATACACAGGAACTACATTTTAAAATAAAGGATATAAAGAGTTTTGTTCTTTATGAGTTATTATAGTTACATATTTTATGTATTGCATAATAAACACTATTTATACTTCATTTGTTTTGTAAAATTATCGCTGTAGAAACTAAGCCCAATTTTTTTTACATGGATTTTTGAGTTTTAAAAATTCTCCTGGCTGCTTAATGTTTAAGAATATTAAACATAATTACCTTAATGCGTTAGGATTTGCAGCGCCGTAGCCAGCTCCAATGGGGAGGCCCCAGCCCCCAGAACCTGCGCCTGCCTGTGCGTTGGCGTGGGCATTTGCATTAGCATTGCCACCACCCCCTGTGATACAAATTTATTTATAAAAAAAACTTGAGCTTATTTTAAGTACTAATTGACATTTAACAACAAAACAATCGACGTTAGTTAACATTGAAAGTTCTTCGTTTTCGTCTACTGGGTTTCCGGTTTGGAAAATGGATACAATTATAGTTAAACCTAAATATTATTTCCCTTTATTAATGTACTCAATAAGTGTAAGTATGCTAGCAATAACTAAAAGTGCTACAAAAAGTTATATTTTCAAACTAAAAGCACAAATTTATTACAAAATTCAACCATTGGTTTATTTAATAAGACTGTTTAACATTAAACAAGATTTTTGTATTAGTGAACAATAACGATGATTATATACATTATATATTTGATAGTTTACAATTTTACTTTAATATTTTTTTAATTTAACCTTATTCTATTGTTAAAGGGACGCTAGTCCCACTAAGACATTCCTGTGTTGTGACTTGTAGGTGACTACTCTTCCGAGGTATAATAAAATAACAATAATAATATACAGTGCAAAAAAGTTGTAGATAATAATTATTACAGTTTAAAATTAATATTGATTGATTATCTTAAGTATGTTATAATGTAAGTCGTTATAGATATAGGTACAATTGACGCAATAAGTAGTGCCTAAGAACCGTTATAACGCGATGCCGACGGCAATCGAACCAGACTTGCACGTTCAAATCTACTGTTATACTTAATTTCATTCACTACATAACGTGTAGGTTAATATCAAACTAGGGCATGCATATATTAAACTTATTTACCTTTTTTGAAAATTCTGTAAAGTAGGTACAATAACTTGCACACTGTTTTGTTTAAATAGGGCAAATTCCAAGAATAAATTGAGATATTGTCTCGTGACATCTAAACTCTCTGGCCTTCTGTACCATTTAAAATGTATAAAAAGAAATGGACCATTTAAAATTAGACTGTCAAGATGATGTCGGTTTTTTAAAAGAACTTTATGTGTAAACTTCAGGGTGATGATGGTATCGAACAGCAAGTGCGTGGTCACGAAGAAGGTGCCTGTTTATTATGGGTTGAAAGTAAATTCTGCAAATCGATTACCAACGTCCGCTTTTGATTTAAATATTAACAACTATATACTGATATAGGAATTTAAATGACGTAAGTAAGGTTCATTTCTTCAAGTCGCTTAATACATTACACTATCCTTAAAGCTAATTGATATTAATTTGTGAACAAAAAGCGAAATTTAAGTGTGTAATTAGCACATAATTGACTTTAAGCGTATAAAGAAAAACTCATGGTACAGGAAACAAAGATCAGCTCAACCGTATATTGTTGATTAAAAAATCGTGACAACGCTTTAATACCACAAAAATACATGAGAATGGTCGGAAATTGAGTCATTGCAATCCACGAGAAATCCTGTTTTTGTGAATCATGTAGTAATTTCCGTTGTTACTAATTTAAAGAGTGTACCCATAAACAAATAACTATTTAAATTATGTTAATTTCCTCTTTAGTTACCTCAAGTAGTCTGTGTGTGGTCAACTAACAGTAATTGTTTAGACAACGCAACTGAGTAAATATATGAAATGTATGAACCTCTGTTAATTTTCCATAAAATACCATAACCGAATTACTTTGAACTTCAAAAATTGAACTGAATTACTTCCTTTTTTATAAGGTTTCGCGGGACTCAACATACTTTAAAGTACCTATCCTTCAACATTTACGTTAGGTTACGATTTATTTTAATTTGGACATTTAATTTGGAATGGGACAAAAGTAGTTAGCAAAAGGCTAATCCAATGGACAAGCTCGCCATTTATTTAAACTGGTTACAAAAAATACATTCGAATTCCAATTTAAAAATTTGCTTTTAAAAATGGCTTTTAAACTAGCTTTTTTTAAATTTCGTGAAACACTTACAGGCATTTGCTTCAGCGTTCGCATTGGCATTCGCTCCTCCATATGGGATCGAATAAGGATTCAGGGAGCGTCGAAGCCTGCGCATAGGCACCGACGCCGACTGATGGCCCTCTGCATCTATTGTGTAGTAGGCGCGCGGGACGTAGTATTGACCCTCTGGAATGTAAATTGAATTTGCAGTGATCTGGCTCTTTACACCATGACTAAGAGAATGTATAGTAAAAGCGCTTTGCGGGTCAGTCCATTGTGGGTTATTAGTGGAGTATATACATTTGAGTTGTTTTTTTTAGGATATTACTATTCATTAGGATCAACTTGAACATGACAATAATATATCTTATTTATAAATATCTTGTTTACGCTGTAGACCTAAAAGAAACTTGCCTAATATTTAATAAGTAGTCTCCAATATACTTCTACTTAGTATGTAAGAATACTTAATAATGTAATGACACAAACTGTACTTTAATAATTACAATGTGTATAATATTACACTGTTGTTATACAGATGTGATATGTATGAATAACATGAACTATCGGCCAGATTAAAATAAGTAATGTACGAAAGGTAGTTAAGCGTATTTCAATTATTATATTTTTTCTGTTTGTCATATATTTTAGGTTGGTATTATATAATTCTATAATTAAACTAACCTTTTAAACAAAATCATTGAATATCCATTGAAAAGAATATACATGGCCAAGGATAAGTTAGGCTTGTTAAAAACTGAGATCATCAGCAATCATCGTATCTTCCGTGTCGTGACTTAAATGGACTTTAAATAAATTCGTGATTATTAATTACTCATGTAAAAAATTAAATATCGACTCATAAATTTCACACAGTACATTTATATTATGTATATGTTGTACAAAACAAATAAATAAATAATAAGCTTTCAAAAGTTGTTGGTTGGATGACTTTTTATCGTAAGTTACTTTTTGTCACCTGGCTAAAAAATTAATAAAATAAAGTTATTTACTTTGCATGATTGTCAGAAATATTCCTTCGTGTTTCAATTAAAACATTGTATGTTTTTCCTAAACATGATAAGACTTATGTTGTCAGCAACTAAATACATCGTGTATTAACTAAATACATTATAATAAGAATCTATAGTTCGATTTTTAAAAAGTTCTTCGTATTTGAAGGTATTTTTGCATAAGATATATTGGGTTCTAAACGAAAAATACAAATCTATAGCAGCAATGTCTGCGTAGCATATCGTAGATTAGCACGAATGAAACCCCGTGAAATATAGATTTGTAATAGTTGGACAATTAGTCGCTGAAAATAAGTCAACGTATTGTTATAGCAGGCATCAGAAATATTAAATGATGTAAGGGGTTATTGTAAGCACAAGCAAGCTCTACTCAGCGACAAAAACATGAGGGCACTAACCTGCAAGAGCCACGGTCAAGACGACCGCGAACAAAAGTAATGTGATGGTTTGCATTATTCAGGCTAACGTCGTACCTTCACCGACAGCGGTTGGAAACTGGCTCGTCTCAGACCACAACCGTTTTATATGTATTGACTACTTCGCGCCTGATCGCATCTAAGCTTTCAATGCCTAACGGTTACGTTAGCAAAAAGCTGACTCAAATGGAACTTGTCAAATTAGAACAAAAAAATCGAAGCTGCCGTTTTCAAATTCTATTGAAGCTGTTATAATTAGATGTTCGTATTTGTTGGCCGCTATTTAAAAGGTCCACCTAACTGTAGTTTTCTTTATAGATAATGTTTTTGTATAGTTTTTTATATTATCCTTGAAGGTTGAAATTGTTGCTCGAGTTTCTGAGTGGCGATAAAAGTAGCGTCTCATAAAATGACTGCTTTACGACTGATTTGAGCCGACCGCCGCTGTGAAAACCGCTGTGTGAGTACGAAAAGTGAGTTACAGAATCCCAAGGCTGTACAAGGAAAATAAGCAAATGGTAACAAAGTCTCATTAGTAATTTAAGAGTAAAATCATATTAAAAGCTTGTAATATTCGAATTGCATTACCTGAATTTAAAATACAAAAATATTAATTATAAAATATCGCTTACGAGTACATAACCATAATTCCACCTTGAGTTATTTAATTTGCCTTTGTTTCTTTACGAAGAAACAACATAAAACGTAATACTAAAAATCTGTTTGTCTGTCAGTATAGTTCAATCAAAAGATTAACAGAGGAAATACACAACTAAATATCATGGTAATAATATTAAACCTTGCTGAAATTATCCTTTCTATTTTAATTGCCAGGGAACATGTTATAAAATGTGATCTTGGTTTAATATACAACATTATCGAGGGCTTTTTTTCTTTTCTTATTTTATTTAGTTGGTGTGCAGGATAAGCGCGTAAAGCAACGCAGCTCTTCAGCATTAGTCGAAGAATCTCATCGACTTCAGACCTTAAATGTCACATAAGACTTTGAAGTGGTTATTGTATTTTTGATAGACGTACATAATATTTCACAATAATTAGTCAATAAAACAACAGTCTGATGTCATCTAAGCGAACTCTCCTTTGTTTTATTATGTGTGTTAATATATAGTGTGTGGACTAGCCTAGCGGTCTTATTAAGTGGCAGCTAGGTGAGGGGTACCGGGTTAGATTCCCAGTTCGAGGGCAAGTTTTAATTTCATTTAAATTTGTTCTCGGCCTTTGGGAGGGTTGTGCGGTACCGGGCGGTCGAATTTCTAAGACAAAAACACGAATTATAAAAAATCCTATACTTGACGCTGGCTAATGCACAAATCGTGCCAGAGCCATAAAAAAAAAAAAATGTGTGGACATATAAAACCTCAATTATAAGGTGAAATCATTTATATCGTCTTATGGATTACAAGGTAATTTTTTAGCTGTTTGTGGCCGATACAGCTACAATTTTGAAGTATATCTTTGGTCAGATATTATTTATACTTAACTATAGTGCTTTTTTTGTTTCGTTCCGACTAAAGCAATTATTGTTACTAATGTAGTTTAACACCGTATTACTATATCAGTAACAATTTAGTATTGCAAGCTGTAATACGTCCGAACCATTGGGATCCGTCGTAGGTAGTTTTGTACACATAGTTTAAAGTTACTTTTAAAAACTATGTGGTCTTTTTTGATACATTACTTTATTACAGGCTTTATACTTAATGGAAGCCCTCATAACCAAAACGCAGCTGACCCGCACATACCTCCGCGCATGCTCTAAAGTGGGCCTAACCGCAGATAAGAAAATGAATATGCTGTAGCAATAGACTGACTTGGATGTGTATTTAACATTTTAATATTGACTTAACCTATTTCTTACTTCGACTTAAAAATATGTATGTTTCTGTGCACGAATAAGGATTTCTAAAATATATAGGTACAGGGAAGAAATAAAAATTTTAGCTTCTTAAATAAAGGTACGCAACTGTCAAGACAACTTGCTCCACAAATTGCTCTAATACTAATCTAATCTTTTGAGCATTAAATACCCTATTTACTTCGACTGCAATTCCCCAAACTATACTAATTCCATATCTAAGTATAGATGAAACATATGCATGATAAGCAGCTAATACCGTATCTTGTTAAACAGTTTCCCTTAGACATTTTAACACAAAAACGAAGTTGTCTATTTATACAGCTTTTATAGCTGTATATTATATAACTTTAGGAGACCAATCTCTCAAAATTTCAGCCAATCAATTGAAAATTCATTTTTATTAGCTAAAAGCCTATAAGGTTAAATAATATGGATTAGTGAAACCGATGCAGTCCAATAACTGGTATTCATTAGATCACCATTCAGATTAAATCACAAGGAAAGAAACATAATATCTCACAGTAAGCATAGAGTTTCTATTTGTATCGTTCATAGAGATATAATATATACTGGTATGGTTACAAAGTAATGCTGTTTTGATTGATAACTTTTAAAGAAAGAGATTGCTTAAGGTTTTATGAAAAAAGTTTCTATTGAGATGATTTTAATAAATTATTAGGCTGAAGGTTTCGAAAATAAACAACGAGTTAAGTATCCAAAAATTTAATTTGAAATAAAACAAGCATTTAAAATAGACAATTCAACTCTTGAAAAATAAAGTCGTGAGCACGTTTTAGGAAGAATTTATCAACATTTAATCTAATAACAGTCACGAATACATTCTCACAGTAGAAAATAACTTACAACTGAAACTGTTATTTCAATGTAAAATAGTGTATTAAAACAGCACCGGACAACCTTTGAAACACTGTAGAGGAGGTATCGTTACAAAAATACGAAAGTCTTATAAAAATATTATAAAAAATAAAATATAAATAATTTTAAAAAATTTATTGGAATTCGATAAAACATGCAAAATCATTCAATGGAATTTCTCGTATTAGGTATACTTATCAATATTTTATAAACAACGTTACGCACGTTAAAAACATAAGTGGCATAATTTTACAAATTGATTAATGATATTTAAGTTTCGTTGTCATATCGTCCTTTGGCTTACGATCTCTAAGTCTGTTAAATTGTTAACAAGAAGCGTAATTTTTCTTTAGAACAAAAGTGTTTCTGAAATTCTATCGAGTTAGAGACAGATCGGTAAAAAAGGCCCATCAACTGTACGAAATCTTTGAAAAAATACTCACGTTGGTAAAGAACATTGTTTTTTGTTTATTGTCACTTATGTTATTAACCTGCAATTTTAACCTATTTAGTTTGTTTTACAATTTAAGAGATATTTTTACAACCCTGTATCCTCTATACATAATGAATGATGTTTTAAGATTGTAAGTCGAGACATTCACAATTGGGCATTGTCATGCATAGAATCTCAAATAATAACTTTGTTTCGTCATACATATAATGGAATTAACAGAAATGCTAAATTTGTGCTTAGACATGGCCGGCCCGATTTTTTAATTTATAACAAAAATTGCCATTAATATTGCACCATACAAATATTGTGTAGTTACTAGGGCCAGCTTGGAAATACAACCAATTCAGCGACGTGAGCAAGTATATAATTTAAAATATTTAACATTAATAAAATATAGTATAAAACAAATTTGTCATAAATAAGGTGCTCACATCGATTTTAAGTGATGTTTACTTCTTGACGGCAATTGGACGTTGCCGCAATGTCTTGTTGGTGTTTTGATCAACTTCGGGAAGATCAGATTCTTCATTTTGGACTTTCTTTACTGTAATTAACAAACAACATTATTATATTTATTAAGACTATTAGAGTTTTTTTATATGTATGTAGCTTTTAACATATAACATAGAGAAATACTACAAATTGTTTATTCTTATTAAACGTAACTTTTTAACGGGTAACTAAATCGATTTTTTTATACCTTTTTCCTTTTTGGGCTTCTCTTTCCTCTCCTTCTTGGGTTTGCTCTGAGCCAATTGGCGAGCTTCTTGGCGTTGCTTCATAGTTTCAGAGATGAAGTTGAACATCAGGTATACCTATTCAACAGGATTCGTTAGTAGTAATAAGTACAATATGATTGTTGATAACCAAATATTTCTGTTTTCTTTTATAATAAGAATCAATCAATAGTCATAGTAGAGGACAAATGGAGATTTTTGAATGTCATGTCCCTTGGCAAAAACGGATATCGCACCCGCACTTATCAGCGAGCTACGGTCTACGTGTGTTTTAGATTAATACCATGAAATACAAAAAGATCGTAAAACAGGCTTTTATAATTGAACTACTTACAAATCAGATTTATCAAGTACTTTAATGGAAGTGAAACTCACCTGGAAAGAGACAAGAATGGAAAGTGCTGCCACACGTACAAGAAGCGGCGCTGCTCCAGCTAGTCCAAAGTAAAAAGTAAGCACGCCAAGTACCAGCGAGCACAGTCTTACAGATACGAACACTGCGCCGTTGACTACTCCCAAAACTAAATAGAATTTACAAAAACTATATATAACATGAGCATATTTTTTATTTTTATGTACACACCCTATGTACATTGTACATACCATAAATATATATATATATATATATATTTTACTATATACCTATTGGTTTATTTGATATCACATTATTAGCGAATTGTTATTGTTCTCAAAACATGGAATGTTTGGTTCTCATACTTACACTTGTCTAAATAGTCCTCTCGTTCACCCCTAAGAATGGTATTGAGGCGGTAGGAGTGAGCAATAAACTCAGCAAGCGAATGTAGAACTATCAGGGCAACTCCAACACGTTGGAACCTGAAAGGCAATTATTTTAACTTTTTTTATTAAATTTAGGCGGGAGCGTACTCACATCCCACATGATTGAAAGTGTGAATGCAGACTAGAGTAGTAAATCACATCTGGCTAGTGAAACAAACAATGGAATAGTTTAAATCCGGAGCTAACTTAAACCTATTTAGTTTAAGCTAGCTCCGGAGCATAGATTAACTAAGGGTGAATATTAAGATTAACTAAATCACACCATGTTTTAATTTGAATAACAAATATATTCATATTAAGTCCTTACATATGAAATTAGCGTTTTGTCGTACTGGCTACTTTGACCTCAAATATCTCCTCTTTGGTTAGGAATTCCAAATAAAATTTTTTACAGCATTCGTTCATGCTTTTCAAGTGCATGGAAAACATGAAATATCGCGATATTTACGAGTACGAGTTCCACCGTGGGACCAGTGCTGCAGAAAAACGCGCGTCGACTACTGTTACATTACTCAACCGGCACATAAATGAAGGGATTTTAAATCGAATGATAAAAAGTGGATCCTGTACGATAATCGGAAGCGCTCACCGCAATGGCTGAACCCAGCCGAACCAGCCAAATCGTGCCCCAAGCGTAAATTGACTCAGAAAAAGTTATTTGTGAGCGTTTGGTGGACAGTGCCGGGGTAGTTCACTATAAGTTTCATAAATCTAGCCAGACGATTACGGCAGATTTCTAACGTTAGCAGCTGAAAACATGATGGAAAAGCTAGCTGTAAAACAATCAAGGCTGGTCAATCGCTCTAGGCCACTGGTGCTTCATGACAACGCTAGACCACACACTGCACAACAGACTGCTACGAAATTAGAGGAGCTTCAATTGGAATGCCTAAAGACATCCACCATATTCCCCAGACCAAGCGATTACCATATTTTTCAAAATTTGTACAACTTCTTGCAAGGTAAAAAATTCAACTCTGGTGGGCCAGTCGAAACCGCCTTCAAAGATTTTATTCATTCCCGTCTGAATTTTTTAGTAAAGGGATCAATGAACTACCTATAAGATGGCAAAAGAGCATAGATAGCAATGGTACAGACTTTGATTAATTAAATATAATAAAAAAAAACTACTTTTTGTTTCTCCCATACAAAACGTCAATTTTATAATATGTAAGGACCTAAAATATTAATATTTATCTTAAATTTTCTTTAACACAACATCTGGTGCAGCCATCGATTGTTTTAAATTGCCTAATGTCTGTATTCATATTGCAGTTAACAAAGTTAATCTAGGTAAAGATCAAAACAATTGTCTTATTATTAAGTAAAAAACTTTTTCATTGTGATTAGACAATAACAGTACAAATTGCACTCACTTGAAAGAGTAAGCCAATGCAACAAATGTAAAGGCAACAATTGCTTGTCTGATGCGACCTGCCCACTCATCTTTTTTCACTCTCTGGAAGTACAATTCAGGAATGGTGTGGATCCAGTATGCAGCTTGGACAACCCACCACAGCTTCAGCAAAAATGTCATTGGGTGATTAGGATATCCTAAAAAATAATTGATATTTTAAATATCTACACTTCTAGCATGTACAGAAGATACATGCCTAGTTCATCATAAATGGACTTGTCACTTACTTGAAAACCAAAACAATTAAGAAAAAAAAATTATAGATGTTTTTGAAAAGTTACAACCCACGTAAGAAATAGACAGCAAAATTTTTGTGGATACATATACATTTATTTATATGTTATACTTCTGTCCTTACGTTTTATACTTAAGACGAAACTGCCATATGGTAATAATATGTACATAAATAATAATACTCACCATCCCATAACTGAGGGATGTTAAAGAGGAATCCTTCTCTTAAGATAGCATCACCACCCCATACTAGAGTCATCAATTGGAATACAACCAACTGTCCAGATTCATTTAGTGCACTCAGCCTAGATTTTGACAAATGAAATTTTTTTGATATTTTCTAAAAAAAAAAAACACAATTTACATTTCAATTATACAAAAGTGAAATAAAAATGTATCTAATTAAGCTAATCAAGGCCATGTAAGTCACATGTTTCATAATGTAAGAATTAAATTACTTACATCCAAAAAGTATTCTTGTATTATTGCATGCATTACAATGCAAACAAGTGAATAAAAGAAAACTGCACATCCATCTTTCCATCCCGATTCATATAAAAATGGTTCTCCTTTGGGAGCTTCTCTGGTTGGTTCAACTCCACTGACATTATGGTGTAAACTAATGAAGAGACTTGCTATTGGGCTTGTAGACTGAAACAAAGAGTCAGAAAAAGTGAAAGTGGTGAAATTACCTTCTTAACTACCACTGTTACTCTGTATACACAGAGCAGACACAAATACAAATAGAATTAATAAAAATTATGGCCTAAAAATGCAAAACAACAACCAGCGAAAGTACCGTAAAGCTTACGTGGCAAACTTTTTATCACGTACCTGTACCATAAGCCCGACCAGGAATACCATAACAACACATGATACTATATCAGCATGGTTCTGTATAACAAATTCATGGCTTAAAATTGGTGGGTTTTTGTTAGTTTTTCTCCCAATTACGGGTTTAACCATTTTTCCGGTGATAACCTAATTCTGAAAAATAATGTATGTATTTAATATTAGTTATGTATATTTAACCATTTAGATGCATATGTTTAAGCTTTACTCAATATTTGAATGAAAATTTATACCGTAAAACACTAAATACACGACACCAAAAACTGTTTCCCAATCCTGTTTCTGACAGATTTAGACCGATCGGCGATCACTGACGTTTGACGAGTGACGTGACTGTAGACGTAACACTTTCACTTGGCTACGCAGCAGATTCAAACTATAGACTAGCAATAAATTTAAGATTATGTGGACATAGATGAAGAATGTAGATAGTAGTATTTTTATATCTATTCTTTTTATACGTCAACTCACATAAAAATAATTAATGTACTTCGAGAAAGGTAATTTTATTGTTCTTTATGTAAACCAACAACAATAAAATAGTTTAGTTTTGTAAGTACACTGTACCTAAAAATAAAATATTAATTCTTGTTTCCAAAATTTATATGCACACAATCATTATGGTCACAACTAAAAAAAATAATACGGTCTCCACGCGGCGACCTCCGAGTGGAAGTGAAACTTCGTAATGTGGAATGAAAATAGGAAGCATTCACTCTCATTGTCTGTTTCTATTCCCCCTCTCAGCAGCGTTAAACGTTTAACGCAACCTTATTGCAAGTCGCATTATACGCATGTCGCATAGGTCTACCGGAATCTCATGGAATAAAACAAAAATAAAAAAATGATATGCTGTTGCCATAATATTATAAAAAAAATGATATTTTCATGGCAATGTCAAGTGTCTACCGTCAAATCGAAGTACGAGATCTGTCACCCGCTGCTGAGATTTTGGGATTATCTTCTAGAAATTAGTTGTTTATGTGAAAATGTCGAAAAAGCCACTTCGATCTCAAGTGACAAATTTTATTTTCAATATTTATTGTGAAATAAAGGAAGGGGAAGGTGTTAATCAAACTCAATCTTTGATTTTAAAGCGCGTAATAGAGATGACCGGTAAGTTGGATGGAGTGGTTTTGATACTTTTAGTTTATTTTTCTTCGGTACTTAATTGTGACTACTTTCCATTCTGGAATTGGGTTTCCAGTACGGCAAATCGTAGCTGAGGGCACATCGAATGATGGAAGAAGAAAATCAACTTGGACAGTTTCGATTTACAGTTGATTTGGAATAAAGTAAAGGGATTCTATACAGTTTGGAAGGAAATTCCAACAGTAATGAACAACAGTAACAAATTCTTCCACAAGATATTGATTTCAGCGCAGGAAAAGAATCTCTGAGGTTAGAAAAATATTAAAAGGAGAAGAAGTTTTGTGCAGTAGAGTGCAGAGGATTGGAGAAAATGTTGTGAACATGTAAAAAAAAATAAAAACAATTTCATCGAGCAAGATATAATAATTGAAATGCTGAAAGAGCGAGTTATAAAAAACACTTTTTTATCTTCTTCATCTTCTTCATCTAATGAAGAACAAGAAATACAAATGGCGTTCTTGGAATCGTTTTCTAGTTCTGAATGAGGTTTTAAGTTATTTGTTTGATTGAAATGATATATAATAAATTAGTACATAAAGTAATTTATGTTTGATTTTTTTTTCATGACATATTTTCCTATCTTAAGAACCCCATGTATAACAGCATTCTTTGTATAAAATCGTATATAAAATTCTCGCGTCACAATGAATTTTTTTATACATATTCAGTAAGTCTGAGAATCGGCCACCCCTAATTTTTATGATACAGTATACTAAAATACATACAACCCTTAATTTCACCCTTTTTATTGAATTAAAAAATGTTTCCTAGAAATAATATTCATGGCAAAAGAACGTTTGCCGGGTCAGTTAGTAACTCGTATACTTCAAGGCTGATTTACACAGGGTAAGTAGACAAGTCAGTCGCAGCGCCAATGTCGGCGCCGCGACTGACTATCTGTTTACATAAAGTAAATAGTAGTGGTGCGTTTCTCACGATGACCACACGTGTGTGAAGTCAGTGGGAAAAATGAATTCGCGAAAACAACTGAAACGACGATTTAATTATTTGTTGAAAAATGTATCAATTTTAGAGGCAGAAAATGAGATAACTTAAAATAAACGACAATGGGTAAGAAAATGGATTGACGATAGAAACGAAACTGGTGGCTCTGCTTTGTTGCTGAAGCAATTGCGATTTGAAGATCCTGCGGAGTACAAAATGGCCATATAATTGCACCAATTTTAAGGTTTCGTCTTCGCTAAGCTTCATTTTTATCGCCAGCGAAAAAACGTGGTCACTCTACAACGCAGCGGCAGTGACTAACCACGCACTGACTTGTCTGTTTACACTGGGTTTATTTGGCTGGCGCGGGGGTGCGCGGGTGGCGGGGGACCCCAACTGACTTTAAAATATTCAAGTCAGCGCTGACTTCAAATCAGTTTACACAGGGTTTTTTTCGGGTCAGCACTGACTTGCCTCGAATTTGTAGTCAGTTACTGACCCTGTGCAAATCAGCTCTCATGTTCATTAATACTAAACATATAAATAAAAATTAAACAGTATCAAGATCACTTAATCCAATTTAAGTATTGCCCATCACAAATTTTTATTTCGCTATTTGCAATGAGATTCCGGTAGAACTATACTCATTTGCATCTTATTATAAAGAAACGTTTTTGGCCTGGCCAATTAAATATAAAAATTTACCTCTAACGATTTAAGGAACAATTAATCTGACCCAGACGAAACCAATTCAACGAAGAGGGATTCGAATCGTCGGCGGCCAGTAACTTTCCGAGCGGCTAGATCCCTTAGCATTACGTAGAGATGTGGGGTCACTCTGCATCTTCTTCCACATTACCATGGAGTGTTCACAGGAGTTGTTCGAATTAATTCCTGTAGCTGAGATTCATAATCGGTCGTCGAAGCAGAATACGAAATTCCACCCGTATCACCTCGACGTCCGTCGCGTCGTTCCACAACTGCCTTGCGATTCTGTAACTCATTTTTCGAAAATCGTAAAATGAGTGCTTTACGACTGATTTGAGCGCGACCGCCGCTGTGAAAACGGCTGTGTGAGTTCGAAAAGTGAGTTACAGAATCGCAAGGCTGAGCGCTTTTTATGGCACTTTGCGCGCACCACCACTATGTGGAACCAGCTGCACACTTAAGTATTTCCTAACCAATTCGGCTTAGGGTCCTAAGAGCCGGCAACTCACTTACGAGCCTTCTGGCAGTGTGAGTATGCATGGGCGACGTGCATGTAACACTTAACATTAGATGAGCCTTCTGCCCGTTTGTCCCCTGTATTATAAAAATAAGTACTAAATCTAAAATAGTACTATTCAAACTAAAATTACATATAAAAATGTTGTCATATTTACAATATACTCGTAGGCTAAGTTCAGATGACCGCGCGTAGCCGCGCGTCGCCGCGCGGTTGGAGCATTCACATGACGGTATATGTACGCGCGGCAGTGTGGCTTCAACATTGATTGACAATGAACGTGGAGGAAGCAATTTGGATTTTATATAGAAGACTGAGACGTCGCAGAAGATGACAAAGACGATACTGGGTGCATCCAATTTTAAGTGACAGACTTCCTTCCAGCCTGTTTGTCACTTTGTATCCCGACTTGAGGTTACACAAAGATAATTTTTTTAACTATTTCCGGATGTCAGTTGCATCCTTTGATTTTTTATACGATTCTATTGAAAATGATTTAAAATCCAGTGAAGATGCTATAAGATATTGCATATCACCAAATACTTAATACCATATCTACGGTACTAATTTTGCATCGATCTATGTGTCTTTCCGTCTCAAGCCGCGCGGATCAACTGAACAGGTCGATATACGCTTGCAAAACTTGTGCCGCGGAAGCGCGCGGGTCAAGATCTTGCGCGCGTGTCGGAGCGCGCCGCGCGCTGGCGCGCGGTACCGCGCGGTAATGTGGACGATAATTACCGTTTATATTGATCTTGTACCGCGCGGTTCGTAGTTCCGCGCGGTACCGCGCGGTCATCTGAACTTAGCCGTATATCGTTTTAAACGTCAGTAGGTAGTACCTACGGAAGACAGTTATGGCCATGATAAATGGAATATACTTTTAAATCACAGGAAAGCTAAAAAATCAAACAGCATTAAACAACGATTACTGCGTATATTTATTACATTGATTTTATCGTGAAATATGATATTTTCAAATTATGTTGCTTAAAATTTACACGATAAATCGTACAAACAATTGTGGTACACCAATGTAAAACAAGTTTAGAATAGCTTTTCTTTTATAGTCAACTGCTCAGCTCCTAAAATAATTGTATTAAATACAATATTTTACTTCTACAAATAAAGTGATAATAAATAACCTATAAAAAATTACCTAAGTTTTCCTACTCAGAGACAACTTAAAAAATATATCTTAGGAACAACAAAATATATTTGTTTACAATAAAAAATAGCTAAAAATCAATCACTTAAATATGTAATCTCAAAAAATATATGACACGATTTACAAGGTACGATTAAATTGAAAAAGCTGTATTTAAAAAATAGATAGCTATTTTGTAACTCTATATTTTAAGTGTTTAATATTGGCAATTTCTAGTACAATAATGCACATCTAACTGCTACATCTAAGTTATATACCATCAAAATATAATATTTGATTTGAATTAATATATTAATTTGAATTTATATAAGATATACATTGTATGAGAATAAAAATATAAATTTGTCCTTTTCTTGTTGCTGTTTTAACAACATATATTTGCCATTGATTAACAGAAACAGTTTCAAAACATTTTCATTAAACTTTTTACTTTGTATATTACTTTCAAAATCTGGTGCAAAAACGATGTCAAATTGTATATTAGTGACAATTCTGCCTAACGTCAAATTTTTGTTTTGTATTTTGTTAAACTTATTGTTTCTTACTGTTTAGGAATACCACACTTATTAATGACAATATAATACGAGTATGTCTTTCTACATAAAAAGTATAAAGCTAAAATAATACTTTTGACTAGAAGTTTAAATAACACTTTCAGAATCGAGTTCTCCCTGTTCGACAGTCATGTACATTCCTTCCTCTTCGTAGGTCGAATCGTGTTTGGCCAAAATACGAAGCAATGGACGGAGTTTCATCCACCATTGTTGTTTTGGCACCCTTTGACTGTTAATACAAAAAATCTATGAAATTTACGTTTCGTTAATCAATTGTATGATGACTTACAAACTCAAACAAAAAACTTAAAGCGAAATCAAATACTAGTCTTGAGCACATTTTTTTGGAAGCCATATGTAATACTGCCGAGTAAATTCTAAATTTTAATAAGATTGTTCATCTTCATTGTTTTTATTAAGGTTTAAAGGTGTAAGTGGGGCCTCATAGCCTAGCGGTCTTATTAAGTGGCAGCTAGGTGAGGGGTACCGGGTTCGATTCCTGGTTCGAGGGCAAGTTTTAATTTAATTTAAATTTGTTCTCGAACTTTGGAGGGTTGTGCGGTACCGGGCGAGAGTGCCTAAACCGTACATGGAGGACACGGTCGAATTTCTAAGGCAAAAAGAACGAATTATAAAAATCCTATACTTGACGCTGGCTAATGCACAGATCGTGCCAGAGCCATAATTAAAAAAAAAAAAGGTTTAAGTGTATTGTTCAGATTACATCCAATGAATTTTTTTTTTAATTTCAATTATGACCATGGCAAAATCCTACTAAGCATGTGCGAGTCTGTGGTCGTATACATAAAACTCGCAGCGTAACGTTAGCGCAGTCTCACTCGGATAAACAAATATTTAAAAAAAGCAGTAAATCTTTACAACGCTGAAACAAATACAATTATAATTTACTTTTATAGTGATATTGTCACTTGTTTGTGGTTCAGTTATATAACAGTTGGTTTAGATGGTAGGGTGACGGAGATTTTTAAATTTGTTTCAGAGTAAAACAATTATTATACTACTAGCGGACCCCACAAACGTTGTCCTGCATGATATTTCAAGCGATTAGGATGTTAAATAAAGTATGAAAGTACCGACTGCAGCGCCATCTGCCGGGCTGATTTGTAAATCTAAACCATTCCCAGATCCCCTTGAACACGCACAAAAAATTTCATCGAAATCGGTCCAGTCGTTTGAGAGAAGTTCAGTGACATACACACTCACAGAAGAATTATATATATAATGATAATAAGTATTTAGCGGAACATTATAGAAAGTCTATACGTACGCGAAGTTAGTCTGTAACTTAAGCTCTTCAAGGGGTGTGAACTTGTATTGCCGTTTGACGACTCCGAGAAGACAGGCTGTTTCTGCGGTATTATTGGGTCCCTTTTGTACCGTCTCTACGAGCCAGTGGAGACACTTGGCGGCCATTTTGGTTCCCATGTTACGGTCGAATGGCGTCGGGGAACCTCCTTGCTGCATATGGCCTGCGATAATGTTTATTGTTTAAATATATGTCATGTGTGATATCGTTAACTAAATATGGTCTAAGATCCCGCTATACAACGACCTTCACCGAGATGCTTATTTAATGAAACTTATTTTATATATAATTTAATATGTCAATAAATATAATCCATATGGGTTGCCTAGCAAATTTCAGTCCAGAGAATGTTTAATTAATTTAAAAAAAAAATATTTTTTTAAACATTTCACCGGTATGATTATTAGATAAATTCTATAACCAATCGAAAGTATGAAGCCCATAGAATATGCAAACGTTAGGTTGTTTTGAATAAATAAATTATTTATGTGTATATTTTTTATGTGACACTAAAGTATATATACATCTTTAGTATAAAAGAAGGTTATAGTGATAAATATATAATACTACCCTGATTAAAAATATTGATTGAAAAAAGTTCAAAAAATGTACTATATGCAAATTATAAAAAAAAAATTTTTTTTAAATATTAATTAAACATACTCTGGACTGAAATTTGCTAGGCAACCCATATGGATTATATTTATTGACATATTAAATTAAATATAAAATAAGTTTCATTAAATAAGCATCTCGGTGAAGGTCGTTGTATAGCGGGATCTTATACTAATAATAATATTAAATATTAGAAGGATTTTTGTATATATTATATGAAAGATACTTATTGTTATAAAAAACAATATAAGTTAAAATGTTGTTACATTATAAATCCTAAATAAATATGATGACTTACCCAATACATTCATTCTAGCAGTAAAAAGTCCCTTGCCCTCTTCAGAGTAAAGGCGATACATGAAGTCTGTGTTATAGTTCTCATTGGCCTTTTCGTTTCTAAGTATGAGACCGCGTTGAATACCACCAGTCATTTTGGACGCCATATGGTACAAGTCTTGCTGCAAATCTTTAATAGAGAATTTCTCTTCGTAGATGTAAGCTGCGTCCGCGCCGCCAGCGAGACCTACATTTTAATTTAATTTATTACTGTTTTAATATAATGAGGGTATTTCATTCATAAATTATCATCATTACTAAAACAAGTTGCAGTTTGTTTCAATAAAAAAATACAGACGCGGGGACTGTGGCTTCGGTCCGTGAGGGCAACTAAAATCCCAAATCTGCTCGCTATGGGGGCAGTTCCATAATCCCCCGTTAAAAGTCAAAAATCATTTATTCATATAGGTACACAATGTAGTGTACACGTGATCGGCAAAGTAACGTAAAAGAACAATAAATGCTTCCTATTTTACATTTACTGCCAGTTCTCAAATCAAGGGCGTAGAACGGAAGAGAAGAACTGGCGATAAACTCTCCGCCACTCTTTTTAATCGCCAAGTTTTTTATTTTACACAACGTTTGTAAGGAGCTGCAACCATTACACCACCGTGACCGGTCAAACGACGTCAAGCGAAACTCATATAGAAAATTGTATGCCCAATAGATTATTTGACAGTATGGAAAGTAAATGGTTATTGATAAAATATCTTGTAAAAAATAATTAATTTAATTAAAATACGTCAGTCACGTGACACAAAATTTGGCTTCTTGAAATTATGCTTAATTTAAATTTTTGAATGAATTAACAGAACTTAAAATAGCATTTGTGAAGATTCTATAGTCACTAATAAATCTGATATGACCATTTCTGATTTAAAATCATGGCGGAGTGACTTGTCTTTACCTATAATTCACGACTCAGACTACGGTTTTTAATTAAATTGTACCACCGATGGGAAATTGACTTACCAGCTAACGTCGCCAAGTAGCCACAATATCCTCCCATCGTTTCCACGATGAACACTCGACGTTTTGTTCCCTAAAAAAATATATTTACAAATTGCATTCGAAATCGATTTTTTTATTAATTTTATTTTTGATTATAATAATTAACATTTTGTTTTGTTCTGTCTGTATAGCCACTGATAGTCACTCTTGATTTCTATTTCTGATTCAATATATGTCGCAGGAAATTAGTTAAATCAGAGAGTTAATTGAATCTCTAGTTCAAAAAAATTCAAAAATTTAAAAATCATTTATTCACGTAGGTAACACAATGTACATTTGTGATTCGTATATTAAAGAAATAAATATTAATGCTTCTAATTTTACATTTACTGCCAGTTCTCAAATGAAGGGCGTAAGGTAGTTTTTTCTTTTGGTAGTTGAATCCCTACCAAAGTTGAAATGCGTCTTGTTGTCTAGGAACGTTTAGGAAACTAGTTAAACGTTTCAATCAGTCACTTGTCTGACGGAACTTTAGCGAGTTGATTGAATATCGATATTTAATAAAATGTCTAGAGATATTGGAATCAAATGAGTCATTCCGAAATGAAAGCTAGAGCTAGTTGGTTAGTTAAAGTTACCTGAGCCGATTGGCGGATCCTATCACAGATCTCAGTGATTTCATTAAGAGCGGTGTCAGTTCCCAGTGAAAAATCAGTTCCAGGTACATTGTTACTGATCGTAGCTGGAATCACAACTAGTGGAATACGGAACTCAGGATATTGAGTACGCGACTCGTACATTTCTAGACCAGCTTGGTATGCCTGAAATAATATTTTAATTAAAAAAATATATTTTTAAGAAAATATTTTTATACGTATACTTAAAGTAATGATATATTATGTATAGACGTTTTTGGCATGCACCTATAAGATGTGTACAATGTAGTCAACTGTTTATTTTGGTACATTTGTAACAAAATATAAATATTGATTTAACTATATATAGTATATAAAAAATACAATACTAAAGGGTTAAATATGAATAATAAATTATCACTTTTAAATAAAGCTTAAATTAAAAATATCCCTTCATTGCCATTACCTCAAAACCTCCAATGATGAGTAATCCTTGAATATTAAATTGTTCTATGCGCGCTGCGATTTCCCCTTTCTTGTCTCCTGGAAGAGTACGTTTCGTTCCCAAAAACGCACCACCCTGGCCGACCCAACCGGTTACATCAGACCTATTACAAACATCAGTTCAAGAAATCTGTTTTTAAAGAAAAAACTTTTTAACCGGATTAAAGTTATGTATAAATTTACAATTCTTTAACATAATTTTAAATTTATCAGACGTTTCGCGTGCTTTACAGCGTGCGTGGTCACGGTGACTCGGTTAAAAAGTTTTTTCTTTAAATGTGTAAAGGTTATGTTAATCAAAGACAATAAAATCTGTTTTTATTCTTCTGTAGTTCTTCTTTACACCTCGAAAAGGCGTTTAACTGCATTTTTTCGGTGGTAAGGTTGACAAGTCTGTTAAATCACGTGTTGATGAGATTAGGGCCATAATGATTTAGCAACTCCATTTACACATAACGGAACATTTGTTAATTTATTAGTTTATTTGGTTAATGAGCTTTTTAAGGCCCAATTTGGCTTAAATCTCAGTCATGAAGATAGATTATACAAACGAGTTCTTCTACTACAAATTCAAACTGGCTCTTAACATGTAATACGGGTGTAGACAAATATCAAAGAGACTCAAGTCCAGTCTGTCTTTTTTTGTATAAAAAATGTCTTTGTACTTTTATTGGTTGGTAGACTCAGTTTCCGCACTTAGACCAGGTCCGTTGTGCGTAAATGTTTTTGTACATCATCAATACTAAAATTTGAAACAAGATATATATTTTGTATATGTTTGTAACGAATAAACTCAAAACTACTGGACCGATTTCAAAAATACTTTGACCAATATCCTGATACTCGATCCTGAGTAACATACGATAAATATACAAAATATTTAAACAATGTCCAGCTTTGCGAAGTTAGAACAGTCCTGCATATTAGAAAATAATAGGTTTCGGCCTTTGCCACGAAGAAGAATCGATCGTTGAGTACTTATTAGTAGTTGCTTTCCGATCGGCGCCTGCGCCGGTCGTGCGCACTGACTGTGCTTTAAATCTTAATATATATATATTTCTTGTGTGCGTGTGTATGTGACTGAACTCCTCCTAAACGACTGGACCAATTTTGATGAATTTTTTTGTGTGTCTTCAAGGGGATCTGGGAATGGTTTAGATTCACAAATCAGCCCGGAAATTTTTTGTGTGTCTTCAAGGGGATCTGGGAATGGTTTAGATTCACAAATCAGCCCGACAGATGGCGCTACAGTCGGTACTTTCATACTTTGTTTAATATCTTAATCGGTTGAAATATCATGCAGGACAACGTCTGTGGGGTCCACTAGTATTAAGTAATAAGGTCGGACGACGGTAGTGATACCAATTTTGTAATTATTAAATCGCGTTGAATCTGCGACATATTATACATTCATTAACATATGATGTAAAAATATATTTACCAATCCATCTTGACGATATTGCCGCTAATGAATCCTTCTACACCGTCGTGTATGCCTAGCACAGTATCACCACGGTAGATGCAATTACGTACGAAGGAGCGCACGGCCGCGTTCATACCGCAAGCGGGCGCACCTACGTGCATCACCGCAAAAGTCAAACCTTCCTGAAAGCAGTATACAATTTTTTTTACTGGGAAAAATGGCCCTAGTAAATATTAGACTAATAGGCCTAGGTCCACCACTGTCAGGCTTCACGTAGTATGTTCCAATACTGGCTAATTAATGCTCATACAGTGAAGGTATGAGGCATGACTTATTTATTGTATCTAGTGCCTACCATTATCGTTTTAGGCATGTCCAAGACAATGAGGGCACATAATACTGTGAACCCTTAAAAAAGTCAAGGAAACAAAAAGATTATACTTTGGGTATTATGATATGACAAAAATTGGATACATTGGATTTATGACAAAATGTTACATAGACATAATTGTAGGCAAAGCGCTTGCCTACAATTATGCCAAAAAATTTGCTACAAAATATGTCTTTACAAATTTTTTGTACGTTGGATAGTTTAGGAGCCGAGTATTCACCCCTTTTTCCAAGATGGCGGCCGGGGGACAAGGGCGCCAACCCCACAAACTTGGGTTTAAGCTTGTATTTACCCCCCCCGCCTACATGTCCCACAAATAAAAATGCGTCTAAAGAATGTTCAGCCCATGTAACATTTCAATGGTCTATATCTAATATACAAAATGATATAAATTCACGATCGTTTACGATGCCATTTTCATACAAATCCCATTAGCGTTAACCAAGCTACCAAGTATTTGTGACTAAGATCAGTGTAGGGTGAGTACCTAAGCGCAGTCAACAAAATTTTACCTACTACAACCATTTAATGACTTTTATTTAAATTTAAGATTTTTTTAACTACTATACAATTTTTATCGAGATTATTGTTTATGCTTTGACGGCGAATGGAATTCTTTGCCGTCCCAATCAGCTTTCGTTTTCCCAGAACAAACGAAGTTACAGATCAATAGAGAACGATGAAAAGTAGTTACCGAAGGCTTTCCAGATTCGTCAAAAGCTGCCTTAGGTGGCTTCAAACGAGTCAACATTTTGTAAGTCTCCAAGTTACGTGCGAAACTACGCCCGCGTAGTTGCACCGCTAGCTCCCAATTTTTATCTGCCATTGCCTAAAACATAAATATATTTTAATTGGTAAGTCTCACCTATATATCTATACCAAACATTTAGGCATGAAATAAGTTTTGTATTTAAACAGCCATTACATAGAGCAAAAACAGTGACTTTCAGTTTGTTTGTTTATTTATTTAGCAATTAGAAGTTATATGAAAATAAAAACGAACGCATTATTATAATTATATTCTACACGATTAAAAAAAGATATACCTGGGACACGGCTTTAGTACGTCTCACGCATTCCATGAGCGGTAGTCGGACAGCTTGGTTGCCATCCAGAGATACAACACATGGCTCTGTTGCCGGGGTCGCTTCCATCAAAGCCATAACTGCCTCAGCACCCATACGACATCCCTAGGGGGATATTATTATTTCATACAAATCGAGTAAAGTCATGAAAACTCACCGGGCGTGTGGGAAGACATTTAGCTTATTTTTTATATGACTAATTTTATTTTATAATTAATTAGTCTTATAGCTCATGAACAGTAGCATCAATTATTTAGTAATCCAAGAATAAAAATTAGGTTAGGGAGCGTTCAAGTATTACGGGTTTACTTTTATAAAACGTTACGATGCGGGGCGGGGATTGAATTACGCGTTATTGTTAATATTATTTTCGACTTTCCAGTACTTTACACCACATAATGGTAACTTTTAGGTATAAAGAGTCACTAGGCGGTCAAGAAACGTTTTACTATACTTGGGTACAGAAATACGTTACGGCGCGTTACATGGGGGGGCGGGGGGTTTTCCAATAATCTCCAAAAATTGCAAATAATTAATTTATCGAAAAAGTGAACTGAAATGTTGAACTAAGGATAAGCTAAAGGATGTTGATGCCCAATCAACATTTATAGTTTAATCATCTATCATATCATATTATCTCTGTAAACGCAAAAAGATCATACAAGTTCAAGGTGTATGTTTTCATACTATGTCGTCAGAATTTGTTTCAAGTAGCTCTCGTTCATTTGCTTCAGCTTCTATAGTCACATGGTTGACACATATAATGTGGTAAAAACGCTATTTAATTGTGTAACGTTAATGCATTTAGGTACTATATTAATTATCCCTTCGACTTCGACAAACATTATTTCTATATGAATTTAAATCAGAACCAATTGATAAAAATCCCGAAAACTATTTGATAAAAAAAGATCCGGGGGCGACTTTCATTCATAGTTTATAAATAAGAAATTACACATTAACCCAATGGGTACGTTAAGTAAGCAGTTGTCAAGTCAAGTCAGAGGTCATTGACTCTTCAATAACGTGCTTCCTGTATCACGTCACACGATCTCGGTGTATACGTGACACAGGTCATGCACATATAGTTCCTTTAAATTGTAGTTTACTGGAACGATATTTTTTAAAAATACGTACACTATATATAATGACGTAAAAAATTGGATATTAAGTGTTCGCATTTTCTTAAAAGATATTTGTTTAATAAGGGAATTACTGTGTATATTCAAGTTACAATTTCGAGTAAATGCTCTTAAACCGGCACCTACTTTAGATATGTTTAACGCCAGAATTCTTACCAATATTCTGTCGAATGCTGAGGGTGAACCTCCTCTTTGGACATGTCCTAGAACAGTTATTCTGGTGTCTTGCTGAAGATTGTCCACTACAACCTTCTTCACCAGCTCTGCAGTAATCGGCTTGCCTTCTCTGTCAATAGCACCTTCTGCTACTATTATGATGTTCAAACGCTGACCAGACTTACGTTCCTATTTAAAAAGCTGCATTTAATACAATATCTTAATACTTTCGTATGTATTTAAAAAACCATGATAGTTTTAAAACACCGTGATAAGGTTGTAATGAATAATTAAAATTTTCCCTAACCTCAATACCAAGCTCTCATGCATAAATAACAAAAAAGCATAATGTAAAATAATTCTGTATCACGTGCAAGAAAGATGCAAGAAAAATAAGGCAAAAACTGCTAAGAAGAGAAGTTAAGATAGTTTTTAACATGTATTATGTCATGAAGGAAATATGTAAATTAGAGTCAGCAGTATGATTTTAATTCCACTTACTGCAACAGTTAATACAAGGTTTGTTAACTCGAACAGTGCCACTCAATTAAGGTCATACCTGTTGCAATCTTTTGCAAAGTTTCTCAACCCAATTATAGGGAACAGGGTCTTCAGGTATGAACACTTGGTCAGCCTCGCTTGCCAGAGCGGCAACTAGAGCCAGATAACTGCAACAAGCAGCACCCGACCATAATGGATCATGCATATAATCCCCAGTGAAAGATTTGTAAATTTAGATTTTTGCAAGATTTTAACATACACATTAGAATTTAAACACCACAAAGAGCCAATTCATTGATGAAATGAAACTTATGATCCTGCTCCCATAAACAAGATTTTATTTCTTGCCTCTTTTATTTTTGCACACATCTTTTTGTCCCAATTGAGGGGCGCTGGGTCTTCACAAATAAAACTATAAGTAGCATCCGTGCATAGTGCTGTGTACACTGCAAGAAAACTAAAAAGGGATGTTTGTTATCATTCAAGAGGAAACAACTAGCAAATGAGCAATACATAGGATAGGAACAAGAGGGCATTCAGGATTATCATTTAAACCCTTGCCTGCTCTAACTTATAACAAAGTTTATCTCTCCAATCAACTGCAGGTGGTGCTTCCGGTATAAACACAAAATCTGCTTCCGATGACAAGGCGGTGACCAGAGCAAGATATCTATCAAAAAATGTTTATTATATCTTAACCATTCAATGTTATCAGATAAGACTATGTTTGAATTGGCTCTGATGCAATCTTATGTGTATGGTTTGACAGTGGACATAAAGCTAATATTTTTATTATTCACTGCACTAAGCCCTTTATAGTCAAATCCAAAATAAATGATTTCTCACCATGGCAACCATTAAAAACACTGCATTAATAATATTTCTTCCTTTCCAATTACATCAAAATTATTTTGAAACATACCCACAGTGGCGACCCATAACTTCCATAATAAAAGTCCTTTGGTGGGAGTAGGCTGTACTAACAATTGCATCAATTGCTTCAATAATGCGATGTAAGGCAGAATCTGTACCAATTGTCATGTCTGTGCCACAAAAATCATTATCAATGGAGCCCACCTTAAATAAAAGTTAGTTTTAAGAGAATGTATTATGTAAAAACTGTGAGAAATAAAAAATTCCAACAAAATTTTTAGTAGGTGACCACAATTTTTGAGATTTGTTTGTATAAAAAAATTCATATATGTTAATAAACAGTTTAAAATCAGGACAACAGTTTTGAATTAAACATACCAGTCCAGCAATATGCAAGTATTTATATTTTTCTCTTTGATCTTTAGTAATCCTGTTATTCGCCAAAAGCTCATCTAACAAGTCAGACCACTCCTGACGAAAGAGGTTAGCTCCAGTAAGAGAGCCATCCCCACCAATAACAACTAAGTTTGTAATACCTCGAGTAACCAAGTTGCAAGCAGCTTTAAGGCGACCTTCTTTTTGCCTAAAAAGTAATCACCATTGTTATAATTTTGCAACAGATTTATAGCTTTGTTTCAAACTTACAACATATTTGGATAACGCCAACAGCTATAATTTAAAATAACTTACACGAAATCCATGCAGCGAGCTGAACCAATAATAGTACCACCCTTGTGAATAATAGAACTAACAGACGACCAGTTAGCTTCCTCTATATTATCACCGCCGTCTACCATACCCTGATATCCCTCGCGGATAAAGTAAACTTTACAGCCCAAATAGATGCCCATCCTAACCACGGAGCGTACAGCTGCATTCATACCCTGAGAGTCACCGCCACTCGTAAATACTGCGAGACCCTTCCCTTTGTGAGAGCCTCGCTCTATAAATCGCTGCGTCTTTGAACTATCCATTTTTAAGTTACAAAACTTTCTAAACACCTAAAACAATAGAACATTATTGTTTTTATATTTATTACGAAATGTATGAAGAAGATTTAACCAGTTTATTACAAAAGTATTTAGTTACAATCACACAGAATAATTTGTGTTTACGTTAATTTATAAAATAGATTTTACGCACCAATTTGTCTAAAAGAAATTTCTTTCAAAGAATTAACAAATTTGAAAATCGCAGAAGGTGAACTTCATCAAGGTGACCTTTCTTTGACATTTCGTGAAATTGAATTGACATTGAAATATACATATGTATTTTTACGTAGAATATAAATTGCATAGATTAAAAAACAACCGACGACATGCTGTCATTGTCATCTAAAAATTATCAAATATCAATGTCAAGTCAAACGACAACTGACTATAAAACGATATGCTACGAATAGCGATTAGCGCCTTAGAACTCTACATTGGAAAAAATAAAATATAAAGTGCAAAAATGAAAGATAGAAAAAAATAGAAATCTAAGCTTTATTTTTATTTACTGTGCATTTGTAATAATTTATCAACTTTTATTATATAATCGATGGTGCATTTATTGTTTCTTTTTTGGTGATACAAAACTTAATACTACAAAATGTCTGCGGAATCGGATATGGAGTATTCAGATAATGATGGTGATGAGTATGATTACTATGGTGAGGTAGATGACTGTGATATGGACACCGTTGATCAGAGTAAAACTGATCCTGAATATTTTTTGTTCTCCTGCTTAAGAGTTGAAGAAGTTGAAAAGCTACTGAATGAGTCTATTGAATTACTCAGTAATAGCCTTCAAATAACGCCTTCACTCGCTAAGGTAGACGCAGTAAATCTTATTCTTCTATTACTTACAAAATATTTTGTTATTATTTTTTATTTAAGCTGTATTATATATAAGCAATATACCTGAAGTAGTTTCTTATCAAATTTACAGGTGATTCTGCATGCATATGAATGGAATGCACAAGAGATTATAAATAAGTATAAAGAAAATGCTAATGAAGTACTAATCTTTAGCCGTGTAAAATCCTGTGTACCGTCTGCACCAGGGAACTCAAATGGTTCACATTGTGCAGTATGTGCTGACACAAATCTTTTGCAAAAATTTAGTGCATTGGCTTGTGGACATTATTTTTGCAATGATTGTTGGGCGATGCACTTTGAAGTCCAAATTATGCAAGGTGATTTTACTAAGCAGTTATTTGTAATATCGGATATACTTAATTTCACCTCTCCATCTAGCGCTTGCCTCCATGAGAGTCCTACTGAAGTCCTGAAAATTTCTCATACACAAAATATAAATTTTGTGAGACTACTAAACATTGTCATCTAAAGGTCTAGTTATTCTTGACTAAAAGTATAATTGCTTTTTTTAGGGCATATTTACCTTATATACAACTGATAGCTGATAGGTAAATCTAGATAAAAATATGAAGTAAAAAAAAATATTTTGCAGCTACAGAATATATACTTTAAAAATAATATTTTTTACCAGGTGTATCTAATACCATCCAATGCATGGCTCCTGAGTGTGAAGTGAGAGCGCCTGAGGATTTTGTTTTATCCCATGTCACTAAACCATCTGTAAGAGACAGATATCAACAGTTTATGTTCAAGGATCATGTGAAATCTCACCCTCAATTGAGATTTTGCCCTGGTCCTAATTGTCAGGTATTTTGGTTCATCAAAGTTTTCATTAGTTTAGAACACACTTAAAAATATATAAAAGAATTTTGTATGTCTAAACTAAAATTTTGTTGGGTCCTACGTAAGATTTATATTTTCTTCTTCAAATAAACTAGATAATTTATTAGCTTTAGTTTATTTTTGTTACAAAAGAAAGATCGATGTGTTAATAATTTTTCAGTGGTTATTTCGCGCTTGGGTACGCGAAGGCGCACGCCGTGTAGAATGTCAAGGTTGTGAATTGTTGACTTGTTTCTCTTGCGGGGCACCTCATCATGCTCCAACAGACTGCATTACAATACGTCTCTGGCTTACTAAATGTGCTGATGACTCTGAGACTGCAAACTATATAAGTGCTAATACAAAGGTATTGAAAGATAATTTACATAGGTACTTATTACTTTAAATGCTTTGACAAGAAGTATTATTTAAAACACAATAATTCATTCAAAATACATTGACATATTGTTATTTTTAACATATTTGTTAAGTCTACTATGTATTGTTACCTCTTTAAAAATAATATTATTTTAAGTACTGTCCGTAAATAAAGATACAATTTTTTAACAGGATTGTCCTAAATGTCAAATATGTATTGAGAAAAATGGTGGCTGCAATCACATGCAGTGTGGGTCATGCCGTCATGACTTCTGTTGGGTTTGTTTGGGTGACTGGAAGAACCATGGCTCCGAATACTATGAGTGCAGTCGTTATAAAGAAGACCCAAATTTGGCTAGTGACAGTCAACATGCACAGGTAATAAACGACAATTGGGTTAGAAATTCATTCAGATTAGGCTTAGAATGCTGATCGAATACTTACTAATATATAATGTATTTACAGGCTAGAGAAGCTTTAAAAAAATATCTTCATTATTATGAGCGGTGGGAGAATCATGCACGGTCTCTTAAACTAGAGGAGCAAACATTAGCATGTTTAAAAAGTCGTATTAACCAAAAGGTAAGATCGCTATTTATTGCTATATATAATCATTTGAAATCTTTGAAAGGGTAAAAGTTTTGTTATGATGTTTTTAACCTTGAGTGTATTTTTTATTCTTATCTATACCGCGAAGTTTTGTATATTTACTGAAATATAGTCGTGTCGACTCTGATGTGCAGGTATAAAGTTATTAATTTCGCTTTTATATCTGTTGCAGTTTTATTCAAATGCGTTGTACTCGCGTTAAGCAAAGATAATATTAAGTTATATTATGTATACAATAATGAATGTAAAATAAGATCTGGAAACTAGAATACATAATGTTTTCTCCATTCTTTAAAAAAAAGCAATCGGCTACTTTTCAGAACAGAATTGTTGTATAGCTTTTAAGTAAATAGGTCGTATTTTAGGTCATGGCTGGAGAAGGAACATGGATAGATTGGCAGTATTTATGGGATTCAGCCAAGCTATTGAAGCGGTGTCGTTATACTTTACAGTATACATATCCATTTGCCTATTATATGGATAACGGACCAAGGAAGGAGCTCTTTGAATATCAGCAGGTAATAGTAATGACTTTTTGAAGGACATATTGTTAAACTTAGTTTGTATGTTTAGAGCTACATCTACATCAATGAGTACAAAAACAATATTTTTAACAATTAACATACATACAAAGGAGTTACATATGAGCAATCATTTAATTTAACCAGTTGTTGAGACCTCACTTTGTGATGGGAGATCCCACCTAATCCGGTTTGATAGTAATAAACTAAGTATGTTAAACTATAAATAATGTGTCCTTTTTATTGCCTATCTATATCTGTTTTACTTTCTTTGTTTTGTTCCATGTCTAAGTGATTATATTCTTATGTATTATCTTGTATAATTTAACTTTTTTCTTCACAGTGGTTGCCTAGAAGATAAGGCTGCCAGTTGCGCTCTTTTTTATTGAATTATTTTTTTGTACTGTATTTCTTGCAACAAAGTGTAAATTTAAAAAAAAATCTATTAACAGGCGCAGTTAGAAGCAGAAATCGAAAACCTCTCTTGGAAAGTAGAAAGGGCGGAAACCACGGATAGAGGTGACTTGGAAAATCAAATGGACATCGCGGAAAAAAGACGTACAACATTGCTCAAGGACTTCCTAGATATAAATATAAACAATGCCTCTAGTAGCAAAGTGTAATTTATCACTAACTTCTAAAACTGAATACAGCAAGGCACATTTGTATTATATTAAATGCTAGATCTTTGTTTTGCCAAAGTATATTTATTAAAGTGGTTTTGCAATAAATAGATAATTTACAGCTTATTTAGACTTTGATTTATTTCATTTGGTATATACCGAGTGTCGGGTACGAACAGGTCGCAAACGATACAGAATATCTACGCAAAATATATAAGATAGGTAGGGAAGTACTCGCAAATAAGGAAAAAATCTGGCTATATTTCAAGCTTCTCTAAGTAATTTTTTTTAATTCCAGTTTAATCCCGTACTAAGGTCATACGTACTATTATAAATAGGTCGCATCGGGTTAAAAGTCGAAAAAAATATTAAACTGCAAGAGCAAACGGGTAATGTGAGCTTGCTGTCGCTGGACTGCACAAGTAGAGTACTGAGCAAGAAGCTAATATTAGGTCCTTAAATAGGAAATAATTGTCGTTTTGTATAGGAGGAACTATGATGTTTTTAACCTTGAGTGTATTTTTTATTCTTATCTATACCGCGATGTTTTGTATATTTACTGAAATATAGCCGTTTCGACGCTCATAAGCAGGTCATAAAGTAATTAGTTCGCTTTTATGTATATCTGTTGAAGTTTTATTCAAATGTGTAGTACTCGCGTTAAGCATAGATAATATTAAGTTATATTATGTAATAATTAATGTAAAATAGGACCAGGATACATAATTTTTTCTCACTTCTTTAAAAATTCTTTGAATTAAGCAAACTGCTACTGCTCCTTCAGAACAGAATTTTTTTATAGGAGGAACAAAAAGTAGATTTTTTAAATAGAATATATTTTATTAATCAAAGTACGTATCATTGCTATCTATGCACTTTTGCCATCTTATAGTAGTAGTTCATTGATCCCTTTACTAAAAAACCATTCGGACGGGAATCAATAAAATCGTTGAAGGCGGTTATGACCGACCCACGATGTCGACTTTCCAATTGAAGCTTCTATAATTAGGTAGCAGTATGTTGTGCAGTGTGAGCCGTGTGGTCTAGCGTTGTCGTGAAGCAGCTGTGGCCTAAAGCGATTGAGTAGGGCTTCCAATCAAGGTCCCCCGAGACACCTTATATCAGTATCATCAAATTCAGGCGACGTATTTCTAAATGCAACTCATAGTTTACATTATTAGAATTAGTAAGATATGCCTTTGTCAAAAATTGCAGAAATAAAATCTGTGACTGAAAAAGTAACGAACAAAGCCCTAAAGATTTCTTAACAAAAGACAATAGAATATGTTCCATTCAATTTTGTATTTGGAGCTGACATTTTTGAAGGGATCATTAATATGTCAATCTACGTAAAAATCTTCCCTATATTTTCGTAAAATAATATAATTTTGTTACTAACGGTTTGTTAATAACCACAATAAAATGATTTTATTATCAACTCGGTGTTTGCTGCGTTACGGCATTGTTAAGGTCTGGCTCACCTCTTGCTGCCGGCAACTTATTCCTACTTTGTCGTTAAATCATGATAAACGATATCGAAATCATTATTTAAAAACATGTCCTAAAAATCCAGCGACAATTCTGAATCAATACACGCAGGTTCGCTTTAAAAAGGATTATCCACGACTCCATCGCGACACAGATTTTCCAAATTTTGATTACTATAGAAAAGATCAGTTTAAAGACATCAATAGAACGTCTTGGAATTCGGGGTATTCAAAACAAGGTATCACAAATTTAATTGGATTTGTTGGGTCGATGTGTGCAATGTACGGTTTAAAAAGCGAACTGACTCATTTTCTTACATCTATGTCTGCCCCAGCTGACGTCCTTGCTCTTGCTTCTATAGAAGTGGATATATCAGGCATTGCTCCAGGAATGTGTTCTTCATACAAATGGCGAGGAAAGCCATTATTTATTAAACACAGGACTAGTAATGAAATAAGTATTGAGGCCAACACTTCATTCTCTTTACTTAAAGATCCCGAAACACCAGAACAACGAATGATAAAGCAAGAGTGGTTGGTAGTTATAGGGATATGCACACATTTAGGATGTATTCCTATTCCTAACTCTGGTGATTACGTTGGAGGGTTTTACTGTCCCTGCCATGGAAGTCATTATGATAATGCAGGTCGAGCTCGAAAAGGCCCAGCACCTACTAATTTAGAAGTACCTTCTCATAGGTTTCTATCCGACAATCTAATAATAGTCGGAGAGTAGTTCAAGGATACATTGAAATTGTTTAATTATTGTGATAAAATAATTTCAAATGATAGTGGAAATAATTATTGTAGCAATGGCATCTACTTGTTGGGCATTCATTGTGTACGTTTTATTATTTACAAAGATACAATAAAAGTCATAAAATATGAACAATAATATGGTACTCATATACACATTTTCACATTAATTATATGTTAACAACATACATTGCTATGCGGATGACATAACTGGGTCACTCTTTACACAGACCGCAAACTATGCTAACTAAGCTATGTGAGCTAACTAAAATATGCGAAGCTAAGTTAGTTGTGTATGCCGATGCGCAGCTACACGAGCTAAGCTAAGCCCCTCCCGCTACTCCGCACACCCTTTGCACATCCTTTGCCAGTGCTGTCCAGTGTTCTTTGTTGTACGCACTAACACTGACTCACCTTTGGCTTAGCTGTTGGTGTGTACGCTATTTATTTCTAGCTTAGCTTAGCCTAGCTTGCTTGGCATAGCTTAGTTTAGCCTTGGCATAGCTTAGTTTTCGGTCTGCAACCGGCTTCAGTCTGAGATGGACTAAATCTAAGCGACAAAACATCCTTTGTCGCTACTCATCTCTTCGACGACACTCTCCTTAAAATCACAGACAGCATCGGGGTACTGGGCGTTGACGTATCTAGAAGCTTGGTGACCTCAGCAAGGCGAAACGATACTTCACACCGGGCCACCGCTTTGCAACTCTATGGGCGTGACCAAACAGGGCGTTCAAGGTGCGCGGCAGCAACATGCTGCATTCGTAGGATACAACAACGAATGCTCAATGCGAATTAAGGCCCATTTAGATGGGGAGAGTTTCTCGCACGTTTTGGTGCGAGAAATCGTAGGTGACTATCGCCATAGCATTATCGTATCAAAATGTTTACATACACGCAAGAACTAAATTCTCGCCTTCGATTATGCACACCCTATGAAGCACAAATTCATACTTCACATGGAGTACTATTCTCACCTTTTGGCGAGAACTCCCCAGTACCACCTCCTTCCACTTGATCGTATCCAACGAAGAGCAATTCGAATCGTCGATGATCAATCACTTTCCGAGCGGCTTGATCACTTGGCGTTACGTAGTGATGTGAAGTGGGGCCATCTTCTAGGTACCTCATTTACCATGGGGAGTGTTCGGTTTTTCGGACCTACAGCTGATTTTCTTGATAGGTCGGTGAGGCAGAATACGAAATTCCATCCGTATCACCTCGACATCCATCGTTCCACAACTGAGCGCTTTTTAAGGCAATTTTTGCCACGCACCACCATTATCTGGAACTAGCCCACTGAAGTATTTTTAAATCAATTCGACTTAGCTAATATATATATATATGCTGTGGGTTTAAGAAGAGTGTCTTCGAAAGGAGGAGGAAATCAATATAGTGCGTTTTCCAATTACAGAGCATTTTGCGACTCAGTGCCGCACAATGCCGCATAATGCTGAAGCTTAATTGGAACGTGAATTAGTTTTCAAATGCATCAGCAGAGTGCGCTAAATCAGTGTTGTAAAAAAAATGTTGAATTTGTATGAATTGAGTTTGAAACCTCATTAATGTATAAATAATGTGGTAAACAATAATAATTGGTTGAAAACTCTTTACGCTTATTTTAGTCATCAAATTATTTCATTAACATTTTTTTTATTGAAATAATAGAAAACTTTTAAAGAATATAAGGTTTTAACAAGCTAAATTAAAAGTAAAATATTTAGTTTCATGTAAGAAGTTTACATCATTTACGTTTTGAGTAATATTTTTTAATGATTTCTAAAAAAATATATACTTTTTCAAAACCATTGCAATTTTTTCTAAAGTATAATCCTGTAAAATAAATTTGTTTACAGATCCGAATTTTAAAATAAAATTGTATTCATATTTTAAATGTGGAATATAAAAAAAGTAACTATTTATCATCCATACTAATATTTTTTTTTTAGCAGTTTGAAATAACTTTAATTATTTTCAAAATCTACGACGAAACGAAAGCCTTACAAATTTTTCAACAATAAATAATATTTACTAACGAAATTTCGATAAATGCCAACTTAAAGAAAAATACTCGTCAATTTTCTGTCACTGTATTGGTATTGTTTGCGAGAAGCTCGCGAGAGCATTCGTTTTGAGAGTGCTCAATTGTGCGAAGCGTTGATGTAGTTGGAACACTCGACGTTGAGCATTATGCCGCAAAATGCGCTCTAGTGCTGTAATTGGAAAACGCACATAGTGTACGTTTTCCAATTACAAAGCATTTTTCGACTCAGTGCCGCACAATGCCGCATAATGCTGAAGCTTAATTGGAACGTGAATTAGTTTTCAAATGCATCAGCAGAGTGCGCTAAGTCAGTGTCGACAAAAAAATGGTCTGAATAGAGTTAGCAACCTCATTAATGTATAAATAATTTGGTAAACAATAATAATTGGTTGAAAACTTTTTACGCTTAATTTAATAATAAAATTATTTCATTAACATTTTTTTACTGAAATAAGAGAAAACCTTTAAAGAATATAAGGTTTTAACAAGCTAAATTAACAGTAAAATATTTAGTTTCATGTAAAAAGTTTACATCATTTACGTTTTGATTAATATTTTTTAATGATTTCTAAAAAAATCATATACTTTTTCAAAACCATTGCAATTTTTTCTAAAGTATAATCCTGTAAAGTAAATTTGTTTACAGATCCGAATTTTAAAATAAAATTGTATTCATATTTTAAATGTGGAATATAAAAAAAGTAACTATTTATCATCCATACTAATATTTTTTTTTTAGCAGTTTGAAATAACTTTAATTATTTTCAAAATCTACGACGAAACGAAAGCCTTACAAATTTTTCAACAATAAATAATATTTACTAACGAAAATTTCGATAAATGCCAACTTAAAGAAAAATACTGGTCAATTTTCTGTCACTGTGTTGGTATTGTTTAAGAGAATCTCGCGAGAGCATTCGTTTTGAGAGTGCTCAATTGTGCGAAGCGTTGCTGTAGTTGGAACACTCAACGTTGAGCATTATGCCGCAAAATGCGCTCTAGTACTGTAATTGGAAAACGCACTAAGTCACACACATAAGTAAACACTACATTGATTTTAGATTGAAGATTATATAATTTTTTATTTTTAAATAATGTACTCTGCAGTATCTATACTCTATGGCCTTGGTTTATATTATAGGTTACTATCGTCTATGTTTATTTAGTTATCGTCAAAATGGCGACTACGTCTGATTCGAAGGCGCCTGTGCGCCAAGTAAAACGAGTGCAGTTTGGTATATTATCCCCAGATGAAATTGTAAGTTTATGAAAACTAAAAATTATAGGTTTAGAATTAAGCTTATTTAATATGTTTTCGTAAAATATTTCCTCATGCGTCGTTTTCCTTATTGCACCATAATCCATAGTCACACACCATAATGTAAGACGACGTAGTATATTGATAATGATTTTATATTATCACAGTTGAATGCAAAATACGTATAATGATGAATTAATATGAAAGCCCTATATTTACAGCGTCGTATGTCTGTCACGGAAGGGGGCATACGCTTCCCAGAAACAATGGAGGGTGGACGACCAAAGCTTGGAGGTCTTATGGACCCACGACAAGGGGTGATCGATAGAACATCTAGATGTCAGACTTGTGCGGGAAATATGACTGAGTGTCCTGGTCATTTTGGGCATATAGATTTGGCTAAGCCAGTATTCCACATAGGATTCATCACAAAAACCATAAAAGTTTTGAGATGTGTCTGTTTTTACTGTTCCAAACTTCTTGTCAGTCCGGTGAGAAATATTTTTACTTTATTTTTTATGGTTAACCGTAACAAATAAGCAGATATTAATTAACAATAGATTGCTTATCAGCAATAAGAGTCGCTGTTGTCTACCTAATTGTTTAAGTTTGGTACTATGTAGCAAAGTATAAAATAAATACTAATAATAAATAATATCTCATTTGGACTTTTCAGACAAATCCCAAAATAAAAGAAGTAGTAATGAAATCTAAAGGGCAACCACGTAAACGATTGACTTATGTTTATGACTTATGTAAAGGAAAAAATATCTGTGAAGGTGGTGAAGATATGGATATTGGTAAAGAAGGTGAAGAGGGTAAAAAAGGCTCTGGTCATGGTGGTTGTGGTCACTATCAGCCTTCAATCAGACGGCAAGGTCTAGACCTCACAGCTGAATGGAAACATGCAAATGAAGATACTCAAGAGAAAAAAATAATTATAACTGCAGAACGGGTCTGGGAAATATTGAAACAAATAACAGGTGAGTACCAGTGGCTCTGCTGTTATGTTCATGGTGATAAATTTATGGTCTACATTATAATTTTCTCATTTTAGACTTAAATAACATAGTAACTATGTGTGTATGTATTGTATACATTACATATAAACTACTAATTATTATAACATCAAACTACTATAACTTATGAATAATGGAATTTCTTTTAATGATATATTATTTAATGACACTTCATTACTAGAGTAATTAGAAAACCCAATACCTTTAATTACAAAATGAAAAGGAAATGAGAATTAACAAATAATAATAAATATTACTCTTGAATAATGTAGATTTTAAATGTTTGATCTTTCAAAAGAAGAACATTCAGAGTTAAGTTCTTGAGTTAACTAGGATTTCCACATTATTAATAGTATATTAATAAAGTATGTTTTTTAAATTAACATCTTGATATTGTTTTAGACAAACTGATAAAAATGCATATGAAGACTATGGTCAGATTATTTTGTAGTTGTAATGCATATTTAAAAATTTACTATTTTATTTATTGTTTGTTACAGATGAAGAGTCCTTTATACTGGGTATGGACCCAAAGTTTGCTAGACCTGATTGGATGATAGTAACAGTTTTACCTGTACCACCATTGTCTGTTAGACCTGCGGTTGTCATGTTTGGGTCCGCCAAAAATCAAGATGATTTAACCCATAAACTGGCTGATATTATTAAAGCAAATAATGAACTGATGAGGAATGAACAAACTGGTGCTGCTGCTCATGTTTTAGCCGACAATATTAGGATGTTACAGTTCCATGTCGCCACATTTGTAGATAATGATATGCCTGGCATGCCAAAGTAAGTTCCGGAGCCTTTTGTTGTGATTAAAATTACTTGAATTGGTGCTAAGGTCATTAGTCAGTTGATGCGTAGGAAGTTTTATTTAAAATTATAAACAAATATTTATTTATTTAACTCTTTTATAAAAAAAACTGTTAAAATGATAGCAATTTAAATAACATACTTTTGTCTGCAGGATTTACCAGGCTATATATAATAAAAAAGTTTTTGGTATTTTTTGAATAACGTATTGGTAGTTATATAAATTGGTGCTTATTGTTTACAGAGCTATGCAGAAATCTGGAAAGCCTCTTAAAGCCATTAAAGCTCGACTTAAAGGAAAGGAGGGGAGAATCAGAGGAAATCTTATGGGAAAGCGTGTAGATTTTTCAGCCAGAACTGTTATTACACCAGATCCCAATCTTCGTATTGATCAAGTAGGGGTTCCAAGGTCTATAGCTCAAAATTTGACATTCCCGGAACTAGTGACGCCATTTAACATTGATAGGATGCAGGAATTAGTAAGGAGAGGTAACGCGCAATATCCTGGTGCTAAATATATAGTTCGTGACAATGGAGAACGTATTGATTTGAGGTTCCATCCCAAACCTTCTGACCTTCATTTACAGTATGGTTATAAAGTTGAACGTCATTTGCGAGACGACGATTTAGTTATATTTAATAGGCAGCCGACACTTCACAAAATGAGTATGATGGGTCACAGAGTTAAAGTGTTACCATGGTCAACATTCCGTATGAATTTGAGTTGTACTTCGCCATACAACGCCGATTTTGATGGTGATGAAATGAATTTGCATGTACCGCAGTCAATGGAGACACGGGCCGAAGTTGAAAACATTCATATTACACCCAGGCAGATCATAACTCCTCAAGCAAATAAACCTGTCATGGGTATTGTACAGGACACACTCACAGCTGTTAGAAAAATGACTAAACGAGATGTCTTTCTGACAAAGGAACAGGTAATGAATCTTCTTATGTTTTTGCCTACATGGGATGGCAAAATTCCCCAACCTTGCATCCTGAAGCCAACACCACTCTGGACTGGCAAACAAATATTTACCCTGATCATTCCTGGTAATGTGAATATGATTAGAACACATTCTACACATCCTGATGAAGAAGATGATGGCCCCTATAAATGGATATCACCCGGAGACACAAAAGTCATTGTAGATCATGGAGAACTATTAATGGGTATATTGTGTAAAAAATCACTTGGTGCCTCGGCTGGATCACTTTTGCATATTTGTATGTTGGAATTAGGACACGAAACGGCAGGACGGTTTTATGGTAATATTCAAACTGTAATTAACAACTGGCTCCTTCTAGAAGGTCACTCAATTGGTATTGGAGATACTATTGCTGATCCGCAAACATATCAAGAAATTAAAAATACTATCGTTAAAGCCAAAGATGATGTAATAGAGGTTATACAGAAAGCCCACAATATGGAATTGGAGCCGACCCCCGGTAATACCCTGAGGCAAACCTTCGAAAATCAAGTAAATCGTATATTGAATGACGCTCGTGACAAAACTGGAGGTTCAGCTAAAAAATCTCTCACTGAATACAACAATCTCAAAGCTATGGTGGTCTCCGGTTCAAAAGGATCTAACATTAACATTTCTCAGGTTATCGCTTGTGTGGGTCAACAGAATGTGGAAGGTAAACGTATTCCATTCGGTTTCCGTAAAAGGACATTGCCGCATTTCATTAAAGACGATTATGGTCCCGAATCTAGGGGCTTTGTAGAAAATTCTTATCTTGCTGGTTTGACACCTTCGGAGTTTTACTTCCACGCTATGGGAGGTCGTGAAGGTCTTATTGATACTGCTGTAAAAACTGCTGAAACTGGATATATTCAACGACGTCTCATAAAGGCTATGGAGTCTGTCATGGTTAATTATGATGGCACTGTTAGAAACTCTGTTGGTCAACTTATCCAGTTACGTTATGGAGAAGATGGTTTAGCGGGTGAAACTGTCGAGTTCCAAAACCTACCAACAATTAAGCTATCAAATAAAGCTTTTGAAAAGAAGTTTAAGTTTGATCCCACAAATGAAAGATATTTGAAGAGAATCTTCAATGAAGATATCATTAAAGAACTTACAGAATCTGGCTATGTTATTGGAGATTTAGAAAGCGAGTGGGATCAACTAGGAAAGGACAGATCGGTGTTGCGAGAAATTTTCCCAAGTGGAGAATCAAAAGTTGTGTTACCCTGTAACTTCAAGAGAATGATTTGGAATGTGCAAAAAATTTTCCATATTAATAAAAGATCGACTACTGATTTAAGTCCGATAAAAGTTATTCAATCTGTAAGAGATTTATTAAAGAAATGTGTTATTGTGGCTGGAGAGGATCGCCTTTCGAAACAAGCCAATGAAAATGCGACTTTACTCTTCCAATGTCTTGTGAGGTCAACTTTGTGCGCTAAGCTTGTATCAGAAGATTATCGGCTCTCAACAGAAGCTTTCGAGTGGTTAATAGGAGAAATCGAAACTCGTTTTCAACAAGCTCAAGCAAACCCAGGTGAAATGGTGGGTGCCCTAGCTGCCCAATCTCTGGGAGAACCTGCTACTCAGATGACATTGAACACCTTCCACTTTGCTGGAGTCTCCTCCAAAAATGTAACTCTCGGTGTGCCTCGTCTAAAAGAAATTATAAATATATCCAAGAAGCCTAAAGCTCCCTCTCTCACTGTATTTCTAACTGGTGGAGCTGCTCGAGATGCAGAAAAAGCTAAAAACGTTTTGTGTCGTTTGGAACACACAACTTTACGAAAAGTAACGGCAAACACTGCTATATACTACGATCCTGACCCACAGAATACTGTTATTGGTGAAGATCAAGAGTTTGTCAATGTTTACTATGAAATGCCTGACTTTGATCCCACCAAAATATCTCCATGGCTGTTGCGTATTGAGCTGGACCGTAAGAGAATGACTGACAAGAAGCTTACTATGGAACAAATTGCAGAAAAAATCAATGCGGGCTTTGGAGATGATCTTAACTGTATATTCAATGACGATAACGCCGAAAAACTTGTTCTTCGTATAAGAATTATGAACAATGAAGAGAGTAAATTCCAAGACAATGACGAAGAAACTGTTGATAAGATGGAAGATGATATGTTCCTAAGATGTATTGAAGCAAATATGTTGTCTGACATGACTTTACAAGGTATTGAAGCGATAGCCAAAGTTTATATGCATTTGCCGCAAACTGAAGCTAAAAAACGTATAGTTATTACGGAACAGGGAGAATTCAAGGCAATTGCAGAGTGGCTGTTGGAAACGGATGGAACATCTTTGATGAAAGTACTTTCCGAGCGAGATGTAGATCCGATAAGAACCTTTAGTAACGATATCTGTGAGATATTCCAAGTGTTAGGTATCGAGGCGGTACGAAAATCTGTTGAAAAAGAAATGAATGCTGTATTGCAGTTCTATGGTCTATATGTAAACTACCGCCACTTGGCTTTGCTTTGTGACGTAATGACTGCTAAAGGTCACCTTATGGCCATTACTCGTCACGGCATTAACAGGCAAGACACTGGCGCGTTGATGAGATGTTCCTTCGAAGAAACTGTAGACGTATTGCTCGACGCTGCAAGCCACGCCGAAGTAGATCCTATGAGAGGCGTTTCTGAGAATATTATCATGGGACAACTCCCTAGAATGGGAACAGGTTAGTGTCTTTAACTAATTAAGTAAAAGTAACTACATTTATTTAATAACAATCTTGGAAACGTGTGTTAACCGAAATATTTTTGTTCATAAAAAAAAAAAGATTCAAGCCATCAAGAGTCATTAATTTAAATATGTATTAAAGCATCAGTGTGCACACCCACAATAATGTTGAAACAAAATAATATGATAAGATAATAATTGTTATATTAGTATTTAATTAATCATCAACAAAATAATAAAAAAATATTGTTATATATAATAATTTTCAGGATGTTTTGATTTACTACTGGATGCTGAAAAATGTAAGCACGGCATGGAAATGGGTGGTTTGGGCGTAGGCTTGGGAGTAGGTGGCGGAATGTACTTCGGAGTCGGCACACCATCCATGACTCCGCTTATGACTCCTTGGTCGAACCAGAATACTCCTGGCTATGGTAGCAGTGTTTGGTCTCCTGGACCGGGTAAGTTTAGTAAAAAAATAAACTATTACAAATTTAGCTGTGAGATTAAAATATTAACTACTTTTTGTGCTCTTGTGTTATTTATTATTGCTAATGCTAGTCTTTCAAAATTTTCAATATAATACCATAATATTGTCATCTCTCAAATATTATGTATTGTTTCAGTGGGTAGCAGTATGACTCCAGGTCCATCATTCTCACCATCAGGTGCATCTGACGCTTCGGGAATGTCTCCTTCTTATAGCAGCGCTTGGTCGCCACAGCCCGGCTCTCCCGGTTCTCCTGGAGCCCCGTTGTCACCTTACGCTTCGCCAGCCGGCGTTTCTCCGTCGTACTCTCCCACAAGTCCTGTCTATGCTGCTCCGTCCCCGAGTCTCATCCCAACTTCCCCACACTACTCACCCACAAGCCCGTCCTACTCTCCAACCTCACCTAACTATTCCCCAACCTCTCCTATTTACACCCCAACTTCTCCAAGCTATTCACCAACCTCCCCTGGCTATTCGCCTACATCCCCATCATATTCACCTACTTCACCGAGCTACTCCCCTACGTCCCCGAGTTACTCACCTACTAGCCCGGCATATTCCCCAACCTCTCCTAGTTATTCGCCAACTTCACCAAGCTACTCACCAACAAGCTCATCCTATTCTCCGACGAGTCCGTCTTATTCGCCGAGTCCAGCTTACTCGCCGACTTCTCCGGGCTACTCGCCGACTTCACCGAGATATTCTCCGAATAGTCCAGTGTACACTTCCGGGGCACACAGTTACTCCTCGTCATCACCAAATTACACGCCCACATCACCAGCCTATTCACCCACAAATCATTCTTATTCTCCGACCTCACCTAATAACTATTCACCGACATCACGCAATTACTCGCCTTCATCACCCAAATATTTTTCGACATCTCCAAAGTATTCGCCGACATCGCCATCAGTATCAGGAGGTAGTCCTAGATATTCGCCGAACAGTCTTCAGTACTCTCCAACTAGCCCGCAATATTCACCTAGCCCGGCGTACTCTCCTTCATCCCCGCAACATTCCGGAAGCTCAAATTATTCACCATCCTCACCAAATTACTCACCGTCTTCACCAAACTATTCATCTCCTGGATATTCCCCGTCCTCCTCTAAATATTCCCCAACATCGCCAACATTCACGCCAACCTCAAATAATTATTCGCCATCATCCCCGGCCTATTCTCCTGCTTCCGGTGGACCATCAACTTACTCTCCAACTTCTCCTACATCCCCTACTTATACACCTACTTCACCTAATTATGAAGAAGATGATGATTGAATTGTATAATGTTAAGACACTTTTTTATAAAGAATATGGAAATAATGAGATGGAAAAATTACACACATTTTTATATATAAGGACTGAATAGTCGTTTGAATTTAAGATTTATGATACATCTTTATAATTGACTAAAGAAAAATGCAAATTGTTTATATTGCTAATTTAATAAGATGTAATATTCAAAATAACTAAATGTGCATCCTCTTTTTCAACACCTTCAATATAAAGATTCCAACAGAAAACTGATGGGAAGAATTACCAGTTTCTTGATTTTCTTGTAACATCTAAAAGGTTTAAAGCAAACTGCGAAGGCGATGAATCTGTGTCGCACACACTTGTTGGCAAAATAAAATGTCTGTTAATGATAACTTATTTTAATTAATTTAGGCAATACACTCTAGGTATTGTGTAGATCAAATAAAGTATGTTTTAACTAAGCTAACAATGTTTTTTTTACTATTTTAATTATTCAGCCACAGCAAAGTTTTTTTGCATGCATTTGCATTTATTGCACTGGTATTTTTATATAATCCATTTAGTACATATGGAACTAAGTCTGAAACTGATCTCTATATATTTTTTTCATAGAAGTCATTAAATGTACTTTCAGATTTTAACATTTCATTTTTAAAAGTATTATATTCCTATACTTTTTATTGCCCTATGACTGATATCGATTATGAATAAAACAATAGATAAAAGTTACTTTTAATCATTTATTTTAATTGCCTAATTGGCTAGTCAAAAACCTACATAATGTACGCACTTGTATATTTTGGACTGGTTGGATAATAGACTTTGGGGCACGTGATGGTATTCCTTTAAAAAAATTTGGACACAGGCAAACACTAGTTTTAGAATCTTATACGTAATAATTATTCATAGTGGTAATATTTCTAAATAAGTACATATAGGTAATGTAGGGTAATAGGCAAGTAAAGCCAATTCATTCCTAAAGATTTATACCTAGAAACTAGGACAAAGTTTCCGAAAATCAGCTAAATACATTAGAATTTCTACAAGGAAGACAATTAAATTAACTTAGGCACTATAAAACAAGTTAGTTATTAATGTAACACGTCTACGTAAAAAAAGCACATTATTAACGAAATATTCTTACTTCTATTTAATTATTGAATACTGGATATTATGTAAATTTTGCACATAAGCAGCAAAAACTTTTTCTGATCGTACCTTTTTGTGTAATTATTTGTAGCGATTTTCGAAACGATTTCGATTTTATGATTTAAATAAAACTATTTACAACAGACTATTTCAATCGTTTTTTATCAGCCCCCTTTATTCGTGTATTTCAAATGATAATAAAATTTCTGGTTTTTACAGTCTTATCTGTACGAAAAAATCACCACCACAGAATCCGTAAGAATATAATACTTGTATGTCTTAATAATATTCTAGCCAATATAAAAAATTACACAAAGTTGTCAATTTATTTCATATTTTGATTTTTAATAAAACGAACACAGCCTTTTATAATTCTATCTGTTACATTTTAATCTACGTGTGTAGGTTATTATAATATATTATATAATAAACTTTGATAGGTACTAAACCTATACTTATAGGTACAATTAGTAGCGATTTATTTCTATGTAGTTAACTAGGATGTGGTAATTAGAGATACCCTACTTGCTAATAAATATATAATACTGAATATAACATACTATAACAATTAACTGATTAATTTAACTAAACTAATATTATAAAGAGGTTTATAATTTTGTGAGTTTGTGAGAAGTAATCTCTGGAACAATTTTTCCGAATTCTTTTTTCGAAAATTCTTTAACTAATAAGAAATTGCATTACGTAAAGGCAATAGTCTTACATTTTATAGACAGCTACTAAAAGATAATCATAACAAACAACAAATAATATATTAAGACACTGTATAGCTCTAATTCAAGTTATTTAGAGAGTGCCTAAATTATCTTTACAACATTATCTTTAGCTACCTTTGTATTTATATTTTAGCCATACTAAAGTTTGCTTAAATTATCAAAAATAACAATTTAAAAGGATTAATTCACGTGATTTTGGAAGCATATGATTTACTTTCCTCTATAGATTTCAATAATGCGGTCTTGATCGACATACTCGAAGATATGTGGCGCATCCATTAGAATACCGACAGTACCAGCTGTGGTAACTAAGAAAAATATGTAGAGTTGAAGCCTATCAATCACCATTGCGACATACTTCCAGTCTTCGCGGGTCTGTAATGCAAATTAAAACGATAAGTAATTTACTTATACAACGTGGGAAGAAATTTTTAATTAATAATTTTCTAATTATCACTTTCCAATTATTTACTTCATTATTAAGTAGTCTATTTACTATAGTTAGAAGTTGAGAATACAACTTTATAGCTTAACTCCTTACTAGCGAGTAATCAGAGCTTCGAACATTGTCTGGCATAAATTACATTTAATTATTATCACTAATATGATTTAATATAGCAAAGGGTTATTTTAAAAGCATCCTACAGATTGATTACCTGAATATAAAGATCTTCATTGCGTAGATGTTCTGCAATGAATTCCACTGCTTCAGTGGCTTTTGCGGCTTCGGGAGACAAGAGTAGCGAATCAGAGCTTTCGGATTCTCTTCTTTCCCCTAGTCCGAGGCCACCAAGTGCTCCTAAGCCTCCCAAAGCACCGACTTCTCCTCCACCAGCTGCTCGACTGATCTTGCAATTGGGATGATGCAAATCGGAAAGTTCCATAGCTTCCATTTTGCTTTGTTTAGCCCCGATAGCACTGCAAATCACCAACCAGTTATAATTGCTTAAGTGGCCATAGCCATACTAAATATACCTATATAAATGGTACAATCAGGTAAGTTTTTAAAGGAGATTTGAGAATGTTTTTCACAGTCTAGCTCTATTGAATGGTTGATTGTTGACCTTATAAAATCTAATAATTAATAATCAAGTTTAATAACATTGTAGGTATATATTTTAGGCACGCAGCCTAAAAAGAAAAAGAAGGAAAAAAATCCCAGTAATGCAGCGTTAGAACCACCTGAAGAGATAATGCTAATAGATAATATTGCATGTACAAAAATTATTTTTTGAGCAATTCACACAAATGCTCGTTGCTGTTGAGTAGCAAACGTAAATATATCCTTTTGAATTTATTACCTAATGTGTTTAGGCAAGTCATGAGTAGCAGCAGCATGGGGCGGTGCACCCATTCCTGGCATTTCCATCATCCACCGAAGACGAGTCTTACGAGGACGACGCATAATTAACAACGTTGGTAAATAGTTAAGAAAAACGCTCCGAATCCAAAGCGGCATTCTGCAAGGCAAGATTAATTGACAAGATTAAAGTTTTTGCTTTTTATATTTTGACGAAAATAGAACATTCACTATAGTCGTTTAATGCTAGACAAAGCTTTTAGTTGATAGTGCTTACGGATTGTAGTAGAAAATATGTCTTTTCCATAGCCGTAGCCTGAGTCTGTCATAAAACTATCTCATGTTCCAATTATGTAATCTCTGGAATTGTTCATCTTAGATATGAAATTTCAAATTGATACCTACCGCTTTCGGGAAGCATTGGGAAATAAAATACCATTTTTTGTTACCAAACTTATGATTTGGTAAACTTATTAAAATATTTATTTATTGGATAAAAGAAAATAAAACTTAATTAATTACCGAATGCAAAATTTATTAATTTAATTTTGGTCCTGCTTATGACATAATATTAAGACGATGATTAATAAAAGTTTACCTGTGCGTCCTCGGCCCTCGGAAATTCCAATTAATAATAATCACTGTGACTAAAATACTGACAGTATTCATGATGAATGTGAACAGTAGGTACTTCGCAATAAGCGGTAACACCAAAGACGTTGGTGGTAAAATTTTTGACACCAGAAGTAGGAACACCACAAGCGACAGCAGAATGCTTATACCCAATGTAACCTGTAAGTTTGAAAGTACTTTTGAAGTGACGTGGAATTATTGTAAGTCCATTTTTGTAAAACAACATCAGCTGTGATTGCCACTAACGAATGGTGGTTTTGGTGTATTTGCTTTATGAAAGTCGGATTTGTCTGACTTGAAATGAAACTAAAGAGTATATTTTATACATATTTTACTACTTTTTAGTTTTGTTACCAAAACAATATTAAGTATATAGCATTGTCCTCTAGCCGTCAAATATGCTTCTTACAAAACTCTAAAGAGGAAATTAATATAGTGCAGTATGTACCTATCCACTATTATTATGCGATTTTTAGAAATTTCAATATTGACTATCGCATTTTAGGTAAGTAGGCTAATTAGGACTTTATCTTCCCTAAAACAATCAACTCAAAACTTCACGACACTCACAGTACGCAGTAAAATGCAGTAGGTAGGTAAGCTTAAATATAAGAATGCTTCTACAAAAAAATATTTCTTATTGACGTTTAATCTTTATTTGGCTATTATTACAAAATCATGCGATGCCTATTTATTTTACTGAATTTGAAAATTATAATTTTTATAAGTCATAGAAATCATACTTTTAATAAACAAAAAGAAGCATATCTTTGTATAGTTATCCCAAGAGTTTTAATCCGGTGAGGTTTTTTACATAAAAACAAAAATATTAAAATAAATAACTAACCTTCTCTCCGGCTTCAGCGGGCAAATAAAATACCAGCACACAAAGGAATGAAATTAATACCGTTGGCAATATCAAGTTGACTGTATAAAAAAGCGTCTTCCTTCTTATTATTATGTAAAAGGTAATGTCGGTCTCTGTCGGACTGTTGCCTTCGTAAATATTTAAGTAGGCGGGCACTTCTATTATGTCCCATGTCCCTGATTTCCAGTAATCAGACAAATCAACGAAGTTTTTATTATTATACAGTGCTAACGATACTTGATCGCCATTGAACGTCCAAGAACCAAATTTCATAATACAAGTTTGTTGGTCGAACGGGAAGTATGTAACGTCAATGGTACATGAACTCTGAAAAAATATTCCAAGGATTCAATAAAATAATTCATTTCAATTAAAGAATAATACTGAAAATTAATGGGAATTACGTTTCGTAACTGACCTGATAGATGGCAGGAGGCACCCATAGAACCTCGCCATTAGGATAAATCAAGACGTTAGACTTGTAGCGCACTTCGTAGTTACCGTCGGCACTATAAAAAAATGTAATTGTAACTCTTTCTCAAGTCACTGTCCGTTGATGCAGTTAATAAAAATAAATGTAGACTATCACTACCCGAGAAATAATATATTGTTACTAGCTGACCGGGCAAACGTCGTTTTGCCATGTATATCATTTATAATAAAATATAGGGGTTGATCGTAGAGGGCCGAAAATTAGGGGTTGTATGTTTTTTTAATGCTGTATCATAAAAAAATTAAAATTAATTTTTTTATCTAAAAATTAAAAAAAAATTACCTATAAGGTACCTTTAACATGTAGGGGGATGAAAAATAGATGTTGTCCGATTCTCAGACATACCCAATATGCACACAAAATTTTATGAGAATCCGTCAAGCGGTTTCGGAGGAGTTTAACAACTAACACCGCGACACGAGAATTTTATATATTTGATAATATATGTATAAATAGTATAGCTTATTAACGTGTATAAATATTATGAAACTCTTTACTTGTTAAACAGCACAATATCCGGTTTCCAAACTTTGTCAGGTGGCAGCCGTAGTACTCCGATACCACCGTAGTCCGCCTCATCCCACATTAATTGGTAGTCCATCCACACAAGTCTAAGCCATACATTCGATTTCATGATCTGGTTTTTCTCGTTCTACGAAAAATTTAATCATGAATGGACCAATACCGCATATATTATACATATGAACAATGAACATACTCTTATTAAAACTATAAGAACTTTTTTATACCTCTATGACCATAATTACCAAATTTGAATTTAACCAATAACATACATGTATATTAGTTATATATTTCTAATAAAACGAAGTTCGTATTAACTAATATATTTGGGTGAACGGAGGTAATTTTCTTTAACGAATAAAATTAATTTATTCTCAGAAACTGTATGTAATACTTTTTAATAGTTATAAAGAAACATTACAAATGACCCATTTAATTCCACACAGGTGGTAGGTACAAGTAGATGTACTAAAAAGTTGTTTACTTCAACAACCTGGTGCTTAAAGCTCCGTCATAATTGCATAAACATCAAAACTTGAATAACGTGGGATTAACGTGGGAAGCTTTTATTTTTTACTCACAACATTGATGAGTTGAACAAAGGCAAGGCCAAACCGAACGTCTACTTTTTGTGTCATGTTCTGGACTGGTCGGATCAGTTTGTTGTAGCCACGGAATAGATCCCGGACTAACCTCTCCTCGTCTTCCGAACACCATCCTGTAAATAATTATCGAATGTATAAACAATTATCATAGAACCAGAGTACCCTTTACTCTTATACAACGGAATCATTTTTCGATTGTTTGAGATTTCCAAACACATCCGTCTTAATTGAGGTGACTTTGATGCCATGTTATTTAACCCGTTTTTAATGAAATTATTGTATTTAGTAACTACCTTTAATATCTATATATATAAAAGAAAAATGGTCTTCGTTTGAGGCTCCTTCACGCCTAAACCACTGATCGTATCGACATGAAACTACTGCCGTTCGATGCGAAATTTTTCCTAGTTGGTTTATGGCTATTTATTTTTTTAAATTCCAACGTTCCTTCATTTTTTTATTGCTGTTTTACTTTTATGAAAATTTATGCATACGGACTTCACCGCGGAAACATTCGGGGAGGCTTCCTAGAACCTCAAAACGTCAACATCTGTTAAAAACTCGATTTACGAAAATTTTTAATTTTCTTAGCGGGAAGTTAAGAAAAAGAATAACAAAAATATGAAAAAAATTTATAATGAAACATAAAATTTTATTTATTTCCTATTTTAATTCGCCCAGCAAAGCGGGCGGGAAACGGCTAGTAAATATATGAACCGGAAATGTGCCATAAATTAGAGATTCCAATTCCACGTAGAGTTGCAAAAAAGTACATATTAAATATAAAAAATACATAGTTTAAACGGTCTGATTTATTGAAAAAATTATCTCATGATTTACACATTGCCCGATATGGTTCTTAAAATCCTAATTTAATTAAGTTGCAACACAATATTAGTTTTACCACTCTTTCGTCACTTCGAAAGAATAACGCAAATAAAATGTTTCATGAATTTAATGTAAAAAGTTACACATACAGTTTTAATCACAATAAGTCCTGCTTTACATATTTCAAAAATATACCAACATTCTATATCATAAAATTATCTCAAGTTCTTATAAAATACGTGAAATACCGGTAAGACAATGCAAAAAGTAATACTGTTTGCACAATTTATTAATATATATATCAGAAGTCAGAATACGATTTTTGCACATTTTAATAGGTCTTAAGACAATTACAATTATTTACTGTATGACTAAAAAATATGTAGTAGCAATTAAATGCCGTCTTTTTATTCAATCTGTGTAAATGTATATACTTATAAAACGTTAAGTCAAGTTATTCTAAGCACCTACTTAGTGGTTACCTAGTCATTGTATATTATATGCAATTAAGTCTAAACAAGGATAAGTCTGGGTATCATTTAAGATTTCCATACATGGCTCTACAACACCAGTTGAATCCTCGATAAACAGTAAAGGTGTCGAAAGAAATATTAATAATGAGTCCAAACAGTCGATCTTGTCCTCATTCAAAGAAGCCTTCGTGTAATTCTTTATTTAAATATTAGCGTAATACTAAGAGGGCAGTTGGATTATTATCATGATGTCCTCTTTAGTGTACTTAGTGTCCTCTTTAGTGTAGTCACTTATTTAAGCAATTATAATATATAAATAACGGAACGCAATATATGTAGACTACATAGGTCAATAAAGTTTGTGCCTATAACTTAAGTCAGGACATATGGAATCACATGTTTTTAAGTGTAATAACCTGTTCGTTATTGTCTATGCACTGCTTATTTAGCTTTACCTAACAAAATTTACATATTAATGTACATATGTCTGTATTAATTTATTACCTAGACAGCTGTTTATTGATTGCGTTTTGGTTAGATCATGTTTTTGTCAGGTAACTTCTTTAGAATGATGTGTATAAAACAGAAACGTACTAAAGTACTATATGAAATAAATACGTAAGTATTAAAATTTCATAACTTTCGTTGCTCTTGATGCTGCAACGGGAGCAGATCAATAATGAGCAAAACGCAAGATAAACTATAGTTCATAGGAACTCAACATGTAAGCTTTTAAATAGGTATAAATTTCCATTTATATTCCGCTTATAGTGTAATTATGAGATTTAGCAATCGGAAGAAATAGTTAATTACGTTGTAACATATTCTTACTATTTTTAAACTGAAAGCATCATAACCTCTTACTTTTTCTTCACCTCTTTTATTTAGATTAAATATATCAATTTCATGCTATTTAGCAATATATTTATTGTCATTAATTTGACAAATTAATAAAAAATCATGGTGATTTAATTGTAGGGTTTCGTCGTCATTTTCGACGCGTTAATGGCTTTTGGATATTTAAGAAGTATTGCTTTATGAGTATAGATATAAATATATGTATTTACCTGTATATAGTGCGGTAAGCAACGCTAAAACGAGTAGCGGGGCGCGCGAGGCAGCCGTCATGTCGGCGGGCGGCGGCCACTGCCGTACGCCGGAATCGCGAATCGCCGCCTTTACCGACACGCACTTCGCACGCCCTGCGCCGTATAACAACCTTACTTTATCTCCTAACCTAAAGAGGCTGCTTGTTAAAATATATCCGATGAACAGTAGACGGAAATATAACTTTACAAATATCAACTGATGATTTCTTATATGCTGATTTTTGCATTTAAATTTCCACTAATGTTCATTTCATATAGCTAATGAAGCTAGTTAATACAAATCACAAACATAAATAGTTATATACATATTGTAGTTTAGTAGTAGTTCAAAACCTTCACGTATTAATGCTTATAATCATTTCTCCTCGTCTCCTTACTTTCTTTAGTTGACTGTTAGCTTATCTTAACTTAGTTCCTTCACGTTTGGTTTACACGTCAAATATTGAAGAGGAAGGTGAACTGCCACTATAATAGATATATATTATATGGTATGGTATTTTATGATAACAATACGAAATGTATTCACTAAAAAAAAATATCATCGTGACTTTAGTATTTTTATTGGGTAATTTATTTCTGTGTACATAAGTATAGTATAGTTATTATTTTTTATATCCGTGGAATTAAAGAATAGATATATAATATTTTATACTTTTTGTACTGTTTAATAACTTCGGGGATTTTTAAATGATTGCGTAAACGCTACGTATACTTTTATCCATCCATTTTAACCATTTTATACTTACATCTTTCTTCCAGGCTTAAAACAGGGAAAGTAGATATCTTTTAAATTTCCATTAAACAGCCACAATTAATTTTGATCTACAATTATATGATGTTTTCTTAAAAAGAATATACAGCTGTTCATAATATTCCCTAAGCTAAACTCAGTATGAGTTGAACCTTGAAGCTTTTTTTAATGTTTATTAGTGAGTAAAAAATATTGTGCTGTTATTGTTAAACAACAAAGTAATAAAGAAATATTCATTTATAATAATCGTGAGCAAAGCAGATTTTTTTCTACTTAAACGTTCAAGAAAGAGTAAATCATTTTTCCTAGCCTCTTATAAAATGCTTTTTTAGTTTTGATGGGAAAAGTATCTGCAGTATTGTGTTAGTGATTCCAAGAGGTCCTCTGCGCATGTGCTGTTGTCCCTAGGGAACGCATCGATTGTCTTCAGCTACAGAGCCTGCTCCCAGGCGATTAAGGAATATAGGTCATGGCTATTCATTTCGGCATTCTTTATTATATTACAATTCCTCTATTATATCCGCTATTACAAAAATATAATAAGTTGAAAGGAGAAGAACTTTGCGTAGAAAAATTCTTAAATAAAACAAACTAAATTTATTTCGTTTATATTTAATAAACAAAGTGCAATTCAGAGTATTAACCCTAACAATTGAACAATTTATGGAGACGAACGTCGCCCCAATACCGCCGAGAAACCGCACATTACATTTTTTCAAAGACAGCTTTCTTGTAAACAAAATAATGCGCGGATCCGAACAGTTTGATACACAACTGTGATGATCGCATTGGTTAACAAAAATAACAAGGGAACGATGGAAAACATCTGCATTTATTCATAATCGCTCCGCAACTTCCAAAGGAACGACTATGAATTGTGCAGCATTTGTTTCAGACCAGGAAAACATAGGAGGAGCTCTGCGAGGGTACAACATCGCACGATTATGTATCCGAGCAGCTCCTGTCAACACGTTACGTTTTCCTTTTCAGAAAGGGCGTATGTTTTCCACGTTTATGAATCAAATCATTTAAGGGAATGACGGCAGGTAAGTGGATAGGGAATGAGTATATGAAAACGGATAACATATGCACGTAATAACGATTATTGAAGTCATCTAAACGTCTATCACCATTATCAGGCACCGTCACAAGATGATCCCAAGTAATTAAGTTTAATTATTGCATTCCAACGTTTGGATAATGAATGATTTTGAATGGAGTTTGATTCGACGTCGTGGAAACAATGGCTATAACTTTACATAATAATATTTTGACCGAAACTTCAAAAAGTTAACATTACTTACGATTGTATCGAAAAAATTACTTTACATAGGTACAAACGTGATATCATGTATTGTAATTGTATAACATTGTTTCGAAAGACCGAGTACGATTTTAATAAAATAATGATTTCATTAACTACACAATTTTAACGAGCGTTTTAATAAGCTATAGCTTTGGATATTTTATTATTTATAACAATATTATCATCCCGTTCACAACGAGGCGTATCACAACCTGTACCAATTGAAACAACATTGTTTGTAAAGTTCTATACTAGCTACTGACACAAATATGTCCGAAAATAAAGTTAGGGACCATAACCACGATTCACGGAATCGAACGAGAAAGAAACAATTGGGCCGATATCGTCTGCCCGACCACTAAACTGTACATAGTTTCAAGAAGGATCTCTAACAATGTAATACATTAACGTGACAGATCGTAAAAAGGTATGAAGGAAGACATTTTTGTGCTACAATTTTCCGTTACGATCACAGTCACAAATTGTGATCTCCTGTAATGGCGACTATTCTAGCGTGGAATCCTAAAAGCCTGGTCAATGCTTCACGCCAGATATGATAATTACTGCCACGTAATCGAATCAGTCGATTGGTCAGAAAACCACTCATGATTTTGGATTGGGGAAATAACGTTTTTACGCTGATTTCTCGGAAGAACATATGTACTAAGTTGATGCGTTACAAGATGTCCGTATTTATGAAAAGGGTAAGGAACAGGCGTCGAAGAAGATAAAAGAAGAAGAGAATGAACAGGCAGTTTCAGTATTAATGCGTAGGGATGGCAGTCAGCGGTTACTTATGACTAGAGAGGCGCGGGCGGCAAGGCAGGCGGCGACAACTTCCACGCCGCGGCATCGGCGCCCGCACCGGTTCGCACATCACAACTTAACAAATATTCGCGGTATCACAGAACGTTACGCATGCGCAGACGCAGGCGGGCGGGTCGCTACGACACCATGATGTGCGGTGCGGACAGCAGCACGGCTAGCGTGGCGATGATTGTGAACAGGGTAAAGATAATAAGGCACAGTCTGTCCACGACCATGGCGGCAAATTTCCAGTCGCGCGAAATGTCCGCGTCCTCGTCGTCTTTGCGCATCTTAAACAAATTGTTCAGGTTATTATTGTGTCAATTGTGACCGCTTCCTAATAATATGAGATTAGACGTACCTGGTCTGTGATGACTCGAAGCTCCTTAAGTATAAGGGAGAGCTCATAGTCGACACCAAAGCAGCTATGTGCAGCAAGACCTGCCCCGTTTTCTTCTCCGCTCCTGGAAGATGCAATCTTTTTAAAACAGATACTCGTTACGAATGTAGAGTTAAAAAAAACTACTGGTCCAAGGAACGTAGGGCACTACGGGACTTATGCTGATAATGATACAGAAAAGACCCAAGACCCGAGCAGAAGAAATGAAGACGATATTTCTAATGATCTCTGATGTAATTTAGCTGTAAGGGCCGGGTGACTGCGGAACGTTCGAGGCTGGGGTTTTAAAAACCGTGCTATTTACGGCGAGTAGTGTTCGTGTAGATCGTCGAGGGACCTGTAGTATCGGCAGCAGGGCGGCTGCTGCGCATGCGCGTGCCGGAAGTCGTCATCGATGTCGAGGACGTTAGCAAGGAGCGATTTAGAGGATCGCTCGCGTAGTTCCAGGTCCGGCGGAGGTGGAGCGCGGGCCGGTGGCGGCGTGGTTGCCGATCCGGGCCGAGACATGCGCAAGATCCACGGCAGCCAGTATAGGAACACGCAGCGAATCTGGTTATAAAAATGACTTCCTTACCCCACAATAATATGGTAAAAGGTACAAGTAATAAGTTTATCTATACATATTATATTTTTGTACTAAAATCTGTATCACTTTACTATTCATATAAATAGTAGATTAAAGAAAGAATCGTTAGAAAAAATTTTGGAGACATTTAACACTAGCATATTTACAAAATTAAAGAAACGAACCCAATCGCTCATTTCATGCGTGTCGGCATGCCGGTGATGGTAGTTCAATATAAGTATAGTAGAGACCACAGAAGAAGCCACCATGAACATGATGCAGTTAAAGTAGGTGCCCAAAAGTGGGACTGCGTCCGACGTGGCTGGCATTGTCTCTGCTACCATGTTCAGAAACACGGTTAGAGACAACAGAATTGTCACACCTGTGTAGAAAAATATGTGAGTTCACTATTTCACAGTACGGATAAAATATAAAAAATAATGAAAAGTTAATCATAATAACAAAACAAATTTACGGGTTACGGTATAAAATCTTAACAAGGTATGTTAGTTTTTTAATCTGGATAATCGTAAGGTCCTTTAAACCTCAAACCTAAATAAATAAAAACAATGGAACGGTAGATGTAAAAATTGTTAATTATAATTATATGTGTCGATTACGTGCCGTGATTTTGCGTACTGGGATTAGTAACTTCACATCTTCAGTGGAAAAAAATATATCGAAACGACATTGGCGTATCTAATGATACTAGTTAACAATTTGCCGGACACTATACATACCTAATGACAGCTTTTCCCCGGAGTCAGGTGGTAAGGTGAAACCCAGTAAAGCCATAGAGGCGATTAGTACGCACGGAACGATTAAGTTGAAAAAGTAGTAAAGCGTTTTCCGCCGTATAACTACAGCGAAGGTTATATCGATGTATGGTTCCGGACAGCAGTTGTAATAGATCTCATTTCTTTTGCCTGGTACCCCTGTCAGAAATATTAATCGAATGATTACACAATTTTAAGATTTATTAAAGCTTGTGGTACCTGCTCACTGTACTTGTAGTAATGGTCAAAGATAACCCCTTATTTATTAAATAATAAATCAGTTTTATTACACTGTTTTAACTAAAGTATGCATTTGTCTCCTTTTGTCATATTACGGTAATATTATGATGAAAAAGGTAAATTAGTGCTTTAAATAGTCTAAAAATACTTATTAAGGTTCTATGAAAGAAGGAGTAAGAATTCACACAAGCTAGTGGTATAATGTTAGTAATTGTCTGTGTCTGTTGTGATTAAGAGAACAAAAGAAAGACAGTCAAATTTCGTATAATTTTTTGTATTTATTGGCCTAGTAATAATAATTTCAGTTTTAACCCACCTATAAGTTCCCACTCTCCGTTTGTAACAAAACTGCTGATATCACCCCCCGCTTCGTCTTGTAGCTGTAGATCCAACTAAAATATATAATTGTTTTACTTCTGATTCATATTTTACATAATATGTAATTTGCTTCTTAATGTACATACTTGATAACCATCGTACGTCCAGCTCCCGAACTTCATTTCGCATCGCTGATCATCAAAAGGAAACCAGGTGATGTCAATCTTACACGTACTCTTAAAAATACCCGGCGGAACGTAGAGGCATGATCCATTGTTTCGTACTACAACATTGGTCGGATATGTGCTGTCGAAACCTTCATCGGCACTGTTTTGAAACAAGGTTTGCGTAAATACTTAGAAAATGCGTTGATTCTAGGAGGTAACGTAAAGTATGAGTTATACACGGTATTGATTTATCCTTATAAATAGTAGGCTGTTATTCCTTGGATGTGTGTTCTCTCACTTCGTATAAGTAGCACTAATTTCGACTTTGTATTATCAAGCATATATCAGCTTGAATTTTGTTTGTATGTTTTAGTATGCAAATCTACGTTATGTTCTGCCCATTAGCAGTCGTTATATGATGGTGGTAATCATAGAGTAACATAACAATTATTTGCTTAATCATTAAAAACAAAGGAATTATTGAATATGTTTTATTTCATCCAAAATTATGATATGAGCAATTACTAATAATTAAAAAAATATTTAAAATATTTATTTAGCACAGGGTCCATACCTATTGTACATAAGGACGTCTGGTTTCCATAATCTGTGTGGCGGAACTCTTAAGTCTTTGACACCTCCAAAATCAGAAGTATTCCACCTCACGTTCATATCATTCCATTCCTATTGAAAAATCCTATATGTTATGGTATATATTATCGAATAATTTAATATATGATTTATATACTATTAGATTTATGTAGATTTAAACGAGAACCAATATTCATTATAAATTTATACAAGTGTAATAATGATTTAATGTGATCGTCTTATAAATATGTATTTACTTTGATAATCGTATGCATTTTAATCTAATTTAGTTTATTTAAATGGGTTTTTATGTAAAAAAAAATACTTACGAGTTTTAGCCAAATGTTGGTGATTAATAATTGGTTTTTTTCATCCTGCAAACAAAATGTTATTGCAAAACTTAGCTGAATATTCTTTAATGGCAGTTGCACCTTGTGACGGTTGACTGACTACGAGGTTTTAACGCAATAAACTAAAGTTTCTTCTGACCATAAATAAAGATTACGAAAATTACATTTTCGTATAATTATTATTAATACAATAGATTGATTTGATAATGCGCACCCACTTGTCCACTATAATAACTTCTGGCAAGTCTTAATAAAAGTCCCGTGGAGAATAATTAATTTATTACCTTAACCCCGTAAAATAATACTATTTAACATAAATAATAAATATTTCACAAAATCTAGAACTGTTTATTTCGGGCAATAATATTACGTGTATATGTTTTTTGTTTTTCCTCTTCTTGAACCCTGGACGATGTTGTTACTTGAAGTCAAGTTAAGGGTTACTTCAGGACAGCGTTCGTTTTCATCAGTCATCCAACACATCACCAATAAATCATATTGGAAAATATATCTTATACCAAGAATGGCCATTAAATTTTACGTAGAAGTATTTTGTAATTTATCAATATTTTTCAGTGTAAAAATGAATTAATTAAAATACATACCACGTCAATGATCTGCATGAGTGTGAGGCCAAAAGACAGTTGGAGAGGATCGCTTTCATTGACCACTGGTCGCTCCAACACGTTATAGTGGTCCAGGAGATGATGCAGTAGCCGCTTTTCGTGGTATCCACCGAACACCCCTAAAATATCATTCAGTTATTATATTTTATACAAGAGTCTAGGAGACAAGAGACGAGTACTATTCTATGTAAGGGATATAACGGTTGCGATGGCGAAATTAAATAAGTCTTTGGGACTTAATTTAGTAGTGACTGACGAACTAATGCGGCTAAGACCTAAACATAGAGACCATTATTTTTCATTCGAAGAATGATGAGGAATGACTATGACACTGGATAATATTTTCCAAGAATAAATGTATCAAGACGACGACGTTAATTATTTTTTGTTACATCATTATATAACGTATGGTTAGTATTAAAATAATTGCAGCAATGCATTGCAGATGTTACGCTTGTAACCAATTATGTCATTTGGTTCATATAACGAGGTATCCGTTGAATCTAACGCTGAAGGAGGTTTGATTAAATATTGAAGATTTATGTAGATGCCCAATATATTGCATCATATTGCAAAAATATTTGGTTTTGGGTAAGAGATTTCTGAGTAGCGTGTATACATTAAAACTGATAAGAAAATAGAATATTGAACAGAAAAGAAGATGACATGAACGGATTTCATGGTTTTTAATATAGGTATATTTATATCTGCAATGTGAAAGTAAATTCGACTTGTATAATTTTAAGCGGATGAGCGTTTTTAATCTTTGTAAAAGTTTTTAACACTTCTCCTTTTCTTATCGCAATCAATGACATATATCTGATTAGGACTGTTCAGAATAGTAATAAAAGTGTGCCGAGGTATGCAGTTCACGGGGTGTATGGTACATGGTAAAAGGTGTGATGTCAAGCTCACCGAGCGGCCAGAGCAGCGCCAGCAGCAGCAGCAGGGCGCCGGGCGCCGCCGGCAGCGCGCGGCGCGCCCCGCCGGTCATGTCAGCGCCGCGAGCCCGCGCGCCGCGCTGCCGCGCCGCCTCGTCGCGCCATCCGCACACACGCCTTTATACCGATGCTAGTACGATCACCTTAAAGTTAATTCTCCTACGGCTCTCATAAATCAAACTCTATCTAGCACCGCTCGCCGACGGCCACGCGTGCCGTCCGATTCTCGAGCATCGCCGGCTACGTCACTGCTGGGTCTGTTCAGTTATGTTGTGATTTTGAGCATTGTTGTGTGGAGCAGGCGGCCGACCGTGGGGCAGCGGAGCCGCCGGTGTGCGGACTGGCGCTCGAAAGGCCGCGCTGCGCCGCCGCACCGCCGCCCATTCAAGAGCGTCGCTCCGCCCGCCCCTCCGCCCGCCCGCCCCGACCAGCCAGCGACACGACGCAACGACCGACACCGCTTCTCCAAACATTTTAATTATGCTAATTTTAGAGCCTTTGTAATTTTTATGTCCCAGGCTTTTGAGCTTTGGATGCAGCGGAGTTTAATGCGAAATTTAAAATACTTTGTGTTTCATGTAAATTCTAAATAATTTCCGTGATAGTATGCTCCTTTCATAATTTAAGGAAGTACCCAAAAACTATATCCAGAGTAGTCTTGGAAGTTTACCCTGCGCTTACTTACCCGTATGCATATGAAACGATCGGGTGCTTAAACTTGGAGTTCTAACAATTCAAATTTAGAGTGTAGGAATTTGTGGTTGTGTCGAGTCGAGGATGCGGGCTGCGGGGATGCTGCGCGGCTCCCGATCAATGAGGGCCGCGGCCTGGCCGTCTCCCACCCGCACTGCCGTCACCCCCGCCCCCTCTTCTTCCCACACCCCGCAAGCCTCACCCTATACTGCATCCTAGCCAGCATCACTACGTTGACTTCAGAAAATTTTACATTTCTTGTCAGATTTTGAATTTCTGCAATGCCGAATAGTGGAAGTATAATTTTAAAATAGTACAAATAAATACGGTATGTTGGTATGTATGTTTTATTTATAATTTAATAAGACTCCGAGTAAATTACATAAGGCTTTAATAAGGTGATGTCGTTTTACATAAAAGAATAAAGAAGCCCTTTATAGCGACTTGGCTCTAGTTAATTTGACTGGCGTAACTGCATTAAAGATTATGTTAAGAATGGAACGAAGAACAATGGATTTTAATAACATCTAAATGAGGAGTCTCCCAAAAGCCAAAATAGAAAACCCTTAGAAGCTTTTTTTATTTAATAGGTCTAAATGAAATATTTCTATTTAATTAATAATAATTATAAAATATAAATAAGAATATTAAAATATAATATAATTTCACACTACGACACAAAGAGATGTCCTAGGCCCCAGGACATACCTTACGCGTATTTGGCATACACCTTAAATATTATGTTTTTCATCGGAATGGACATGATATTTTGTTATGAATAATGTTTTCTTAGCTTTTTAAAAGTGTCAAGGATAGCACTTTATTCAGAACAGAAACGTTTAGCTTAAATCAGAGAATATTTCTTTCATAGATAAAATGGCAGCAATGTAAAGGTTAAAAGTTAAATTACGGGTAAGCTGAGTATTGGAGACTATGGGATGCGTTGGATGCCTCCACGTAGCGTTGGCAGAGACAATGAATATAGAGCGGCTTTGAGAGAAGACGTGGGCTGATCAAAGAACAGTAATTAAAATGTATTTTGGTATATTACAACTATATTTTGAATAGCTCAGCCCGCATCTTTATTTTTCAAATAAAAGTAAGTGCTCTTAGCAGGTTAATAGAATTAGAGCTGTAATCAGCTGAATGAAAAGAGTGTCCAATTTATAATTTCAAAAAAAATCTTTAAATTCTACGAATTCAAAGAATTCGATAGAGTATAAGTTAAGAAGTCAACGAATCATATAATCGCGTGACCGTGGAATGACCAGCGATAAATTGCACATTACACGCTGAATTGCAACTGAACATCAATGCATGCCAGTAGATTACTCCATAACGCAATAACCATAGTAACAAGTTCTAGGAGGAAATTGAAAATTCAAGAATGGGAACGTGTTTGATATTACATTTATTATCTTCTAATAATGCACAGCACTTACATTATAACGTAAAATAACTCAAGTTTAACTTATTACAGGAGAAACAGACAGAGAAAATTTATCGAAGGACGAAATTTAATTTGTGAAATGGTACTCCAGCTTTATCAGTGTATTATTAAAACACGGGTCACAAAATAAAACGTTTATTTTGTATAAAACTAAAATAAAAATGAAATTGTAAAATGGGAATAAAGCATTATAAGAGCCGTTCGTAAATTACATATTAATGAGTAATGACTTTCCATTGCCACTGGTCTGAAAATTTTGACCTAAATTGACTTGCTAATTCATTTTACTTCTTTGATGAATTATACTTATATATATATATACTTTGGTAAAAAGCAAATTCATATAAGATATTCTAGCCAATGTAGATACTGCTAGGGATGTATAAGATTTTGATAAAAAAATTATGAATCATATACGGGTACCATCTATGTACTTACGTACTATAAGGGAAAACTACTTTATGCTTAGATTCAAGCCGATGCGGTAAAATTGTCAAATTAGTACCAGAACGTAATTTATATTGCGAATTAAAGAAATCCTTAACTACCAGAGAGTTAATATTATTAAGATGTGTATTCTTACACCACTCAGAAAGGCAGCGTTGATCTACGAAGCCAAGTAGGTAAGAATTATGGAATAATCTAATCTAATTAGAATCTGAACTGGCTTCTCCGAGCTAACAGTCGTCAGTCGAAACGAAATATCTGTTTGAATAGGAGACAAATCTAAGTCCTGCTTTCCGCGTGTTCCGCGAACGGGTGACATAGAAATGCGAAACTTTCTTTAAGAACACGAGACCGTGTCAAGTGCGATTATAGCAAACGTTGCAGGGCGGTCGGTGAGAGCTTGGTCGACCGGTCGACCCCACCGCTGCCTCCGCCGGCGCGCACGCACTCGCGCGCTTGTTCGCTGTCCCGTGTGCGAACCGAGCCGCACCGCCGCGCCGCGCTACACCATTCATCTTTTATTTCCATTTTCGTAACGCGACGCTAAAATGTTTGAGTTGTGAACTCACTATAAGTGACTTACGTGAATGAAAGCGTGATTTGTTTGAAGATAAATTAACACGAATACCGTTGTGGTGAGTAGAAGGAAAATGAGTGTTAGATATATGGGACAAGTCCGCGCGGGAAGCGGGTGGGATCGAAATGAGCACCGCGTGCGTTTAATAGGCTAAGGGGGGAAGGGCGGTAAGCTACGCGGGTTGCTACGATCCCGGGTCCAGGTTTTTCACGCGTTCTACGCGCCCTCTGTGCCCGCTCGTATTGCTTGAATTTCCTTTTCCGCCCGCCCAATATATTGTTTGAAATTATGAACAACTTCTTTTTAAAAACATTGTTTTATATAGATTAGTCGCGATATAATTTAGAGAACTCTACGATATTAGTAACAAAATACTGTAAATATTAAGTAACATTTTTTAGTTGAATTTTGCGGTCATAATTGCTGTTTCCCTTGTATAAATCTTGCGATGAAATCATCTCTGATTAATATTCAGTTTGTTTAGTTTTATTACGCAGATTTTCCGTTTTTATTTTTTTTATGACTGTCTAATTAGCTATTAGCTACAATATTCTGTATATTTCGTGACGTTTCAACCACGACAGTCAGTAATTTTTGTAAAGTATTTTTTTCTTTTAACTTAAATTCACAGTATCGTTGAGTTTGTTTAACTGTAGAAATAATTAAAGTATTACCTCTAAGTAAAAGTTATTGGTAGTAAAAAGTAATCGTTATTTACTAATAACCCATACGTATATTTAAACCTTAAAACCTTAATGTATAAAATATCGAATACTAAAAACAAATACTAATAGGCAAATCACAAAACAGAGACATTATTTCTGCATAACTGTAAATCAATAACGAGTCACTATTGTAGATGAAAACGAGTTTCTGTTATTGAATTTGGAAATAGATCTCAGTCTGAGACAGTAGGATGTTCACCTCAACTCAGCTTTGCAACGTGACCGTAACAAATGTCTGATGTCATGCGAATGACGCCCATCGCCTGGTCATTCGTGGTTTAATCTACCAAGCTTAAATACTAGGAATCTTGAACTTATTGCCAGGTGTATAGAATTGATTTGTATAAGATCAAAAGGCGTTTAGGTAAACGAATTTAAAATTGTATATAAAATAAACACTTCTGTTTAGCTAAGCAAACGGGATAAAACCTCTGAATTAATATCATAGATGTGTAAAAACTATATTTTACTTATAACAAGATTTAAAGTACACATTATCAACAAATAAAATTGATTTCGATAGTCCAACGAAAACAATATAAATTATGTTTAAATAATTGTTGACTGACAAGGCCAAAGTATTAATATTATTAACATTTATAAACTGCGTCACTAGATAATTACAATCTTATAAAATATAGCGACAGTCGTGATTCATATTACTCATATTGTGTCTCATAATAGTATATTATTATACTAAATAAATAACTCATGCTATGTACATATTGATCTATAATCAAATCTATCATATAATCAAAACACATACTTATTATATTTACATATAAATTATTAGTGTGGGAACCAATTTAGTAACAGTTAATAAAAGTATTTAATATGCAAATAAATTGGCAAAAACTAACAACCCGTTTTTAACGGAGATCTTTCATGTTTGTATGTATAATGATATTCAGGGCAAAAGACTCATTTGCTATATTTTTTGCGAATTGTAATCAACACAGCATAATTTGGAGGTGAAAATTATTGCAACTTCAAGTCAAACATGTCTAAGCCAATTTAGTTTTTTGTATTATTTGTACTAACAGTGGCGGATGAAAATATTATAAAACCAAATTCAATCAAATACATTCTTTTAATGGCTATATAATACTCGTAATTAAAACGAATTTACATCAAACTTTTGTGGAAAGGTCCAGGATGTTAAGATCTGTTGCACCGAATAAAATCTTAATAAGACGTAAAAAGATAATAGTCAACGCACTTTGCATTGATGAAATAATTTTTTTATATCGCTTTATTTGAACACGGGAACCACCGATGTGGTTTTTATTATTAGGCAATCGATGTTTTACAAAACCCTTTAAAATCGTGAAGTTCAATCTTCCCAATGAATTATTTGTAGGTTTTACCCTTTATTTTAGTTTTTACCTTTTCATATAAAGACTGTATAACATGTCACACAAACTACAGAAAATGTTCTATTTTCTAGATAATTTTAATTAAGGAAAATCTTTGTGATTCCAAGATTGTATGGCCTTTCGAAGAAACCTTATCTATACATAAATTAACGTATTTTTCCCTTTTTTAGTGTTTTACAGGAAAAAATATGTTTATTTATAATAATAGTTTTTCCACCTCTCGCCAAAAAATTCAGGAGTATTTTTATGATTAGATTAATTAATTTATTTTAATTCAGTTTAAGTGTGCCAGACGGTTAGTAGTTTTAGATAAAATGCTATATATATAAATTGAACATTATAATTGGATTGGTGTGGCACTAAACCCGCCGAGCTACTATGTAAATGTCGCGTGCCATTGGAGTCACAGGTTCGAAAGCCAATATTAAATTGCAAAATGTTTAGAAAACATTTATAATATTTTACATAATAACGGATGTTGTAATGTTTTCGCGGGTCGCATCTGAATGGCACAGGAAAACACTTGAAGATGTGAAAGGAGATTAACCTTGTACTTTTGTTTTTGTTTTTAGTAAATTCTCGCATTTTGAGTACTAAATGAGATTTTTTACACATCGTAGTATCGAAGAAATTGTATAAATGCTTGGTTGTTATATAATACATTAATTTTTATTACATTTAAAAATATTTATTTCCTGGTCTTACAGATTTTAAACGAAACGTAATTGGCAATCTTAAAAAATAAACTTTCTATTAAAGAGTATAAAAAGTGTTATATAAACACGCGTGTGCATTCGTGTATGTTAAGGTAGCATTGTTTAACTGAATAAATATGTAATGACCGATAATGGCTTATCTCAAGTAGGTATCTATTTTAACATAATATATATATATATAAATCAATCAGTAGATACTAGTAGATATAAATATAAATAAAATTTTTAAATCCAAAACATACACAAAATATTCACTAAAGTAATGATGGTGTTAAAACGCTAGTATATATTATATTATATTATATTATATTATATTATATTATATTATATTATATTCTATATCTTATATGTTTTTTTTAAATGATGTACTGCAATGCACCTACTCTTATTTAATCTAAGGCCAAAAGAAAATTACATCATTTCACACTAAATGCTACATAAACACTTGATAAAAAGTATCGTGTCTGAAGTTCTGCTTGTGTTTGAATACATATTGTCCAACCTTCAAATTAAGATTTGAACTGTTTTAGCCCAGTTGTTCACTAACTGTGAAACTATCATATTTCTCAGTAGAACAATAGTCTAGCAATGCATAAATATTCATAAATGTTAACATTATCATCAATGAAGTCAAAATTATGTATAAAAGTCGTGACATTAACACGTAACGGTTTGATGGCGTCAAGTTCTATCGAATAACGTTTCTTGATTAATTTAATGTTGATGATGTTATGACATATTTCGTTGTAATTGGTTGTACTCAGCTGTTTCATGTAATTTTGGGTTCGTGCATATTTAATTTGATTATTCGGTAAAATCATATGTATGCACTGATTCAACATTCTCATTTTGGCGAATACATGCCGAGGTCGTTTGTGAAGTGCAATACTCCTTTGCGTGAATTGATTTTAAATGATTGTTGAACCGCATAAATAGCTTTAGAATTGTTTTCAAGCTTAACTTGAACTATATGGGAAGTCGTTTATCGACAGAAGTTTAACACACTCTATCCTGTATGTAGAAATAAAACTTCCTTTATTTTGTAGTCAAAATTATACCTAATTAATTTCTGTAACGCACATTAACATGTGTATGTAGCGTGACTTAAATTTCAAGATAAAATAACTAATTACCTAACGGAAACTTGAGTAGCTAATCGTAGCCATATGACTTTGTATAATTATGAATTCTAGTGTGTATAATAACAATGAGTGGTGATAGCCCTTGGTCTGGCTCTAACCTACGTGGCCGGTCTCCGCAAACTTGGCTAACCACATCTGCAATTGGCTTCGATACTACTGACCCACATCTCCGTCACCAATGATGTGGCCGTTGGTTCATTGACGCTTGTAATACTTTCAAGTCAATCGAAAGTTTTCTTTTAGCGTGAGTGAGTGAGACCATAACAATAAAGACTAATATAATTTTACCCAGCCCTAGAGTTGTTACATAGTAGTTAATATTGTAAGATATTTTAATCTAATGTGCTATAAATCGACGTTTAATGTACTTCCTAGTATAATAAATAAAATCAGTTTATTTATCCGTGGTTAAATTATATGAATTGTAAGAATATAATTTTTTTCAGATTGGGACCTAAAGCTGGGCCTATATTAAAAGGTTGCGGCGCGTCGGACGCGGTATGGAGACAAGTGCAGCGGAAGAGGAATTTATTACAATAGTACCAGTAGGCGAAAATAAGCCTCCAGTACTGGATCCAAGTTTTGTTACTGTTCTCACAGTTGGGGCGGCGGGTGGCGCTGCAGAAATAACTGTCCAGAGACCAAGAGGCGCTCGGCTTGGCCTGGGTCTTAAATTTGAAGGTGGATCAGCTGCTGCTGAAAATGTAAGGCGGTTACTCGTTCAATCATGCGCCGATGACAGCCCAGCAGCGAACGCGACCACCCCATGGGGTAAACTCTTACCTGGCGATGAAATACTGGCTATAGATGGCGTTTCAGTTTCCGAACTTACCAGAATTGATTGTGTACGTCGGCTTAAAGATTCAGATGAAAAGTTGACTTTGCTCGTGCGTCATTTTGAATCAAGTGATAAAATGGATATTAAAATGTTAAACGAACAAGAAGCTCCAATTACGACAGCTCTGGTAAATGAAATAACAAGGCCAACATCTTTACCTCCACCTGTTCCTCCACGGAAATTAGGTAAGAAAAATTCTTTTAAAGACAAAACTACTTTACCTACTGTTGGTGAGCAAAATGCTCTTATTAATGTAGAGCAACCGACTAAAACTGAAAATTTAACAAGCAGTCAAAATACGAATGTTACAAAATTATCTCGTAAATCTTCATTCGATAGTCATCTTTTTAGACAAAACAAAGAAAGCCTTGCCTGTTTAAAGAAAGGATCTCCCGAACAGGTGCGTCGCCTAGCTCGTCGACTATCAGATGGCAAAGCATTTCCCCCAGAAGCTGAAGTTTATATTGATTTGTTATCTAACGAATGGGAGCGTTGCTTAGCTTTAGCTGATGCAGAATCAGACGATACGGGAAGTTCAATATCAACAGTGATTGATAGATTAGGGTCAATGGCAAATTCTGTTGAAAATAGTATCCCGTCAACACCGATTATGCAACCAAAATCAATTGATATACAGAAAGTTTTAAATAGCATTGAGAATATCGATGATAATATTTTAAAAGATATGTCAATTAAAAAGTTAAAAGAACAGAAAACAGATATAAATGAGAATTGTATGATATTAGATAAATCTTTAGTTTCCAATAACTTAAAAATTAAAACGGTGGCATCTACTAATTTACAAGTTTCCGAAGATAATAATTTAATCAGTAATAAAAAACTGCAAAGTGACAAAAATAATAATAACACTTTAGATGAAAATATTATGCCTAAAGCCGAAAAGAAGGAAAAAGTCTCAAATAAACAAGACAGTGTTCAAGAAAAGCCCAAGCCCATGCCTCGTAATACAAAAGTGGAACGGTCTGCAAGCGAAAGGAAACGTAAACCAATTCCGATTCCAGAACCGCCACCAAATCCAATAGTCGATCAGCTTTTAACACCTACAAAGAAAAATTGCATTGAAACATGGCTACAACGCTCCGAGGCTGAAATGAATAATAAAACTGCGGATAAAGTGGATGTACCTGCAGTTCCTGAAATACTACCTCGTTTAATTGATTTCGTACCAAAAAACCAATTCGTAGAGAGTTCAAATGAAACTCAAACCTGTATAAGACCCACTACGGCGCCGCCCCCGCCACCCGTTGACCCACGAGAAGATGGTTCCGGTGCTTCCCTCGACACTATAGGGGAACTGGATGAATCTTCCGATGTCACTGATAATGCGTAAGTACTTATTGTATTAATTCGTGATTAATATAGAAATATCATAATGTGGTAGAATCACATAATTTAATCAAATTTTTCATTTCAATTATTGAAATAATTAACTACTATTCTAATACGGGGGAAGCATATCACGCCATATAAAATTATGCATAGTTCATTAACATCATAAACATCACACGTTTAAATTTGATGTAAGGTTACCTTAATTATCGATATTATTAATAATTACTGAACATGTGAAGTAAATGCTTAATACATTTGCTCTTTTACTAAACAATAGCATTCCATTGCATTGGTATGCGGTCAAGAGATTTGTTATACGTATCCGTTATTAGTTTCGCTTCCTCGTTAGTCGTAAAATATGGTGATTGTGACTGGCTTGACCCATTCATAATATGTCAAGTAACTGCAATTCGGTCGTTTACCAACTTCACTGATTTGGATACTCAGTACTAGTGTACGGCGATCGAGGCTTGGTTTTAGTTTTGCCAGTAGGGCCCCTACTCTGTTAATTCCTAAAGCGTTACAGACAGCGACAGTACTGGCGCAGTTCCTCAATTCGATTCCTCAGTGTTACGTTATGTTTTGTAACAAATCAAAGAAGAACAGAACTTAACAATCGTTATTACTAGCTTAAGCTTTGTTAGGAAAGATCCTTGTATGCTAAAAAGATTAAAAATTAGTTAGAAAATACCTTTTTTTTGTAAATAATACATAATGTATGGTCGCCACTATTAAGCGCTGTACGTTGATGAACACAAAACGGCTATGATATTTACATAATTATTTCACTGGATTGGATAGCAATAGTTCCTAGTAAGGGAATTATTAAAAAGAGACAATTGAAAGTGCAAAATTTACATTAAATCAATAAAATATAAGGTATTAATAAACTCATTCTCATGTATTAAAGAAATATTTTACAATATTATATATTGCATTGCATTTCTTAAGGGGAAATTTTCAACCAGTTTACTAGTCAATGCAAAAGAAAGTATATTTTCACTTTAGCAATTATCTCTCAGTAATTTAAACGTCCGTTATTTACTGGTTTTATTTTAATTTGTGAAGTAAAAATCAGTAGATAAGCTTTACCTCGGTTGAAACAAACAAATTTCCTATTTAATATACGAAAAAAATATAAGAATATTTAATAAAGATTGAAATAAAAAAAATTCATTGTTAAAATAAAAAATTGAAATTCAGTTTTCTTTTAAACACGTGTTTTACATTTGATTCCATGGGTGCTGAACTCAGATTTTGTAACCAAAACCAGTCAATAAAAAAATATGCACATTGTTATAATTACGTTAAACAATGTGCATATTTTGTGACTTACACATATGTTTTCAATGGAAATACATATATGCAAATAGCCTAACTTTTATAGATAATGCAAATAAGGGTGTAGATTCAGACTGCGCCTAGATTAATTATACATCAGCTTCACAGGGGGACTCGTTTAAATGCTAATTATGAACTGATTTGTCGGTATTTGATACTGTGGGCGGTTACGATCTAAACTTATGTATGTATATAATATTGTTATCGTTTGTGCACGTCATTGAGGACCGTAATCATTTTATCATTGTTGGTACGCACTACGCATATTAAAGTAGAATAAGGCTATGTTCACATGTAAAGCGCGTTAACGCTCGCTAACGTGCGTTAACGCGCGCTCATGTGAACAGTTGTATGAAAATACCACAATGTCTAGTCGCGCGATTTGAAAACGCGCAAATTTGACACTGAAATCAAATTTTTGCCATCTGAACATAGCTTAAGTCTTACTTTATAAGTTCCATGGTTGGTGTTATAAATTTAGCATTAATATATATATTCTTAAAAGATAAATTATCATTGCTATTTCGTTTAATTCGAACTTAGATTTATTTCGACTTACTTCCAGATGACTACAGGCAAAGTTTTGGTATTCGCTTTTAATTGCATATGAAATATAGCTACTCCTTCTATCTGCTGTATCAAATTTGTTAGTCATCAGTTCTATAAAAATATATGGTACTTCTGATGAAGCCTGTGTATACTCTTCTTTATTTTTATAAATAGTGATCTATTTAATAACTTACCTACTTTTTTTCTAGTTGTAGTTTTTTCTTATAGATGCCTTGTTTTTAAACATGAGAAAATGACCACTGTTAGTAGTAAATATTATATCGGAATTTATTTAGCCTAAATGGTTTATATGTATAGAATAGCTCTTTTGCTATAGATAGAAGTTAGATTGTTTATGGAATTGGTAACAATGGCACTAGTTGCTATGAACAGATTTTAAAGAAAGAAAATACAATTTTATTCGGAGTGGTGACACACATGGAAAGTTTTTTCTGTATTTTCATACAAACCAGTACAATGGCGAGGGAGGGGGGGTAACGGGCAACTGCACTCCGGCACCGCTCACCCTGAAAATGCAGCCTTGTGCACCCAGCCATTGTGTGCCCGCCGACATGTATAGGCACTACATAGCACTATGCCGATATCACGAGCTTTAAACTCGTGAATAGAACCCCTTTGAAAAGATAATAGCATCAATGTACTTACAATATTGCGAATTTCCTAGATCTGGGATGTTTTGCTATTCCGCTCCTTAAGATCTGCTTTGTTACTTTCTACTTTGTTAAGCTTTTATCCTTTAATATCAATTCAAAAATGTTTTTGTTGTAAAAGTTTTATAACTATTGCTCAAGAAGCACACAGCTATAAGAACTTATCGATATTCGCCGCAGGACTTGCTTTTTTAACTAAAAAGCAAGTACTGCGACTTTATCAAGAAAAAGTGAGCGAAGTTAAAACTAAAGAAATGAATGTTGTTCGAACAAAAATAGAAACAAATGTTAATCTAAACAAGAAAGAGAAACCATTAAAATAAAAATGTATTGATAGCATCTCGATTGAGAACCATTAGAAGGTAGGTTAACTGGTTTGTTTTGATTTACTATTGTGAATCTTCGTAACATGATTGACATCATGACCGCAACGACCTAAACATGCTGAGGAATGCAAGCAATATTTATAGGGATATATGTAGTATCTAGTAGTGTATCTAGTATTTTGGAATCTACCATTTATGTTAGGAAATAATAATAATTATTATTAAGCCTTTATTGCTGACACCAAGTAGGTACAATGTAATAACAATTATTTAAATTACGTAAAAACACTTAATTCTAATACTATTAATTTTAATATTTTAATTTACAAAAACAAACATATTACTATTTTCTGTCATGAAGATAAACGTCTTTAATATGTGTCTAATAAAAATGATATTTTATTAAAGTATACACCAATTATGTCAAGATCTGTTAGTAGCAGGTACAATTGAGTAGTTATGTAAAAGCTTACTACGTTAATATTGAAGATGTTAAATATTTCATAATGAAAACTACACAGAATTGATGATGATTTAGCTTCAAAGACATGAGATTAATCTGATGTGAATATTACGATTGAATACTTATATATGTACCCGTATAAAATCCAATTCGTTTTACACTGTGTACTTTTCCTATCAGAAATTTTCACATTTATCTGATTTAAAAAGCTCGTTTCGCCGATGAGCTAGCTTTGACCCCTATCTTGTGAAATCTTCTTTGATAGTATATATGTAGGTACCAATTTGGTACAATATTAGGAATTTGATTTTATTATACTTCTTTTTTAACAAATTTGCTAGAGAAATAAACTAAATGATTACACTAAGTTAATCTATATAAAATAGAAGTAATAACAAGAAAATTGACTTAAAATTTTGCGCAATAAAAGATTATTAACGAAACAAAAACCAATTTCATAGGTATATTGATTTCAGAGTCAGTTACTGCTTATTATGTTTAAGTCACAATAACTTCAGTCCTCTATTAAAATTAGTAAATCAAAACATTTTCAAAATTAAAATGAATATTACTAAAAGTTTTAGTCGTAAAAGCACAAATCTTCTGCCCATGCCGCGATGCATCGGCAGTATAATAAATACTTATATGAAAAGGCGACTAAACTATCAACGCACTTCGATTTTTCCAAAAAAGTAACAACTTAAATCCTTTGACGTAGTATCTACTTTATATTGATAACATCAGTCCGTTGGTATTGCAAATTTTGCCAATCATTAAATGTCGTGTAACTAATTATTCTAATGGAATGTATAGACAGGCTTTAATCAGGTCGCACGCAATTGAAATATGAGTTGATATGTTTAATGACGTGTTTCTTGTTTTGACAGTATCAAATCTATTTATTGATCAATTGGGAGATTTGGTTTTTTACGACTACCTGTGCTCCGAGTTTTCACCTGCGTTATGTGATGTTTTAGGTTCTATAGATAGATATAGCATTCCTAGAAAAATGAAAGTCCAACTCAAAAATAATTTTTCAATTCGAAACAGCAGTTTCTGAAATAAGCTGTAACAAATTGCGGTTTTAGGTTGGAAACATCATTAAAAACGAGTAAAGTTATACGAGAATCTTGTGTGAGAGTGAGTATAATTAAAAAAAACTAAAAGACCGCATAACTTTGAAAACTAAGACTCGCCATTAACCTAATGAAATAATTATCTGTATTTTTATTCCTTTTATACACGAATTGTATGTACTGCATTATATATAATCCCACCAATCACTTGCGCTAACATGTTTAAAGTTAAGCGAAAGTTAAAAAAAATATTTAACTTATATTTTTCTGTTAACCATTTTTACCAAAACATCTAAAAAGGCAACAACTTTTATTGTCAGCGTAAAGTAAATAATTTCACAATTTGGTTTTAAATACAATTTCATAAACTATAATGTATAGTTTTTTAAAAGAACGCTTTGTAGAACGCCGAACGCTCGAGCAGCCAATATTCACCATTTCTAATTGCCACTATGTTACCCAAGTGACCCAGCTCACTCAATAGCAGTATACGATATTATTGCAAATTCATATAGTTCCATTTTCAATTTGTTATTTTATGTTTTTGAAACATAAAAATTGATGGGATTGTATATCATATTACAATAATTAATTTTGTAAATTGAGTATAACAAAATATACACAGAAAATAGGCGTTTTCATATAAGTAATATACCGTGTAATTAATGCATTAAGTATTCAAGAAATGAAATATGAATTAGCTGTTAATTGTCTCGAACTCCTTTATTAGGTCTAGTCTATTTTCAAATATTCGTCGAAGTAAAATTTCTATACTTGTTCTAGCCGTTACAGCCTATTAAAGCAAATATTTTATTTCCGCAAAATTCATATTTCAGTCGTCACTAATATACAACTTGGCAGTAAAATATTATACGATATTGAACTCAATCAAAACCCGAAGGTCTTGAAATCTGTAAGATATTTCATATTCAATATTTTTCGATTCAGATATCAAGAGTCGAGACTAAAGCGAATCGAGGTTCTATTAAAATATTCTTTGAATGTAACCGTGAATTTTGAAATGCTGTCGAAATAGGAGAACTGTCGAAAACGAGGAGAAACTATTTTCCCTCCGTAAAATTAAATAACGACTGTTTAAGACTCCTCTAATATACTCGTATACCTATTCACCTAATATGTTGGCCTAATCAAATGTAGGTTAAGTCGACTTGCGTAAATTAATAAATCCATCCAATAATTGAGTAACACAAAATATCTTTTCACATTCACTTATTTATAAAGATGAACCACAATATTTTGCAACAACTTGCTATGTAAATTGGCTGTATTGTGGTCTTCAAGTACTTAATGTTCGAGATAATCAAGTAACGTCCGCATCATGATTGCGTCCCACATTCTCAAATTTGTAAGAGAAAACGTGATGAATATGGGGCATTACGATATCAGTTTTAAAGTCTCAATGTAATTGATCGTTAGAGAATGGTGTTGTCCCAGAATTAACCTATACACGGCATAAATTATAATAATAATTGTGTAGCTTTTTGTTTCTCAGCGCGAGTCGTAAGACGCATCGATGTTATTCGAGGTTAATAGCTTATATACCTCATTCTACTCTCGCTCAGGAGATCCCAACATTATTATCGGAATATTCTGTCAACGTATGGAAAGCGTTTGGGATCGCGACAGTTTGCCAAGAATTTGCTTACACAAGTATGTATTTCTAGGACAATGGGCAGGTTGTGATCAATTGTAAATTCTAAATACCGTCGGTCATTGAACTAGTTGCATGCTACTTACGGCGTCTGATAAGAAATGTTTGTACAAACTACAAAGATAATATGCGGCATAATTTGCATTTATTTTGCTGTGGATCATTTGCTTAGTTTATTTTAATTTTAAAGAAGACGTATTCAAACTCAAATTTCTTTTCCCAGTATATTCTTAAAAACTAATACTTATGATAACAAGGTTTATAATGTAGTGTCATATAATTCTGATAATAAATACGACATGATTTGAAGATTATCTCCGGTTAAATGATTCGATCGCGGCGGCGGTATGTGGAGTTGACCGCTAACGGTACGTTGCGCCAGCGCCGATTGGCCCTGCATCGCGGACCTTGTCTCCGACATCCAATACATCTAATACTGTTATTAACGTGCATACTTTCTCCTATGTTAAAATTTATGCGCATCGATCACGATACAATCAATGTTCCACTAACATTTCGGCACCTACGATACAATCGGAGATCGAATACAAGATGAAAGACTTTTTTAATACAGAGCAATTAAATACAATATGCTGGGAAAGCTTGCGAAATTGCAGTAATGCGGCTACATATCCGCAATCCAGCTTGATCTCGGTGAATTCCTTGAGTAAGAGGCGGAAGCGGTGAGCGCTCTCGTCTCTGGAGTACCTAAAACATTTTTATAAACATTGACCTTTCGAATAACAGCATTAACCTATTGCGACATAAGTAAATTATATATTAACATGTTAATTACCTTGTTCGCATAGCCCAAGCTGATTGATGATCGATGACATTCGCACACGACGTTCGGCCCACTTCACAGGCGTGTTCCATTAACTTATTAACGCATTTGATGTGACGCTTATGAAAGTCAACTATTCTATTTGCATACTTTTAAACTAAGTGAAGACAAATAGTTTTCTAATTTACACGTAAGTGTGTGTCAACTAATTAGAACAGGGACCAGTTTGGTTGGCTTCAGTTCACTATAACGGGCGATTAAACAATACCTAATCAACCCCAAAAATTCGTTATTGACTATATTAAACAGGAATTCCACAGAAGCTGCAAAAATTAAAAATTCTGAAATTTTATTTAATAATACGTATTCGACAACGAATATTTAGTGTCTTATTAAAATAAATGCAGAGTATAAGCAGTAAATTACCAAAGTGTTTTGAATTTCAATCGTTGCTATATAAGGTCATCCGTTTGCGTAAAACACTTGCAATTTGCACTAAATAGCAAATACCGATGTTAAACTGCATACTGACCAAAATTAGGTATCAGGTTACTTTTTATTTAACAAATTCTTTTATAGGCTAGTTAAGCCTTGTATGTGCAAATAGTTATTTAAGACTGGAATATAATATTAAAGAGAGAGCTGTGTTGGCCTAGTGGCTCCAGCGTGTGACTCTCGTCCCTGAGGTCTTAGGTTCGATCTCCGGCTGTGCACCAATTGACTTTATTTCTATGAGCGCATTTAACGTTCGGTTGAACGGTGAAGGAAAACATCGTGAGGAAACCGGCTCGCCTTAGACAGAAAACGTCGACGGCGTATCAGGCACAAAAGGCTGATTACCTACTTCCCTATTAGACAAATGATCATAAAACAGATACAGAAATGTGAGGCCCAGACCTAAAAAGGTTGTAGCGCCACTGATTTATTTTATAAAATTAAAGATGTTACAATATGTAATTCTTCTTAATTACAAATAAAGTTATAATAAATATTGTTTACAGCCTAAGGTAAGGTACCTTTAAGACCACAAGGAAATCTCTCTTAACTGAGACAAATAAAAATATTATAGAAATAATTAGGCGACTAGGAAACTTTATAACGATATTATCTTTATTAAAGATTAAAGCATTCAATCAAACATACACATTATTAACTTATAATTAAAGAAGTATAACTATTTCTTATAAGTGTGTGAAAGTGTATTTTCAGTATAAAGGTATATTCAAGATAAGTTCACCTTTAGTGTACATTGGCGAAGTGTGGGAGCGAATATATTTTTTGCGGCGGTCCTTCAGGTAAGTCGTATAGGTAATGAAGCTTCTGAGAAATGTTCTAACGGTACTGCACTGGTCTGCAGTTTGCACCTTATTCCCGGCCTCTCATGAAGCTGTAAATTATACATTTATAGTTGGAAAAAATGTCATGTAACATACTAATGACAAATCTATTCAATAATTGATGAGCGCTTGTGAGAAAATAGGAGCGCTGGCTGTAATAATTGTTATTGATAACAGAATACTTACCTACCAGGATAGGAATAAAAAGTTAGGAAAATGGTACAAGTAATCATAAAATATACAGTTCTATTAAAATGTGTTGTTCTTGAATAATATTAAATACAAGTTATTAAGTTATAGTTAAGCTTATAAGTTCGCCCTTTTGTCTTCTTTGCCGATGAGTAGGGATGTCTACCTATACAATTTTAATGACGTGGAATAAGTGATTGTACCTGTATTTTATATTCCATATTAAACATATTGTATTATTTTTTATTTTATTTTACTATTTCTTAACCTAACCTTAACCAATGCTGGATTAGAAGTATAGATTATTTTATTATTAATCTCTATATTGTGGGTTGCCCTCCGCTAAATCCGTGGCTGATCTAAGACTGAATTAATCTTTAACATTGAATGAAATTTTTTTATCGGCTTATTGCTCAATTAAAGATCAAATCAAATGCATAATTAGACGTGCGTAGTGCGTACGCCTGAAGTCAAATTTATCAGTTTTTGGTAACTTTTACATTGTAGGTATTATAATAATATATATTTATTGTCTAAATCAGGGTTGTATGTTATTCAAACACGTTCGGTTAATTATTTTAAAACGTGAGTTTAAAACTTAATATCGACTATCGAGTTCAATTTAAAAACATCAAGTTATTATCGATGTGCTTAGGATAATAAGCTTGGTTTAATTAAAACATAAATTGAAAAAACAAGCCAAGTTTATTTATATCATGGACTAAAAGGGAAGGTTGCAAAGCTCAATGTTATCTACATGGACTGGACTGTGGATTCCGGTTTGTCCCAAGAAGGCAATTTACAGATATAATCAGTCTATTAAATCGTGTATTCTAGCGAAATATGAACGAAGTGTTCAACAATATGTTTTGTCATTTTGGTGTAAAATCATGGATTCTTTGCTAACATTTTTAGGGGAAAAATCCGTTATACATGTTGTCTTCTTGATCATATTGATGTAAAATTTACAGCGGAAGATTTTATTATTTGAGAATATTATTTTTGTTATGTAAGTAAATTGAAATAAGTAAAAAGTAAATTTTATAAGCAAGTATAAACTATAGTTTTCTTAATTATGTAAAATTACTTTATTACGTAACTTATGAATAACATACACCATAGACAGAGTCAGATGGAAAAAGCTGGAGAAGACCTTTACCCGTGAAGGGGTTCCGATCGACGGTACTGAAGGAAGCTAGAATATAGAATAATAAGCAAAAGAAAATAAAATGTATAAAAATGTAAAATAATCTAAGCTGTGTATAATAATTTGTTTTTTTGTCATGATTGGAAATAAAACGGGCTTTATTATTATTATTATTATTATGAATAACATGATATTTATAATGTTTGGTTAATACCAAAAATAATAATTTAATGGCACTACAAACTTATTGTGTTAGCTACAGATTTCATGTGTTTCTATGATAATTCGCGGTTATAAACTATTAGTCGAACAGTGTTAGATACATTTTTTAGATTTTTGGATCTGAGTACCAATGTACTCCTCACTCACTCACAATGCCTGTAATGAGGCAATCCTCACGATGATAATCTCCATACGAGCAAGTTAATTCTGCGAACAATCTCAGGTTGTCTAGGCAAATATTGGCCAAATAAAAATAGTATATTTAAGTTTTATTATTAATTGTGATACAATTGCAACAACAATAAAAAAGAAACTCCGAGGATAATATGCTGCCGTATTAAAGTTTAATCTTGATAAATTATTATTGATATCTTTCCTTATTGACCAAACAAAGAAAAAGGCTAGTGGATAAATGTCAACTTAAATCTTATTAAAATTATGATCATGCAATTTGCAATGGGTTACTTTACACTGTCCCCACGGATTGGTTTTTACTTATACGGCTACGGGCGTAGATTGATTTGACTCCTCGTGGAACACGATTTATTGTGATGAAAATATATGTGAGGAAAATTATTGTGATTAAGATTTTATTTATTTTCATTCTATCTAATATTGAACCAAATAGACATAAAATCATTTTCAAGTACAGTAGAACCTCTATAAGTCGAACATTAAGGGAGACGCCAAAAAATTCGAGTTATAGAGTTTTCAACTTATGGAGGATTTCGACTTAGGCGGATTTTGATTCGACATAAAGAGTTTGAGGTTTATTCTAATAAATTTTGAGTATTCAAAATTGAACACCTGACATAAAGCAAGCAAACACGTGTTTCCATGAGTCATAAATTTATTATTGTATACTCCTAAAATGTTTTCTAAGAAACAATAGTGTACTCACATTGTCGGCAAGTTCTTAAAGTCGGTAACTTATTTTTGTTCGAACAATAGAGATAATAAATTCCAAATGATCAAGTTGTAAAGGTTGTAAAATAAAACGTTCCTATGTTCGAGATACAGAGGTCAAATTTAATTTTTCGAGTTATAGAGTAAAAATATGTACCAAAATGGCTTGGAGGGACTCGGTGATTATTTCGATTAACAGAGGGTCAAGATTTCAAGTAATGGAGGTTTTGGTGTTTTAAGGGAAGGGAGCAAAACATTTTTTCGAGATTTGGAGGTTTTTGACTTATCGAGGTTCGACTTAACGAGGTTCTACTGTATAATATACATTTTTAGATATTATTAAAAAGGTGATGATTAATTGTATTTTCCTTTGCCTTTGCTATTTTATACAGATTAAAAGATAATTACTAAGGGGATTCATTTATATAAAGCAGAATAGATTATTCTATAGATAAAGACAATTCCAACTTTTTGCATCGAGGACTTCAAAATGCTTGCGCATGCTTAGCATGAGCGCTGCGCAAGATTAATTTTATTACTTTAAGATATTCGATATGGTCGAGAGGCTTGATTATCATTTGAAACGCAATGTAAGACGTAACTTGCTTTCGATTAAGAGCATAGATATTTAAAGCTCTGGGTTCATGGCGAACTACTCGCATTCCACCGTATTAAAATGTTATACAGAGAATTCAAAATGTATTTGTAACGCAGTGCAATTATTTTTATGAATAACTAGCTGGCCTGGCGAACATCGTACCGCCTAACAGTCGATTCTTTACTTGTTTAAAATACTTATTCTGCTATTCGGGACACCGGTCTAGCTAGTAAGATAAAAAAAAGAAAATTGATAAGACAACAAATACATTATGTCAAAAAATAAAAATTTACCTTCCCGGAACCCCTCCACTAACACTTGAACTTTATGCTATCGTATTAAAGTTCAAATTGACTTTTAAGTATTATTACGAATATTTTGTATCGGAATATAGAAAAGTGTTGTTTTTAGACTTTTTCACTTAATTTTTTTAAATTTATCTCCGTAAGAACCATTCTCGTACTTCAAGGTATATTATAAAAAAAAAATCAGACAAATCGGTCAAGCTGTTTTCATGTTATGTCGTGACAACGGAAAACGGGGTTTCATTTTTATATATATAGATATATGAATGACTGCCTACTGCCCACAACTTTGTCTGGATTAATCTATTTAGTGGTAATTATATACTACGAGTATACAGTGTATAAGGAGTAGGAAAATGGAGGAAATAGGATTTATAGAAAGTTACTTAATACTTCCGATATTATTTGCTTAGAATTAGGATAACAGTCACTGTGAAGTCCTGAAACTCGAAAATGGGGCAATGGCAAGAAATATCTATTTTGTAGCTAATTTCTTTCCAAGCCGAAATTATTAATGTTTAACGCCAGGATTCAATCCTATGACAGAAAAACTGCAACTTAATCAGTGGCATAAAGAGTAAAAAAATTATATTATTAAATAAGCCGCCTATAAATTAATTTCTTTTTATTAAGTTGGTTTGGTTTGGTCTGTTTGCGACGAAATATTGTAACGTGAAGGTTTTCCGGTGAACGCAGAGTATGCGCTTGAGAGGTGCAGCACCACTGTGGTGAAGAGGAGAGGGGAGGTATCACGATGTGGTTAACCTAGGACACACTTAGCTTACTTTCGCAAAGTGTTTAACACTTGATAATTTGATATAGACTATATTATTGTACATTTATTATACTTTATTATTACTTACGCTTGTATCGAGAAAATATTTTTCTTTAGACGTAAATACGTATAAATTGGTAGTATAGTTAAGGTTAGTTTTACCAGGAAGTTAGTCACATTTTTTATTAGTTTAGTCTAGTTCTAGTACAGGTAGTTTTGTTTTTTTTACTGCTATTGTTTTTCGTCTGGTGACGTGGCTAAGGTCATGTTTGACAGTAACATAACTCAAAACACGTAGCAAATGAAAATAAATAGAACTTCCTGGATTTTGTTTTTTATGTTGTATGCTGATGATTTTAAATATACGACTCTTTTTTTAAATATCGTCAGGGAGTTAATTTACTAAGGGGGTTAATTATACTATAAATTAATATGTACATAGTTCATAAAAAAACTCACCTACACATTAAATTATATTTAAGCAACGTGCTTTGGACATTTTTAAATTTGGTCATAAAGTTTTTGTATCCTATAATATTGTTAATATTGCGATTGCTTCAATATTTATAGATAATAATTATTAAAATGTATATTTAATAGAATCAATAAGCTTCTATTAAAAACTGTTTGATTATAGTGCCATCTAGCGTTAAGCTATAGTATTAATAGCTAAAAGGTTCAATTGCTTTTACTTAAGGAACATTTTCTACGCTATGTCTTAGGGTGAGATTCAGAAACGAGACTTAGTACGAACTATGTCTTCCGTTTGTCAAAATCGTTTTTGACCACACTTCGCGCTAAGTTTCGTTTCTGACCTCGTATTACTTCTGAACTTGTATATAGATTTAAATGAAAGCTGTTAGCTTTCATAGAAAAATATAAACAACCTTCGGTATATTATGTAAGAATAACACGTAGGGGTCGTTCAATAATGATACATGTTGTTTTTTTTCGAGAAACCAAGGAGAAGGTTTACAATTCGACGCATATGGTTCTATCACTACAAAGCACAATTTTTATTTGATTAATTTTAAATTAGTTTTTTTTTTTATTTTATCTGTATTCATTTTGGTAACAAATGAGCAAAGTAATAAGGACTAGGGTTGTGAATCGATTTTGTGTGTTGTACAACTGTGCAACTATGAATTCTTTTCTTTGTGTTAAAATAACTCAAGAAAACAGATCAATCTAAAGCCGAAAACAAAGCAAAAAATCTGGTGTTATCAGACAGACATTAAGGTTGCGGGTTGATATATCTCACTATATATGTGTATGTATATAATATTTTCCCCAACCCCCTTCCTTTAAGCCTCACGTGATTAATGGACGATCCCATAGTAGCCCGACAAATTCAGGCATCATTTTTTATACCATCTCATATGAGTTATTATAAGCCATTTAAAACTTTTGGTTTAGTGCTTCGGTGACTGCAGTCTTTTGGCATTCAGGTAGTCCCTGACAGCGATGGACCCTGACATTTTAAATTGCGCTCATTCCTTTTATTTACATTTTAAATTAATAATGTAAACGTGATTTTTTAATTACGTTTATTGATTTACATACTAGATATTAACCAATTAGCCACTATATATCTTTTCGCATAGAAAGAGGTATATTAAACATTAATACCGTAAAAGGTGGATTATACATTCCCATAATTAATTCGATGAAGCCAGCTTCTGGGTAAGAACGTGACGATAACATGTTATTAAAAGGCACGTGCTAAGTTGTTAATAATAATAATATTATAAACAAATCCATGTTTTAAAATCTTACTATCATTTTGTATCTATTATATCAAATAAAACGGATATTTATTGGGACCTAACATCCCCTTTCGCTTTTTTGACTCAGAATACAAAATGTTGGTAAGTCCATAGAAGCTCGATTACCTCGTTCGTAAGTAAGAAACGTTGGTGACACAAAAGATCTTTCGGACATGTCTCTGGGGAAATAATTAGGTCAATAAATTGTTCTAATCGAACATATCTCGTTAACTCTTTGTTTGTAAAATAAATGTCGTTATGGGAAATCGAATTGTAAACATGCAACGATAACTTTTATGACTAAAATGTTTCTTTTTTTTTCAGGAAACAACGACCTGACAACGATTCACCTAAACGAAAGTCATCATTTGACAAAAATTATTGGAATGGTGAGTAAAGGTTTTATTTTAATTATCTTGCACATGTTTTCGTATTTCGGATCGCGGGTCTAATATTCCAGAATGTTAAACGTAAAACTAGTTTCGCGATCTAACCTTTCACATGACCTTTAATCATACTTGTAAATATAATTCTTTAACTTCGACAGTGCTTTATAAAGCACTTGTATAGAAGATTAACTTGGCATTCGTTTTGAATACGTGCGTGGTTTCTATGTAAACAATAAAAATATTGTATTTAATGGTACTTGTTTTACCGTATGTTCGACTAAATACTCAATATAGTGCTATTTAACCCCTTTTACTCATAAAAATAATTAAGTTATACCTAGTTTAGTTTAGTTCACCTAAAGTACTCGTTTATTTCTTTCTGACACATTGTGTTTGCGCTGAGACCGAAAGAGACGAAAAAGTACATTTATTTAATTAACATCAATATACTGATTTAGTTTTTAAGAGGATTTCAAGACTTATCATTTTAAATAATTTATGCAAACGGTTTTTTAATGAAGGATTAATGAAGGAAGGAATACTTTTACGTACGCTTGATAATAACAAGCCTTATTAAATAATAATAAATTTCTTATCAAATGTTGGTGATAAATGGTACATAATAATCATTATATCAAATCAACCCATACAACTGTCATGTTCTAACAATAAAAGTAATGTTTTTCTTACACTTGTGTATAATATATCAATATCTACCAAATTATTATAAATATATAATAATAAAAATACATTATTTAAGTAGAATTCAAGTTTAATAGTTAAAATATATTTAATATCTTAATTCAGGTATTCAGAAATTTTAAAAACGTTCGTTAGAAATGTTTTATCGCTATCTTTTTTCAAAAGGGCACCTTGCAACGTTTGTTTCGAGGCACCTGTTCATTGCCAACACATGGTGTGACCTTTACTTAACTTCCTTTGAATAAAGCTTGGCAATTCCTTTAATTTCCTCTTTGCAATGCATTGATGCTTTTTTTATTGCTTTTGTTAATAAAAATTACTAAAGTAAAAGCATCTTACATTTATAGCTATACTATAAGTAAATTGTAAGAAAATTACCTACTTCAGAACTTACACTGAACAAATTAAATCATTAATGATTGACGTTTATCTATTAATGAAGCATATTTTTATTATAAAGTAGTAATAATTTGTATATAAAACTACATTTAAAATATTTAAGTAATTTGCTTGCCTTCACGAATCGATTACGTAATCGTTGAGGAATTCGATGTTTTTGTTAATAAAATATTTTAAACTTCCTTCAACACAAAGAATCTTGTGGAAAGTAAGGCGAACTGAATTCCTGGTGTCCGCTGCACGACCAATAATGTTACGACCGCGACCTGCCTCAGAATTCATTGTTCAACATTTTGCATGCCGCAAAATGCAATTTCAGATTGACATTTTATGATTGAAAGTGATTGGCTGTTCTTTCACTGTACAAGGGTTGTCTATCTGTTTGGTTATTTTAATATATTGAGCTGTTTACTTCAGAAGGATGCCTCGGTGTTACTCGGACTATTAAGAAACTATTAATTACTATTAATGTTACGCATTTCGTTCAATATTTAACAACTGTAAGATTTCAAAATTGTGAACGTCGAATAACCACAAATTTTTTCTCCTAAAATCTAAAGTCATACTACTAGAATTCCTTCTTAATATATAAATTATATGTCGGCATTATTTAAAGTACAATGAGAGTGATTTATATTTTAACTTAACGACCTTTAGTTACAAATGTTGCGATTATGGCTTGTTTTATCTTAGAAATATTATGTAAGACATGTCATTGGAGAAAGTTAATTTAGTTTGAAAGTGAAATCGATTGAACTTTCTTTTACTCTCATAGTCTCAATCTGAGTCTATTATTTAAATAATCGATGAAACTGATGATTATTCAATATTCAAGATGCCCGGATCATCTATTAGATCTTTCAAGCGCTGATCTTGCTAAAGGTCATTAATTAATTGATTCAAGTATCAATCAACCACGCGATCAGATGAGATGATAGCTTTTGGGCCGGCAATCTTTTTATTGCATCTTTCACTTCCATTGAGTATTAAGAACGAATTCCCACGCGTACAGGCTGCACGCACTTTATGATATTATAAATACATATTAAAAAGTATTTAATGGCAAGAGGGGAATGTAAAAAAATGTGCAAACAAGTTAGCAAACACGTCGGAGCGGTTCAGATTGCGAGTCGCGAGGGAGGAGAGGGTCCAGCGGCATTCCAGCCTCCGGACGACGTCATCTTTGCGCATTCTCTCAGTTGCCTCCGCTTAACTTGTATGCAGCGGACCGTGAGGGAATTAAATGAAAGCTTGCCAAATTCATTTTAATGGATAAACAACTTACCTGCTGTAGGCTTCGTGCCAACATAAAAACGAAGCTTTTATTGCATTTTTATGCAATAGTCGGAGCTGATTAACTTGGGTCAATCTTTGATTGTATAACTGTATTGCTGTTGCAAATTGGTCCTAAACAAATTACAAAAATTTTGTAATAAGTTAACTTCCGCATTCCGTGTAAAGCTACGTCATTCCTTACGATGAGCTTAACTTTAGCAACTAAATTACTGTAGACGAATAAAACGTAACGAAGGATGAAATTATAATAAAGTTAACCTTAATTGCTTATAGGTAGTATTTTAAAATAGACTTAAGAAGATAAATCAGCTTTATAAGAGTTGAATAGGTATCAAACCTATTTTAGCTTCTTTTTTAATGCTCAAGAATAAAAACGCACAAACGGAAGTAGAGCATGGCGCAGGGCGTCGCGACCCTGACATCTGTAGTGCGCGGGCGCCGTCTGCTCTCGGTCGCCGCCCTCCGCCTTCCTCTAAATATAGAAAGATTTAGTGATCGATGCTTAGGTCCACTTAAATCGATACTAGAACAAAGCCGGCTTGACCACTTGCAAAGCTACACGTTCCTTCGCATTTAATTATGAAAATAGCTCACAGCTCCACGTAAACGTAAAGAAACGAACTTAAAAAGAAGTTGAAAATATTTTTCGGATCTTCGGTTATTGCTACAGGACAGTTTGTATTATAGGTGAAGTGGATTAGACTGTGGAGAGTTAGCAGTGAGGTCCTGTAAGTGGTGACTAGTGTTGCGGAGGGTGCGGGGAGACGTGTCCGTCCCTGGTTCGGAGCAACGCCCCCGTCAAGGGCGGCGACGCTGCAAAATTCTGCAAGTCCGTGGCAAACTGGCGACTTAGTGCATCGCGTTCCGCCGCGGCGGTACCGCGTACGCCGATTTAGCCTTCATACGCGCAAGCCGCAAGCGCACACGCAGCCCTATGTTAAATAACTGTTATTTCGGACTGAAATGGAAGTGTTCCGCATTCCATATTCGATCTTCCTCGGCTGAGTCTCGATTTTCGATCCTTTGTTTTTCACACATTGTTTCGGATTTTTTTTCCCAAAGCGATGAAAGTAAGTTTGTGAATGAACGTGAACAGAAAACTGGTTTTATAAACGAAAGTGCAGTGTTATGAATTGATGTAATTTGATTTTAATTCAGGAGATTAAAGTTACACAATGTTGGACACAAGGAGGCTTCCGAGGCGCTCTATGTCTTTACTTGGTTGGTATATTTTTAAAGATACGAGCAAAATACTTAATGCGATTGTAACTCATTATAGAGATAATTCATAATTATTTAGAGATAAAACAATAAATATTTGTAGGGTACTTTATTTGAAATCGGTTTTCGTATAAAAAATATTTTTTTTTCAAATTGTACCTAAAACAAATCCTTTAGTATTTATTATTAAATTCAATCTAAGCCAATTACTCAATAAATTAGCAAAAATTGAGTATTTATTCATTTTTGTATATTTAAAAAACATTTACCCCTACAGCGTACATAATAATAAAGAATATAAGAAAAGTCATATTAAATAATTTACAATTTTATTATTAATTAATTTCTGGCCTAAAGAGAATACGATTAGTAACAGATAAAAGAAATATCTATATCATGGAGATCCAATTCTCTGTATTGGTATCCATTTTATAGATTTGGCTGACACTGATCTTCTCTAAAATCCAGATTTCTTTGTACATATAGCTTACAAGTAGAACAACCTTGCTAAAGTGAACACACAGAAGATTTGAGGAAGGCTTTGTACGCTACGCTATCTTTAAATATTATGCGATACCATTATTCTAAATTGTACAATCGGAATTCTTTTTCCTTCTATGTCGTATCTCTTAATTATAATAATGATAGTCTAGAAAACTATTTCTTTATTTATATTTTATTTTAATAATATAATTAAAAATAGTTTTTAGTCTTTTTTAAACATTTAGCTGATTACAAAATAAAATCAGCACAGCACAGCAGAACAGAAACCGGTTTTAGACTTGTTAATTAAAATTTACAAAGATTATTTGCTACGGACGAATTAATGTTCAAATAATATGAAGTGGGATTTTTTTTTACCGTTACACATTTTGATAAGTAAGTCTATGGGATTCTTAGCTAAAATTGTGAAGTACATACTCTTTTTGCAAATTTGTGAGATAATAGGGGTTTGAAAAAAAATCTGTGTTTTAAACTGAACAATGGAAAATTTATCTTTTTTTTAGTAGGTTTATAGAATATAAATTATAGTCCTTTGGTAAAAAGCTTACCTCCTTTGTTGAAAGTTGGTTAAACATAACTCTCATAACATATCTCGATAAACTTAGGTATTTATGTTTCCGTTCCTAGATTGATTTTTATGATTTTTATTTGTATCCAATTTATTTAATTTCTCTATTTTACACGTGAATATAATTTGTACGGAGTAATCGAAAGTATTTTGAAATTGCAACTGTGCAAATGAATTCAATGCCTTTATTGAGTTCAACGAAAATTATTATAATTATTTTAATATTAGTAAAACATTTAAAACAGTTGTGCAAATAGTTTAAAGTGTGCCATATAGACAAAACCTACGCTCAGTTTGCGTTAAAGTATTGCTATATCAAGTCAGTGTGATAAATGTATACTAAAAAGATATTAATATTTCATACGAAGACCTACACTGTTGTTAATATTCGGCATCTGAAACTTAACCCAATTAAGGAAGAAAAGGAAGGTATCGTTAACTATGCTAACGTAATTTACATCAAACAATGATTTTGAACGCATGTATAATTTGATGGTCATTACGTCTATTGTTTGATCATTTATAGGTGCATCATCTATATATTTTGTAATGGTGAGGTAAATAAATGACGCATCACTTAGTGCAAAGACAGTAGGCACGATATTGGTCAATGGTCAACTGTAATAGGATAGTGAATCATGTAGTCTCAACATTTCTGATATTGACTTTTGTGTAAACATATCAAGCCAAGGACAATTGATGATTTGGCTTTAAATCATCAAATAAAACTGTCTAACATAAAAAATAAAACTTAGTATTACTGTAAGCAGTGCAGCAATTGTTTAGTACTTTTTGTATATGCAACAGACTTCGTCGTCGTCATGAAAAGCGGTGGAGTAACTTTTCAATATTTTTATCGGTCCTTCAAAATTATAATAAAATTTTATTTTAATATGAACATAAACTAGTTTTATGAATATTGAATATATTTTAATCATAAAGATGTTTTTTTATTATATCTTTATGTTACAAATTATTAATTACGTAAAATGTATGTTTCAGAGCGCCTAAATCGCAGCGATGCTGAAGACAAAAGCCTTTCAAATGACGAGGCACCGTTACCGATGTGTCCTCGACAGCCTCCTGATGGTGTGGAAACGCCTTCTGATGCGATTGAGAAGATACCTGATTTACCCACTAGATTACCCCCACGCTTGCCCTCAAACTGGCCGACCACTCGCCCACGGTTCTCATATACATCTAGAACTCAAGATGCGAGAAGCGAAGCCAGTGTAAAGGATAAAATAGCGATGTTTTCATCAGATCTTGCAATATCCTCCGATCGCATAGACAAATGTGGCACTTTGCCGGTTAGATCTCAGTCTACTATAAGAAAAAGTGTTACACCTTGTGTCAAAAACTATACAGAAATATCGTCGTTAGATAGGCGACTGACGAAATCACAGGATAACCTGGATGACACACCACGGACGTATAAAAGACACACTGAGCGACCTGAGGTTTTAGGTGGTGGTGAAAATACAATAATAGAAACTAAACCTATAAAATTTATTCAAAAAGAAGTATTACAGAAACCATTATTCTATGGCAGTACCAATACTTTAGCTTCAGAGGCCACATTCACAAGACCTGTTTTCCATGGACGCAGTATTAGTGAAGATAATAGTTCCAAACATTCGGGATCGCACAAGTCAAACTTAGAGTATTTAATAGAACAACGGAAAAAATCAATGTCGAAGTTACGAGGTTTAGTTATACCTGAAATGCAAGCACCGATTATAGATTTACCTGAAATAAAAGTCAAAGACAACTTATCAAAAATGTTCCTACAAAAATCTATAAAACCAGAAGTTAAGAGTGAAAATAAGGTCAGCAATGTTAGAGCATTAACTTTCAATGATAGTAAATGGAAAACAAATTTCTTGCCTAATAATCTCCCCAAGTATTCGCCTGCTTTTAAAAGGAAGTCATTGCAAGTCTATACACCGACATCTTGCTTATCTAAAGAATCAACTCCAGAACGGAAATTTGCTGAAAAAGTGGAAACTATAAACAAAATTAACGCTGTTCAAAGTTTGCACAAGCCATTAAGGGCTTCTTCAGAGATATCCAGAACCCATTACATTAATTCTCCACTTGTATATAAGCAATATGATAAAAATAATTTTAATAATATACACAACTTTAAGAACGTTGAAGTTAAAATTTGTACTACAACTGAGGTGATTGACAGTGACAATGATTCAGCGATGAGTTCCACTCAATCCAGCTATCGATCTTCAGCTTCATCGCCTATGCAGCACTTAGACCATGTGGAATCTGACAGCTCTCGCATGTCACCCAAAATTTTACACTATGCTACTTACGTTAAGTCCGACTTTTTAGCAAAAACAATCCACATTGATAAAAATGCCGACGAATACATTAAAAGGAAGGTCTGCCGTTCAGTATCATCAGAAACAAATGTATCTCTCAGTTCTTCAGCTGGATCTGGTGCAACCTCCGGATCGCAGGCGAGTTGTAGTTCTTTAGAAAGTTCTGTGGCAGACTCAGACAAGAGAAGAGTTTCAAAAACTTATAATGTCGATACAATAAATAGAAGGAATATCCTCGCTTCTGCTAAATGTAGGAGTGGTAGAGATGCAAAACTTAACTCGCCGGTAATTGAAACTAAATTCTCGCATGAGTCTCATGACAGATCTCCTAGCCCAATTTCTAGACCGCCTGAACGCCTTTCTACGCTCCCATCCAATGTGAGTGTCATAACGAATAAAGGCGACAGCAGGCGACGCAACAAAATTGTTGTTGAAAGTGACTCCGACTCTGAAAGTGAAATAACTATTCGGCAAAGAAAATCTGATTTTAAGAACTCTAGATTAAAACGAAATTTGTCAGCAAATAATAAAACAAAACAAAATGGTGTACCTGTTGAAACTGATAGAAATGATGAAGTTCCACAAGTCATTAAAGACAAAATAATGACGGAGATTAATAAAGCTGGACTGGATGATTATAGTAGGATAAGTAAGAAGACTACTTCCGAAAACAGCAAGGTTTATCAAGGGTCAACAATAAATAATCATAATTATAGATTCGTGAAAAATGACGAAAATATTAATACTAGTATACAAGGTCAGAAAGATTTAAAAAGTAGAATCAATGTAAAATCTACTACACCATTAGATCTTAAAATTACATCACCTCAGTTGACTAAGAATGATACGCAACAACACGAATGTAAAGATATTGCTAAAATTGAAACTCAGATTATTCATCTCATAAAAGAAAATGGTGCTGGCGTAGGTCTTATATTAGCTGGAGGTACAGATTGTGAGGCAAAAGATGTTACGGTGAGTAGATATTACCTTAATTCAATTTAACACTATTTGTTTAAATAAAGTAAATATTATTACATAATAAACTCCTAACGTAGAACTTCAAAACATTTTATTTTCTGATTTTTAAAGTTCATACTGACTGACTACGCAAGGTAGAAGGATGATTGAGAGATTGCAGTAATTATATGTATATCGTATAATTTCTTTTATAGTTGCAGTAATACCCTCATTTTCGTATTTAAAAAGTGGATGGCATCTTAACTGAGCTAAAAAGAAGTAATATTGATGATAATATGATATGTTTTGTAGGTCCATCGTGTCTTATCAGACAGTATTGCAGCCAAGGCAGGAATTAAAAAGGGAACAAAAATAAAAAGTATTAATGGCTGCCCAATGACAGGCCTTACACATGCGCAGTCGGTGTCGATTTTAAAGGTAAAATATTAGTTTAATACTAAATACGTTTTTCAGTGAAATTTGGAACTACTCTTATATATATTATAGCATATGCACCTATATAACCATTTATGATTTTTGAGGGTGTATCGTTTTAACATAAATATTAATATTATTTACAGGAGCAACGCTCTGAGGTCATAATCGAAATTGAAAATGAAAGAAACGGAATCTCTAAGAATTGCGGCTCTGACAAAGGTATGTTTATACATTCACTTTTGAAGAAGATGCTTACTTTTTATTTCGTCCGAGTTCTAAAAATGGCGGGCTAAGTCGCTTGGCATAACCATTTTAGGTATATAGAAGAGAAGACTACTTTACTTCGCAAGACAGATTGATTGGGTCGAAAGACCGGTTGGAAGTTCTTTTTTAATCTTCCATGCTGATAGCCTTTAATTTCTCCCAATCTGATAGCATTACAAATATACACCAAATTTTTAAATATTATTAAATATAAAGCGAACGTATTATTTTTTTACAGCGGAGTCGAAAGGCAAAACCAGTGTCAAGGATGACAAGAAAACCAATGCATCAGTAGTTACTGTCCTTTTAGAAAAAGCCGGTGGCGGCGCTGGGTTAGGATTTGGACTTGATGGTGGGAGGGACTCGCCGAATGGAGACAAACCACTTACTGTTAAGAAACTATTTGCAGGTACACATCGTTATTGAATTTCAATCGATTTGATCTAAGTAAGATTATCACTGAAATTATTATTCAATAGGTAACATATATTAGTCTTCAGTAACCTCCAGAAATTAAATCATGTCTATTATTTACTTTATGTCTGAATCACAGGTGGCGCTGCAGCTCAAAGCGGTCGTGTATTGGTTGGTGCTGAACTTCTCTCGGCGGGAGGACAATCGTTCGAAGGATTCACACGTACGCAAGCGTGGGCGGCTTTAAAAGCTCTTCCTGCTGGACAAGTCGCTTTAGTATTGAAAAACCCCATAAATTCCAATAACTAGCTTGGATCCAGATAAACAAGGACTCTCTTATGTCCAGTGGCTCTTAACTTAATATTGCATCAATCACAGTCAGCGGTATAAATCTCTATACTATGGCGTGGTCTCATATTGAATGCTTAATTTTGCGGTAAGAAAATAAGAACATATAAAAGATTTTTATTTTTTTAACATGCAAGTTTAGCATTGCTATTCGTAATAGCAATCGGACCTTTTAAAAGAATTGTACTGTTGTTGTTAGATTTTGGCCACTGGTAATTAGTTCAGATGAAAATTTCTGTAGAATTTGGTTTGTGCTGAAACCTTATTAATCTCTATAGTCTGTGAAAGATTGTCTATTCCGTGGAAAGATTGCGTTTTAAACGTATCCTAGTTAAACCCGAAGACTGTAATTGAATTGAATTATTCAAACGTTTATTTATTATTTAAAATACTAGTCTTGAAGTAAAGTAGCTGTAAGTATGATCTAGGAATTATACGATATGTATTTGTATTAAGGGCGTGCCATTGGAATCAAAATTCCTATTGCCAGATATTAAAATTTGCATTAATTGATTATAAATAACTTTTCACTCCTTATTGATGTAGAACACATTATTTTTTATGTTTACGAATGTTACATTATTAATTAGCAATAGTAACTTTGCTTTTTTTATTAATTTTTGAATACCAGTTAACATATGCCTTGCCATTCCTAACTTTGAATAATAATGTTATCTTGTTAGTTATTTTTCTAATACTTTATGAAATCATGTAAATAGATGTTACATTTCCTATTTTTCTAACTTGTATATTTTACTAATATCGTTAAAACACTGAAAGTGTATCCGCATAATATTTATAGTCCCTAAATTATAACTTGAAATTAGTGCTATTTTTATAATAAATTTTTCTTAAAAATCATTTTGTTTTCATTAGAATTTTTGGTTGATAAAGATTTTTACACAGATTTTAATTTTAGGATAATAAAGTACATGTAGGCCCAGAATGTTATATTGGAGGACACACATTCGCTTCTTTGTCATTGACTATTCATATTTATATACTCTTCCTATTCAATATTATAACGGTGCCAATAATTGAAGCAACATCTTAAGTTAGGATGTTTTTTCAGTAGGCGCGGCATTAATGTTTATGGATAGTTAATACATTTTTCATGTACTTGTCGAAAGAGTACCTATATTTTATTCCAAATATTAGAACCTTTATAAACTAGCTTAATATAAATAGGTATGTAGATTAATATACTATTCAATTATTACCTTAGTTTCCAGTAAAACACTTAATTTTATATATTTCTCTTTATTCGTTGTCATATATTACGATACTTCTTTTTATATTAGGTATACAAAATGCAAAAATATGTTAGTTGTGCAATTTAATCAAGGCATTTATTATAAATTATTTCTCATTAATAATAAATAGCTATATCTATAATAATTTTTGCTCACTATGTGACAAAACTTTGTACACTCGAGGTCAGTTACTCCTCTCATGAAGATATATTGTGATATTAGTTAGAAAGTATTGAGTAATGTACTGAAAAATAAATAGTTTATACAAGTTAACAATTCAAATAGGTATTATGATCTTGGCAATATATAACTTTTAGAAGAATTGGAACGTAAATCCTTACGTTCCAATTTTTCTTGTTCAGTCATCCCACTAAACATTGCCGTGAAATCGTGCATGTGTTGTTATTATTGACATTCCATTTTTTTTATTGAAATTTTATTCCGTGTTTAATTTTGAAATATTTAAGTAAAAATAACATGAAAAAAGTCAAATATATATTTAGATTTAACATAAAAAAAACACTTTCACATTTGTCCATATTTCATCAAAGGAAAAATATATTTTATACCATAATGTTATCAAAAATACATATGATATATGAAAGTTAATCAGGCGCTGGTCACAAGTGTACAAAGCTTCACCTATATATTACAATTTGGTCTGCAGACTATAATTGTTTTAGTAAAAGCCTTATCTGTATGCTACAAAATAATTCAAGCATAATATACGTATACAATTTCATTTTTAACCTTCGAAACCAAAAATAGTTTTCATACATTTTTTTAAATAAAAATGTGACTTCAGAGGTCACTCGTTGAATACTTGTCCAATTTATGATACAGCTGTCTCCAAATCTGATTTAATTATTTAAAATTACAATTATACTTAGCAGTTAATACCTAATATTTAAATTTGGTTTCTTGTTAATTATCACAGACTCAAATAGCAAAACAAAAGCCTGTCAAAACAAAAGACTTAAATAGTCACGAAACGAATCCCTTTATACATTTTTACTAGACAATAATATATAACAATTTTCTATTTACTTCCGTGGTATTTATTGTATAATGCAAACGCTGTATCAATGGAACAACTTAGTTATTATTTAGTGAGTAAACCTAAATAATTATCATTATTCATGTTTATCATACAGACAACAAAATAGGGACTGAATTACAAAGGAAATAAATTTTAAATAATTTTATATATGTATTCAATCAAATAGAATGCGTATGTACCAATGACACAATATAAACACATTAATATATTTTTTATATTAGGTTTTGTACTTTTATTTTATACAAATATTTCATAAGTTTTCGCTATTCTAATAATTTAATCTGTAAGTATTTTATTTATATACACTATTCATTTTACACCTTAACAATCGGCTCGATTAAAACATTATATATTGTACGAGTTCATTCAAGTTATATTATACAATATAATTATTTACTCTCGTACGCCTTTAAGTTATTATAAGCAATAAGTGTGTTGAACCCTTCAGTTATTTAAAATTTATTTATAGTACTAATTCAAAAATAGTAAATATATCTACTTTTTAAAAAGATCCTTTACTTATAAAGTAAAGTTACTTTAATAGATGTCTTTATTTATTAAAATTAAAATATAGGAGTTATTTGAATGAATTGGGCCGCGTTATTCAGACTTGTAGATGTTACAATGAAAGGTTAAAGAGTTTAAAAAATAAATCACTTTTATTCTGATAATATACACTCCACTCTTCATAAAACTTCAAATACTTTGCAGCTATTTACTTTCTACGACAAAACTTTAGTTGACTAAATCTAGCTTCATTTCAATTATGATTATTAATAAGCCGGAACGCATTCGCGATAGCATTCGCTTACTGACAGTGAATCCATGGTCGGCGGTATCACTTCACAACAAGTGTCCAATTTACACCGTGTCGTATAAAAAATAATAGAACTACAATATCTAAATAGTAGAATAATCAGGGACATAGTGAGGCGCCTGGAGTGGCTCTTCGCCACAGCAGGCGCAGGGCAGTCAGCGGGCCGGAGCTCGTCTTACTACGCGAAGGAGGACCGGGCCTGCTCTGACATCTTTAAATAACCGTATGGCCTCGCCGTGCGTCAAACCAGCAGTTCCTCGGCCGTTTACGGACACGATTTCGTCACCTGGAATATGGAGAAAGTCCATTGTTTAGCTTAGTGGAAAGAGTTAACGAATGAATTGTTCCGAACTAAGCTTAATCTATAGATGAAAATCTCAAAAGACGTACAGATTCCATTACTCTTTTCTTATCATTCGTATATAGGGGAAGATCGTTACCCTTCGTACGCGGGGCACATTCATACAGTTAAAATAAAACTTGAACGAAACAAAGTACAGTCTTGCCTTTGTATGTGTGCATGAGTCGAGGTATCAACTATACATCAACGAAGTTTCGCGAAATTCGCACCAATGAGACTGAAGCTACAGGCATGGACGTGTTTTCGCGCTCGGTAAGTAATTTTTTGATCAATGTTTTTGTCTCTTGTTACCATAGATAAAATAAGTTTTCGTGTAGAGTATTCTATCAATAACTAGCAAAATATACTTAAGATACGTCTCCAATATTTCATTTATGATGTTTTCCTATAAATATTAAAAAAAGTTATATTTTGTTGTTATTCAGTTAGTGGGGTACATTCGGACAGCACTAGATGGGGCACATTTGAACGAATTGTACAACTAAATTTGTATGAAAATTTGTCGACAAGAACTGTCATTTTCATACAAATTAAGTTTTTGACTTTCTACATTCACTACTGTTAAGGCATCTTGACTAAACCCTCTGATAGGTAAGATTGTGTTAGTGTGCTGATTGCTAATTTTTGCATTAACTTTGTCCTGTGTTGCTATCATTGCTATCGTCGATGTAAATATATGTTTATATACCTATTTTTTATTATCTTTATTAAAGTTGATTTTGATGCTTGTGAACTAGATGTTGTGAATAATTTATCAATCCATCAAATAGTAGTTCCTTCGAAGTCAGTTTTGACACCAGAGGCATTTCGACCGTATCCGCATGTTGTAAGAAGTAATAAAACAAACAAAATGACGACGACGGCCAGGAAAACCACGAATTTATAATGCCACACCCGAAAATAAGAAGTGCTAATCCACACCAAAGCGTAAAATATGTGATTCTAAATTTAAGATACCTAACTAATTAAATTTTGTTTTACATAAGAAAAGCTATGTAATTTTTTTTCACTATAAGAAAAGTATTTTATTTTTGTTTAATAGAAGTTAAATCTTTATTTTTGTGTTTAATTTCATTGCTAATAAATGAATTTTGAACTACCCCACAGCGTAAGAAGGTACCCCCAACATTGTACGAAGGTGCCCCGTTGATGGGGCAGATTCGTACGTATTCCAGATTTAGTTCAAATCATAATTATGGTTGAAACATTGGATGAAATCATTTGTAATTTTTTTATATGAATCTCAGATAGTTAGACTATAAATTTAAGCTATCAGGTGATTGATTCATGGAAAAAGAAAAAAATAAAAAAATAAAATGTGAAAACCGTACGAAGGGTCCCCACCTTCCCCTATGTATTTATATTTTTTAATTTACACACACGTAGTTTTACTCGTTTATTGTACTCATTTATAGATATGTTTATTGTACAAATTATCTGAGAGAGTAATTTATCAATATTATATGATTAAATTATTACTATCAATTAAACTATTATAATAAAAAACGTCACTGCTCAACTATTACAAAGACACTTCAAAAATTCTTAGTACGGCAGATATGTAATTAATTAGTTTAATGAAAGATTTCTAGTGTGTGTAATTATTCGAGAAATCAATGGCTCGTAACAAACACCAAAATAACTCTCTCTTACTTACATAGTTGATATTTTGAAGCTTAAAATTTAAGGATTCGATTTCTATATATTCGACAACCATTACCGTCTTCAAACCGTACCGTAATACAAAATACGTACGATATGTATGTACGTATTTTGTAATAATGTATTAACAATCAAGAACTAATTTCATAATAGCCACGACATGAACAGCTTCGTAATACTCCGTATATGGTTACGTATAGTTCAAAATGTCGAATTATTCCTTAATATATAGTTAAAAAAATATGTAGGCAGGTGGCTTAAAGTGAATTCCGAGGGCAGGGAAATGCAGCTGTTATTAACCGACAGTGAGGAATGTGCACGTTACACAATAACCCATAATAGTTTTTGCATTATGTAAGGAGACTATGAACTCTTTGTCTGCACGTATACGAGACATATATCATCTAAATTACTCTTTACCCTTTATTGAAAAATATGAATATAAATTCTCAATAAACATAAGCTGCAAGATTTATTAAGCGAGACGGCCCTTAATAAGTGATCAATACAAAATAATTTTCTTGTGTAAAATTTCGAGTGTGAAAATTGTAGAATCCAGTTCTGACAACTGGTTTGACACTTTCGGATATGAATAATTTTAAGTGAAATTTCGTTACCTTCTCGAAGTAAACCGGACTCCGCGGCTTGGCCGTTGTTGAATATTGTTTTCACAAAAATGCCCATGTCTCCTCGAGGTGAATCCTTTCCTCCTACGATACTAAAACCAAGCCCCTTGCCACCAGCAGACTTTGTGAAACGCACCTGGAAATGTACAATAATATCCTTCAATATTGACTGTAAATAATTAATCTATCTATATCTAATACATATCCACAGTCAGTCGGAGGCTGGAAATATATAGAAGGATGTTTCTGTCAGGTAATTTAAAATGGGAGTTTATCTTAATTTAAATTATTATAATTATGTCTAGGGAATGGTATGAAATTAAACTTATTTTACTATACGACCAAAAAACTAATTTAGATGTTGTTATTTAACAAAGATTACTTGTAAAATCAATAGAACAACAAACAAATACCTCAAAAGTGTGTGTGTCTCGAGGTTCAGGAATGGGGGGACGTTTAGGGGTTTTCTGAGTTGTAGCTGACGCTACAGGAGGTTTTGCTGACCGAGGCGTTGAACTCACACGCAATTCGGAAACACCATTCCTTAATTGCTGGATTGGATCCTGTCGCATTTGTACTCTGGGCAATCTGTACGGTTCTTCCCATAACCTTTCAGTATCACTAGCCAATCGGTCGTATCCATTCTTATAAATAGGTATCTCAACGTTTTCACTGTACGGTCTACTTCGCCCATTTCTACTATTATTTCTACGTTCTAATCCATATGAATAGTCTACCACATCTCTGCTTTCATCTTCTTGATTTATAGGAGCTCGGTCTCTGCCATTCTTTGTTCTATATATATTGGGAGAGCTGCATCGTCTACGAACGGTAGAGGTTTGTCTGGTTGGTGATGGTGAAGGGGGATTTCGAACAGCTGTAGGACTAGGAACATAGAAAGTAGAAGGCTGTTGTTGTGGCGGTGTTAAGACATCGTGTGCTGATAGAGCCCTTCTTCTCAACCCTCCGCCTAATTTTCCAAGTGCTCTTAGAATATCGGGTGCTCCACTAGTGACGCGAAGAGAAGCTGTAGTGTAAACTTTGCCTCGATGCCTGAAGGAAAGTTTTGATGCTGGAGCAGGCGAACAGTGTGGTGGAGGACAGGGTGGCGATGGGGAACGACGAACGGGGCTGGGTTCACGGGTTCCTGAACCAGGTCGCAGCCGTGAGCATCTACGTCTTAGCTTCCGCCATCGCTGTGATAAATTAGCATTCCAGCTTTCTTCTGAAACATTTAAAAGTACTTAAATTATCAATATGCTCGGATTTTATATAAAAATTACTCTAGTTAAATATAGGTACACAGGTACATAGATCGCAGATATTATTATTAAACTGGCTGACAGATATTTTGTTTCTAACTTCCGCCTTACTAGAACCTTGAACTATACCTTTTTTGGTATCAGCATCAGACGCATAGTCGTGAGTACGAGGTGGTTGCGCAGGCGGCGTAGCGGGTGCTGCGAAGCTATGTCTCAGCGGGGTCATGCGCAGCAGGCGAGGCCTATCACCGCCCCCGCGAGTACCCCAAGCTGGTGCGCCCATTTTCTGAAAACCCATTTATGACAATTTAGAACCAATATTCTATATATATTACATATATATTCACCAATAAGACTACCACCTCTTAGGTCTGGGCCTCAGAAATCTGTATCTGTTCCATGATCATTTCTAATAGGCAAGTAGATGATCAACCTGCTATGCCTGACACACAACCCCAACTTTTTAGATCTTAGACAGGCCGGTTTCCTCATGATGATTTCCTTTCCCGTACGAGCGAGTGTTAAATTCGCACATAGACAGAAAGTTCATGGGTACACAGCCGAGTATAGAACCTACGACCCCAGGGATGAGAGTCGCACGTTGAAGCTATTAAGCCAACACTGCTCTATATTATTTTTGATTAAATACCAATAAATTTCGTACTAAAGCTATAAGCCTATAGCCCAATAAAGCTAGGCAGTGGTGACTTAGGCTGAAGCCCATAAGAGAGACTTATTATTACTTAATATAAAATTGAATCCTAAGGTTTATTATAAATTCTTTGAAGGTATCGTAAGTAATCACTGACGTGGGTTGTTATAATAACTGTTACAAGGCTTATATCATGAAGTACATGTATATAAATCCCACAAGATTAAATGGAAACAAGCCGGTATTTTAATAATTACTCCCGATAAGGTAAATGTCTTTATACATTAGGTAGGTCTAAATTAAAGAGTTCAATGAGGCAAACATATAAACAATAAAGTTTTATTATATTTTAAAGTGTGGTTGAGTCTATGCGGAAAGAGAATTGGCGTGGCGTAGAACTAATACAATACTAATTTGCAACGCGTCCTTTCATTTATTCACAAAAATATACACTTTTATTGTTTTCATATATCAATATGATAGCTATCGAACAATAATGGTAACCACTGCTGCGATCTCCAATCCCACGACGCGACGGTTATCTTTCCGCACAGCCTATATATCGACAATTATTGTAACAAAAATTTGTAAGTTTCAATATATTTACGTAACTTACAGTGGTTGCCTGGAACAGATTGCTCAAAAGCTCGTTTCCCTTCTTATTATTTAATTATTTTAATTGTACTGTTTTTCTTGCAAGAAATGTAAACATAACTAGATCCGGAGGAACGAATGTAGTTTTAATATAAAAATACCTAAAAACAACTACTGCGTATCTAACAATAGTGGCTAATAAACTTACCGACAATTATACAAACTTATAACATCATATAAGGCCATTTCTCTTACGCATTCATTATGTGAGCATTGCCCGAGTTTAATGATTTAATAGTCGGAGCTACGCATCGCTAAATATAACCGTTTGAACATATAAGGAATGTATAAATAGAGGTTATGTTCATCTCATAGACAACACCAAAGCTTTGTTTGTTTAAATGCGTTTTAGTGTCAAAACAACACGTTTGAAACTGGAAAAGCCGTCTATCGTAAAAACAATAATGTGTCTTGCGACTAAAAGTGTAAAGATTTGTTTGGTGTGCTGTAGAAATAAAGTTGCATAAAAACTGACCACCATATAACACCCACATAGAGTGGGTTTAGGTCGCGTAAATATCTACGTCCGGTAAGTCTTAATGCCAGCCTTATTGGGATTGACCTAAAAACTACAGTTAAGTACTATATTATGCTAGTGTCTCGAAAGGATCATAAATATTAGTTGTGGCATGATACGCGCGACTGCTTTGCAGCTTCAATCAGGTCTTGAGAAAACTTTTTATAGTAAGGAAATTGTCGCTAAATGTTAACAAAGTATACGACAGCAATCCCGACTTATTTAGTTCTCATTATATTCGTGGTGCTGATGTCTCAACCTTGGGATCGCAACATTGAAGTCGGACTCGCAACGATGATTGCTATTAGCAGTTACAGATTACCAGTGCTGTGTGTGTATCTATCCAATTATCATGGTGTGCATAGGGCCTATCCATCTACATAAGTGGTCCATGGCGAGGCTGTAGCTCCTAGTTGGTTGTGTTAAAGCGATTTAGCGCGCGTCTACTCGTCCGAACGGCGAAAATAAATGTAAATTTAGAAGCATTAATTTTTTTCAGACTTCTATAACAGTACTTTGTGTTACCTATATGAATAAATTATATTTTGATTGTACAAACGTTTCGTCGTGTTTGTTATAAGACTAGATGGTGTTGACTGTTGACCAATTACAATCTATCGGAACCGATAGTCGGTTTGTTTCGTCTTACATTTTACGTTCCTACTAAGGGCCATAAAAAACAGTTAAAAGATGTCCTGACAAGATTTTCTAAATTCGTTCCAAAATTTGAACCCTTACTAAGAATACATATATATACAGAAAAACTCAAAAAAGGGATCATCGTAAAGGGATCCATCGTGAGGAAAACCAACTTTCTTTAGACCCAAGTAGTCGGGGCTAGGGATGCTCGATGATCATCGATGTTGAATGCAAAAACATCGATGTTCAGGTTTATACAAATTTTGAACGCGTATTCATTCTTTGCACCCAGGTCGTTCCCTTCGTTCGTTCGCTCTTTCTCTCACTACTCTTTATCAACAAAGAAATAGATTAAAAGATTCTTCTTTATCAAAATTACTTTACATTCAGTCAGTTGATAAAAAATATCTGGAGACTTGAGAGAGAATTTAAAATTTTGATAGAAAGTTACTTTAAAGTAAACAACAACAACAAGTGTTAAGTAGCAACCATTTTTTTAGATTACATATGGGAATTTATTATTTCTCACTTGACCCTTAAATATGTATAATATTTATACCATTTCTAAGCGAATCTGTGAAAGCGTTGAAATAGCTACCTAATTACCTATGGAGCGAGATTACCAGCCTACTGTGTCAAGAAAGTAATAATTGTTTAGGCTATGCCGCGTTGGTAACAGTTCAAATTGTATGATTAAAAATCAGGCCTATATAGACACCAATAATAAAAATAGAATGTTACTCTCTGTATCAATGAATTGTAAGTACTTAATTATTGGTAAAACCTATTAGACCAACATATAACTATGAAAAACACAAAGTTAATAATAAAGTATAATTGTAGTTCAGTGCAGTACAGCTTTTAACTGTAATTATTATTGATATTGTATTCATTCCGAAGTTCTGGATAAGTGCTCATATAAATAGTATAAAATAATGTGTATAAATCGTGAATGGGGCACTAACACAAACTCCTTTTTTAATATCCTTTTCATATCACGTAGTTTGAAACCAACAAGAAATACATTGTTTCGGATCGAACCCAGGACTTTCTCCATAAAGCCTTGTTGCCATAATTAGTATGAAATAGACTTCGCGGCGTTCGTATGCCCAATTTTGAATGATTAAACTAGGCTAATATAGTTCTAATCTATCCGTGGCCTCAATAATGTAGGACCGTTATTAAATACTAAACTTAATACAGCATAAAATAGATAACATACTTTTTAATAGCTACTTTTACGACTATATAGTGTACAGACATGTGCACCCGAATGTACCGACCAGTCGCGGATATCCGGTCGCCGCGGTCTTCCACTCATACAAATATAAAATTAGATTTATGTAAGGAAGATAAATAGTATTTCTTTTCAGTAATATTACAGGTAGAGTTAAATCCATAAGAACAATAGTTAATAAATGTTTGATCACGTTATTTCTTATAAATATTTCAGGCTTTAAATAACGCCTTCAATAGCTATTCAATGTTATGCCGTAAATACTCTCAATTTATGATAAGAAAGTGTCTCGCTGGTTAGTTCACATATAAAACAGAAGAGTGTCTAGTGAAACTCATACTGGCAAAACGTACAATTATTCAAAAAAGATATATAATTACGATAATACAACGCTTCGCAAGGCACTTATAAAAAATACTGTACTATTGTTTTATATTCATAGCTTCACTTGTTTTCCATAATTGGCAAAAGTCCGTTACATACTTGTATTTACTAGAGCTGTTATGCTAATTTACAAGCAATTCATGTTGTACGTATTAAATATATCTATTAGTTTTGGATATACGTAAAGATATATACGTAAAGACAAGAAATTTTAAACATATTAGTCACGTTTTATGTACCTAACACCAAAAATACTAGCTCCATCAACTAATCATATATGGAAAAGTGGCAGGTAGCAGAGAAAATAGCCGCAGACGCCATGGTTAGAATCTTCGACAATGGTAAGGCCAAAGCCATAGATCATTGTTCAGAATTGTGGCATCCAAAATCAAAGTAGACATGATGATCGCCAACCCTCCAAGACTTTCAATAAATAAAGTGTCTATACTATAGTCTAAAAATAAAAAATGCTATGGCAATTTATTTATCCAGACATAATTAAATTCCAGTCGCCATAGGGCAATAATATATCCGGGGTGATCTCTGTTACTGATAGTCCTCTCTGGGGTCCAATAACAAAGGGGGACAGATGATAAATTATAGGTTCACCAAAGTACAAGCCGAGTTACAACGATACCCATAAGCCACGGGCGCTGACAGGATCGCGAAATTACACCATACAAAATTATCAATAAATGAAAACAATCCACAACCTTATAAAGAAATTAGACTTTTGTTTCCAATGTATAAACTATAAAAAACTACGGCACCGATTTACAAAAACTCTTTTACCAATGTAAATCGTAACATTGCGAGGCGAAGTATCATTAGAATGTGGAAAAATTATTTCCTTTTTTTTCTATAGAAAAAATTGTGTTTGTGCTGAATAGCCATAAAAAGGCTATAATATAATATCAAGGTACGACCAAATTATAAAGTTCAAACTAATTACCTGTAATAAGAGCGCGGCTTCATTACAACGATACCTTTGCAAATGGTAATCTTTCGTAATACATTATGAGACTTATGTATGTTGGTAGAATAAGGTTTAAAGTTATATAAAGCTAGGTCAGAAAAGGTTTTGAAGATATTTTAAACTTGTACCGTTATTTTGTTTGTTACCACTTGTTTATTATATATAACTAGCGGACCCCACAGACGTTGTCCTGCATGATATTTCAACCGATTAAGATATTAAACAAAGTATGAAAGTACCGACTGCAGCGCCATCTGTCGGGCTGATTTGTGAATCTAAACCATTCCCAGATCCCCTTGAAGACACACAAAAAATTTCATCAAAATCGGTCCAGTCGTTTGAGAGAAGTTCAGTGACATACACACTCACAGAAGGATTATATATATAAAGATAAAAGTTTTAACTTTTGTTAAAATTGATGTTTGTATATTGCTTAGTGATAATTAAATTGGCACAAAAACACTATTAATCTAAAAATATCCAAATAAATATGCAAAATGAATTACGATCGTTTAAAGAAGAGTCCAGTTAGCGGTCAGGTGGGAAAGTGAAGTTAATTTGCCGTCGCGTCCCGTTGTGTGCCGAATTCGGATGACGCTGGTCACTGCTCTTCCGGTTTGTTTATGGTCTGTGCAACAGACGTACATTTGCAAAGTCGATTGCAATTCTAAATTTGAAATGACTAGTTATTCATTCTTATTCCTATTATTGATTCTTCTTATTCTCCTATAAGAAATTAAGGTTATCCGGTAAACCGCTGGCCATAACAAATAGTATACAAATACATCTATGCTTTTATTTGCGAGTCTTACAGTTTTTATGTTAAATATCCTTGTACGAGATGCGTTTAATATAGTTTTATAAAATGAAATTTGGATCTGTCTCATCTAACCCGAACTAGGATGACCGATATTTATTTTCACAAATGTGATTTTGCCTTCGATTTTAAATAAACACCTACATAATGATTTCATCATACCCGCCCACGATTTTAACACGATTCTGTGAACTTGCTAAATTATATTGTTACTTTCTAAAACATTCCTATACTTGTATGTTTTTAATAAATATTAGATAGTTATATTGTTGTTTATTTTTAAGTCCCGAAATTATTATACCTGCCGCGATTAGAGTGTTGATCAACCGAGGCTTACAGTCATTGCAATAGACTAGGTTGCTCCATTACTATTGGAAGACTTTTTATAATATTAACGTTTTAATATATATATATATGTATATGTATTTATTTCATACGTTTTTACAAAACAAAAATTTATTTTGTTTCAATATTCTGAATTGAATGCAAATTAAAGATTCCGGTATAAAAGTTCATTGCCTCTGCATTGAAACGTGTGAAATTATTTAAGTGCTCGTGTTTCCTTCGTTAGTGTTTCAATTATAACTAACGTAAGGGCATGAGTAATACTCAAACTTGGTAGGTTTCAAAACTTCGCAAAATCCATGCGCGAACCAACAACCGTTGTTTTGTTCAATCTTTACATTTCAATCCAATTCAAAATAATATTTGACATTAATATGAATAATAATCATATTAGCTAGCTCCCGCTAACTATTTTTTTATAGGGCAGGGGGCAATCTAGCAGGCGGATCAACTTAGAGTCTAGAGATAAGCGCTAACTGTCCTATGGATACTTGCAATACCGGGAGGCTTGGAAGTGCGTAGCAGGGCTTTAACATTATTGCATATATATTATAATTATAAGTACATACGTAATTATTCATTACTATTCTCATAATTTATCTTGATTTTCATAGATCAGCATACATCAGTATACATCAGATCAGTAAACATTCGAAAATCATTCATCAACAAAATCATGACTTCAGTACTGTATATTAATAAATCAGGCACGACTCCGAATTTTCGAATAAACTATATTGTGGAACATAGAAGTTTCCAGAAACGAGTGTATTGTTTTGAAAACAAAAGTATAACTTAGGTATTTGTCATAATATCGTATGAGTTCGTGTTTTGCTGCGCCCACGTTTATTAATGTAACTGAGATTTATGCATAGTGACAGCAATAGTGGTACTGGGCCCTTGGGAATGTTACTCGTATTTGTATTGTTACCTCACCTTGGACCAACTACTCATTCCATAATTCCTTCATTAACTTTAGACAATCTGTCATTTATTCGGGGCTTTACACAATATGTGGAAGTCATGCGCTATATTCAAGAGTCTAAGTTTTATATGCTGTGAGTTTCGTTATATTACTAATTTATTCTGATGTCTGTTGTTGACAAAAGTAATGGGGATAAATTAATAATATCTGTTTTTTTCATTTTACTCGAACTATAATTATTATGAAGAACTACTTTCATACACCATACAATAATTAGTAACACGTCACTCGACAGCTTGTAAGAAAAATACAGTGCTATCCTATCACAAAAACGTGGATTAATGTTGTTACCATGTTTGATACCGGTGTTATTTTCGGATACGAACGGTCTTAACACGTTTTATACTCACGGGTTTTCATTCAAGTTTTTTTTTATTTTTAAATTAGGCCTTAATATAAATGATGCACTAAGGACAATGTAGGTTTTCATTACATGACTAAACATCTAGGCCTTTATAGTGTAAAGTATTTCTTTGTCGATTATATCATTTCGTTGTGAGAAGCTATTTATCTATAAGTCAAGGTTTACCATTTCGTGAATTAGATAACTCTTCTATGTACCTTTAGGGTTATCGTATTTTAATCGTTTTAATATTCTACAAACCAAGAACAATTGTTTCTTTTAATGGCGATAAGAAGCAAAATATGTGTATTTAAAAAACCGGTCTTAGATAAACTTATCGCAAGTAATGTTTAGTAGGCCATACGGTTTATTACCACGGTACAACGTTCTTTACAATAGTGTTCAATCAGCTCTAGTCTTCCCATAATGAATGACCTAGATCTAAGATAGAAAGAAATCTGGGAAATTGCTTCCCACTCTTTGTTATTCAGTTTCGTCTTTGTATTTCTGAAGTGAAAACTGCGTGCGCTGGATTTGTGATTGATGGCAAGTGATGGCCGTTATTTTCTTATTAAACAGTTATAGTACAGTGTAATATAAATTTACAATAAATAACTGCTAAGTTTAATGATAAAATTTGATAAAAGTATTGCAGTGGCTTGGAGTTTGAAAATTCTTTTAATTAAAAACAGCAGATAATTTTTGAATATATTGAAAGCTTGAAAAAAATCTCCGTATTATAACCTGCTTAAAATCATTAAACAGGGTTGTGTTTGATATATGTTTCAAGATAGAATGACATAATTATTTAAGATTTTTAAAGTAAGGAAATCATCAGTGCCTGAAAAATATTTATGAATATATTCGCGTAAATATATGCAATAATATGTTATTGAGGACAGAAGAAAAAAGGAAAATTAATATTATTATTATTATTATTTAACATAGCCTTGTTTTTATTGCATGCTAAATCGTGACATAAAATCTAGGTTGATAGAATGACGTTTCGAATTGATTTCATGTTAATTGGTTAAACAGAGTATCTACAAGATCGTAATTTTTTTTCCTATAAATATTTATTGCTTTATGATCCAATTCAAGTCCCATACCCTAATAGGGCATGAACTACATACCTAACTGATTTTGTTTCATTGATAATGTTTTGTAAAGGATAGATATGTAGCTTCTGTGCCTGTTCTCACCTCATACAATTTTGCGTCTTAGACAGTTTCCTGGCGATGTTTTCCTTCATTTTACGAGCTAACTGGCACTCACAAAAAGATATATCCATTGATGAATAGCCTGAATTTAAACCTTTGGGTTGAGAGTTGCACTTTTAACCAAGTCAATAGTGTGTCAGGGTATGATTCAGAGTCGAGACATAGCGCTAAGTGTCTAATAATGTATATCAAAAACTTAGCGTATTAGATCTTATTTGATCCTCTCTGAAAATGAGGTTTAGTGAAGGCAGTAACGGTAAATGGGTAATTAAACGTAATGTATTAACTCATTCAACAGTTTTGTGACGCATAAATACTATCAGCAGGAAAATATTGTTTATCCTTTATTACGTCTCAGAAGTACAAAATAACAATATATTAATTAAATGAAGATCTAATAACAAATAAACACTTAATTAGTCAATGAATGTGACGCAAAAGTTAAAGGAACTCAATTCGCTAATCAATATCCTTAAGAATATATACAAAATCCACAAATATATAATTAGGAGCAAAGATTATTCAAAAAAAGGGATAGAACGAATATTTAAGATCATATTTTTTCATATAAGATATTTAAAAAAACCAGTGGCGGTCTAAGCTTTTTAGGACTGCTCTTTTTTTTCGAGATCATTTATTTTTTCTAATAGGCACGTAGGTGATAAGTCTCTTGTGCCTTACACATTCCGTCGACCGTTTTGGGTCTAAGGTATACTGGTTTCCTCAGGATGTTTTTTTACCGTACGAGAAATTGTTGAATGCCCACATAGAGAGAAATTCCAGTGATCGAACCTATGACCTCAGGGATAAGAGTCGCACGCGGCCAACGGCCAACCACAAGGCCAACATGTAAATAGATATGTATGTGTTAATATAGTTTATTTTAGGATAGAAATTAAATTTTTTTCACTCTTAGACAAATACTTCATTACTACCGAACCTTATATCTTTTGCCATAAAACTTTCCTACAAGAGTTGCTAGGTTAGGTTACTTCCTTGATCACTTCAGAAACTAAAAACGTACTTCGGGCTCAACTATATTATTTATTATATGATTTTGAAGGACATATCCTTAAAAATCATATAATAAATATATTACTACTACATATAATATTCTTTGTTAATCAAAAACTGAAATATATGAATCATACAAAATGCTTTGTCGTCCACAAGATCGTCAGATATTTGAAGTCATAAAGAAAATAGAACTGAACTTATCTTTCTATTCTGTTTATAAATAGCTGCTAGTGCGCAGTAATATACTAAACCGTTACATAACGATGGTATTGTTCGTACACGTCAGCATTGTAATTTGTAAATTGAACTCCCTACGTACACGTACCTATAACTATAGCGACAAGCATGTCATGATTCGTTTATCGTGTTTTGTTACGACTTAGCTAAGCCTTTTAAAGTTTATTTTGATCGAGATAAGAAGCCTTGGTGGACGTTATAATTCAACGTGGTCTTAAGATTATAACCTTAGTGAAAATTTTTGGAGCGGGACGTTAGGGAATCCCTTCTGGAATCATCCGATTATCAACATTATCTTAATCAAAATTTTACCAATAGCTATGAACTATGTTTTCGAATCATAATTCTCGTGACTTGTTAGAGGTGAAAGGTATCCTGCCAAAAGTAGAATTGGCATTTGTTATAGATCAAGGAGAATATAACTATACAAAGATATACACGGCTTAAATGTGTTCTAATATACGACTAAATACTTAAAAGTGCTACTCAATAACATTTCAAGACTAATAGAGAGTTTCTTGAATGAAGCTTGCATTTCTTAGGCTTTGTATTTAACATGATTTTATTGTCAGTAATTGTTTCACATGTTGCCAAGTCGTTTAATCATATTGTTAGCATTGTTGAAAAATTACAAGGATAATTTGAAACTTCTTTGATAAAAAAAGACAATAGTAGTTATATTTAAAGGACTCGCTTTAACTTGGTTCAAGCGAGTTAATATAATTCAAATTTTTTGTGATTTTAAAGATGCACTATCAGTAAAAAAATTGTTCACCTTATTTGAACCCCACATTATTATAATAAAAAAGTAATATTAAACTTTTGAATAAAATTTTAATTACAGAGCACATAATAAATGTATGATAAAATAACTATCGATTACCAGTTTAGGCCAAGTCCTTGTAATATAATAATAATCAGCTTTAATATATAAAATGTCTGACGGAGTAATCGAGACCGTTTATTAATTCGTATCCCACACTCGTTTCCTATAAAAGGAAAATCGTGTTTGGATCCGCGCTAATGACCTTAACTTCCATTTCTGCTTCTACTAAAAATGATATATAAAATTCTTATTTGATTGGAGTAATTTACATCCTCTACAAAAACCAAATAGAATTTAAAAAATAACTTAAAAGTTATTTATACCATTGTCAGTTTATAGGATTTCATTCCCTTATTTGATTCATAAAATGTTTCATTACTTTACAATTATGTACTAGTTCTTACATAACAGCTGTCCCAACACTTCTCGCACAGCTGTTCATTATAAAACTAAAATAAATCTCAATAGAGCGACAGATAGCGTTATAAAAAGTGGTTTTCTAACATGCTTAATTTACACAACAATGAATTAATAACAATACGTTGGATTAATCTTCTAATGGATTGGTAAGGCGCTATCCACAATATGCATACCGTATAGGCAATAAAACGAGGGTGTAACTTCAATGCACTGCGATGGTGGTCCTACGATACTTCGATCGAGGCATTCGTGGAAATTTGATCCTTCAAGTAATAGATTTAGAAGTTTTATTACATAAATTTGATAATTGTGTAGCGGAGTGTAGTTAGGGCAGATTGCAAGGGGACTGGGCCCTAGCGCTTGTTGAACGTTCAAACGAGGTTTTTTAAAACATTTACTTATCAGTGTTCCAGCTGATTTAATACAGGAAATTACTTTTTCGTTAAGCGTCATAATATGCAGAATATGTTTTGATATTTCTTTAAAAAAAAACAATTGTAATAATTAATTAAAGTTAATGATTTGATGATGGAATAACTAACCTATCCTTAGAGATGAATCATTTATCATTGTGTTATATTATAAATGTATACAATTTAATTAATTTGTAGAAGCAGACAAAACTATATATCATGTAAATAGTTTGGTGAAGTAAGACGTATTTAAGTACTCTATATTCACGGTCTGCCTGAAAAAATTGAGTTGCGTAAAATAAAACTCAATATTTTTAATTTCAAAATATTACTAGTGTTAACGAAAATTTGTAAATATATTTAGAAATAATAAAATATTATCCGGCTCTAATTTTCTAATTCGAAAAGGTCATTAAAATGATTCAAACTTACCCACTAAAAATATTTAATCCAAAGACAATTAAAAGGTTTTGATGTACAGACCACATTTAAAAAAGTTTAAATACACTCATAATTCATTTAAAATTTGTTGTATAAATTCACTGTTGCACTTAAAATTGATCTCAGTAACGACAAAATATAAAATTAAAATATAACGGCCGTGACGTCTACACGTTCGTTATACACGACCGTTGAAATAACACTAACATCAAACATGAAACTTCAGTCGTAACCTCAAACTACAATAAGCCCGCGCTGTCTGACGTTGAGTTTATCTGTGGATTACGAATAAAGGTCTAGTCAAATAGTAATTATTGTATTTATTTCTATACTGTGTGTCTATTATAGAGCTAGAAAATGTGTGCTGATGGTTTATAAGCAGTTTAAGACTATAGTGGTACAATAGAAAATAAATTAAATGAATGTAAATTAGCAGTTCTAATATGTTTATTGGTAATAAAGAAAGTCGTTCTATTAGAAGGGTTCGACACCCCCGTTATACAATTAACATTGATACAAAATAATTTATTGTCCTACATTTAAATTATTATTTAGTAAATACTTTTCACGAGTTATGTCGTGGTCAAATATAAATTTGGGCAATTTGCAATATGCCTGCCGCCTGGAATATATAGAAGCCAGGATGTTTTCATAAAAAACAATTGTTTCCTATTGGCATATTCACAAGCATCAAAATCTTTTTATAGCTAGCAAAACAGGTAAACGCCTTGTCTATGCCTTGAGAGGGTGAAGAAATGTACCGCGGCATTATCTACCTGCACAACACCCAGGGGTCCTTTCAACCGAAACCATTCAACCATATCCAATGAATGATTCTTAACAGCCGTAACACATTCATAAAAACCTGATTTAAGTTTAAACACTTGACATAGGCGGGTTCCTTCGGTCAAGTGGAAAGTATACTTGTTTAAACCGAAAATTATAGATTCGTTATTTCAATTTAAACACTATGTGGATAAAGTTGAAGCTGTTGCCATAATATTAAAAAAAAAAACACTATTTGGAATAATAAAACAATTTGTGAAATTAATCTTAGCGGCGACGACAGTTACTAGGCTTAATAGCATTTTTGTATTTCATTGAACATTGTTTATGTGATCATGAGGAATTAGGTGATCAATAGTAATTATTGTTTCGCTGGTAATCGAACGGGAAATTCAGGTTATACGCATTGTTACTAATTAATAATTAATTCGCGGGCGGTCTAATACAAAGCATAATGTTTCCAAGAAGTATTTAAATGAAAATAGAAACTTCGAAAATTTGAATATGTATTTAGTTTCAAATATATATGTTTAACTTGTAATTGTCAGACGAACATCTTACCTTATTTAGTTCCTTTATTATCTACAATACAATTTTTTTATCAGTATATTCCAAAGACGTACTACAGAATAGTACTTTTAGCGTTTCTTTGTAAACGGTTTAAAGTTTAATAAAAGTACCTGGCACATACTATTATGTGTGTAGATAAAACAACCAAGTCATAATTCAGTTTAATAATTCCAGTAACGACTGTAATCTATCAAGGAAACGAGGCTAAGTGGTCTGGTAAAGAGATATTTCTTTCTTTGTTCCTATGTAAATGAGGTATTGATTTTGTGCACAATAAGTCAGACGAAAGCCCTCAAGGTCCTATACAATATAGAGGAATATACCGCAGTCTGGCGCCGGGAATGCGTCGTCGACAAGGCTGTCATTAACATTTTGACGTAAATTATTGCATATTAGGATATTTTTTGGGAGTCCATTTCACAGCTACCTAAGCTTTTATTTCATTAGATAATATATTCACAGCAATAAAGCCTATCTTATAAGATCTGCTAAAAAATATATTATAATTTACATCGGGTGCACTGCATACATACAATATGTATGCAGTAACTTACTTAATTTGCTAAATACAAATAAATTTATGACAAGCAGATTGCTCGTAAAGTAGATGTCGTTCGGATGTAGACTGTTCAGTGTTCACTTAGAAAAATACAATGTACATAGGTACAAAGTATCCAGTAACACCACAGACACCGAATAAAATTTTCTACTACGATATTTTAGCTGTAATATTTATAGAACAAAGATATAATACTTATGCAAAAGTTTAGCATTAAATATATTTAACACCTTAATTTGAATCAACATAAATATAGGTTTTAGTTATCCTTCCAGTGCATAAAACAAAGTTTGTTTAGGTTGTCTGTGGTTTTATGGAGGGGATAGCGGCGGTCACTAGCGGCGCGTGCTTCCTGCGTGCGGGGAGGGCACGTGCACGACTCCAAATTATTAAACAAGCTACACCTACTATACAGGATGTTAGGAGATCCCTCGAGATAGTTTATGAGGATTTATTGTCTATAGCTTTATTTTATGTTTCTGTTTGCATTTTGTACACGCAATGTACTTTCCATGTATGTGACCACATGAGTAGGCGTCTTATAGAGATACGTATGAACATTTTATATTTTTATTTCTATATATTATATATAACTGAATTGCGATAGATACATATGTAAATGGCAAAACTGTCACCCAATAATACTAGCATAAATATAATTCTAAAAAGCACTACGATTAACAGCACAAAATAATTGCTAAGTTAGAAGATAACACTCTACGAATGTCAAATCAATTATCATCAAAATACCCAACAGAAAAATGTTTTCCCTTCAAGTTGTAAAAAGAGAAAACAGACACTGAGTTTAACAGTTCTTAATTGCTGCCCAGACCAGTTTATTAAATGGGATCATACTGGCATTGAATAGAAATTCCAATAACTTATTTAATTTATGTGAAACATATTGTGTTATCGTATTCATTTTACCGTGTCTTTTTGCAAATTGATAAGAATACAATGGTTCGTATCAGCGTTCTAAGAAGTAAAGTTTTTAAAAGAAATTGTAATTAGATTATTACTTTTTTCTGCTTGATTATGTTTGCTTCAGCGACCTAATGATGTTGATAGTTGGAAGTTTAACTAAGTAAGTAGTATAAGTATTATTAGTTACTTACTAATATGTAGATTCCTCAATATCGCATAGTTCCGAGCTCCTTTTAGCAGAGTAAATAAACAAAACACGAAAACTAAAAAGTGTTCGAAAGGTAGTACTTTATCATTGTTACCATTCTTTAGGAAAAAAAAATAACAATTGCATCAAATACTTTTTAATAACAAGTGATTAGTGATCTAATATTTATAAGAAACATCTTTTTGCACTTTACTTCTGGTACTTTTAATATAACGACGCGGACGTAGAGTACCTACTTTGTAGATCCTTTTTCAACAGGCTGTATTTTGAAATTGGTAGTGGTTTTAGATCACGACCAAGCGTGAACGCATGATATGTTTAGTAAAGCATTAGGTATTATTTATTTATCAAACCTATTATGTAAGAGATAAGTCACGCATTCGGCATATGAATTTTACCTACATAGCGTTATTAGGACTATACCTACCTAATAACGCTATGTATTATTAAAAGTTAGTAATTTTTATTGAAATTAATTAAATTAAAAAATCTTCAATTAATTATTAACAATATATAAGTTTTTAAGTTAATACTAACAATATTTTTATTTTTAAAACAAATAAATATCTTTAAAATACAGCCCTTATATTAGTTTTTATTTATTAACTTTTTTCTGGTAAATTGTCAGTGAATAAAGGTTAATTTTATCTTAACTAATTTAATAGATTAAGTTTACTGTTAAAGTTGTTCTGTAAGAAGGTCCGTTAGTGTGTTATACTTGGTGTAATAAAGTCCTTATACATTACATAGCGTTAATTTGTATCGAACAAAACTAAGGTTATTATGATTAATAGTTCCTAAGAATAGCGCGTGTAACCAAACAAAATCTCTGCAGCTTTATAATATGAGTATAAATACATATGCCGTATTTTTATTCCAATAAGTAAGAAATTTAGATAATTTTTCATGATTAGCATTGTGATATAGAAGTTATGATCATATTAATTTCCCTGAGTGGTTTTTTTTTCTACGGAGTTAGAGGTTGGTTCAATATACCGTGTCATTTCCAACGGCGGATCCAGGGGGGGGGTCATGGGGGTCATGACCCCCCCCTGAGCAGGACTTAGGTGGACCACTAATTGAACATAATGATTTTATATATAAATTTGTCACCATACAGATTATATGTAACTACATACCTTCAATATTTAATTAATTTAATATAATATAATAACTTTGTATGATGGCAAACGTTTGGGAACCAACGCATCGAAAATTTGAATTTTCCGCGCCACACTTGCGCGCGCTTGTCGACTATGAAACGTCTAGCTAGACTTTACCTCAATCGGAATCGGAACTACTAAACTTCAACATATCACAACATAGTTATTTTAAATTGTGACATCAATATGTATCCTAATATAGGAAAATTGGATACACTACCCTGTCAGCGAAGCGACAGCAGAAAGGTCTTTCTCTGCGTTGCGCAGAATTAAATTGTGGCTAAGATCTTCAATGGTTGAAGATCGCCTAACCGGACTGGCACTTTTCCACGTTCATAAAAACGTACCCGTTGACGTAAATGACGTAATAACACGTTTCGGGAAAACACGTTACAGAAAAATTTATTTAGTTATTAAAATATATGTATTTTGTCTGTTTCTATTTTGTTTGATGGAATCCTTTGTCGTACCATCTCTTCACTTTTGCGGAGTTTAGCGTAATACCCCTCGACATTCCTCTAGCTGCTATGACAAATCATTCACCGCGGTTATGTGATAGTCAGGCCGAGCTAAGCTCGCCAAAACAGCCCGAGCTGAGCTGTAAAGGCCCTAAAGGCCAACAGCGAGATTCCACTTCAAAAAAAAATACGTGATAGTGTTTATCTGGATGTCTTCAAGAGAAGATGGTAATATGAACGTGTATACAGGGTGGTCCAACTAGTGAAGTCAATATTTTTTTTTAGATTCCTCACACCTGGGGGTATACGAAAATACCCCATGTATGTTCCGCGATTTTTTGTAGTTTTTGAGTTATACATTTTTTTGTGTTTTTTGGATGTTTTCTGCCAGCGAGGTTTCAAAAAAAAATTTTCATATCTTTTTTTGTTGTAGGTATTTTACAGTTTTTTCTGTTAAATGATTGCCTTAAATGATGTTCAAGTAAAAAAATCCCAGCTTCTTAAAATTAGTTAAAGCTACTCAAAAAAGGTTCTAAAGTTAGAAATTAAGTTTTTAGCAAGATTTGCCCAAACATTCGACTTCAATTTAAAATACAAAAAGAAGTTTCCACAGCTTCTGGCTAAGTTTAAAAACTCCACAGGGTTCTAAGCTACCAAAATCATAGAAAAATGGTACTTAATCAGTCTTTTTTTGTTGTAATCGGTGGATTTTTTTTGGTGGATAGGCTAAAAATCATTGAAGCTTTAAAAAAGTTTTTTTTTTTCGACTTTTATTATTCTTATGGTAAATTAAACTTAATAATGTGATTTTTTAATTAATTTTAATACCCGTAAAATAAATGTAGCTGTAATTGGCCTTTTTATGTGGATAGGCAAAAAAATAATTGAAGCATTAAAACTGTTTTTTTTTTAACTTTTATTTTTGAAATTTTACGATCTACTTTTTACAAATTTTAATACCCGTAAAAAAAGTAGCTCGTGTAATTCTTACAATAATTTTGGTCTTACGAAAAGACCAATTAAGTACCATTTTATCTGTGATTTTGGTAGCTTAGAACCCTGTGGAGTTTTTAAACTTAGCCAGAAGCTATGGAAACTTCTATTTGTATTTTTAAATTGAAGTCGAATGTTTGGGCAAATCCAGCTAAAAACTAAACTTCTAACTTTAAAACATTTTTTGAGTAGCTTTAACTAATTTTAGGAAGCTGAGATTTTTTTTATTTGAACAACATTTAAGACAATCACTTCACAGAAAAAAAAAACCCGCAAAATACCTACAACAAAAAAAGATAGGAAATTTTGAAACCTCGTGGCAGAAAACATTCAAAAAACACAAAAAAAATTATAACTCGAAAACTACAAAAAATCGCGGAACATACATGGGGTATTTCCGTATGCCCCCAGGTGTGAGGAATCTAAAAAAAAAATATTGACGTCACTAGTTGGACCAACCTGTATGTACACAATATTATGTGCTAATTTTTCAAGTGTACAATAAAGAATAAATATTTTTAAGTGCAATACTTACGTACATTAATAAAATACCTACTTTTTACTTGTATCTATTGTTATCAAATTTAAATTATAAGATCTTGACTTGACCACGACTATGTGACCCCCTCCTGGCGCCAAAGCTGGATCCGCCCTTGGTCATTTCTCCGTGCTCTTCCGACTTTTCATTTGTTGTCAAAGGGCTCATTATTCCTGCACTCGTATTGTAACAAAGGATACACAAACATTTCTTAGTTCAAGCCGTTCTTAGAATCATGACAAGCCCATCGCCTCTCAAGGAATGTTACACAAATGACATTTGAGACATTATTTGTATAGTTTTGAGTGTGGGTTCTTACTGTATTATTAATTCATAATTAAATTACTACTAATACTGCACACGTATTATTTAAGCATCGTAATAATTTGGAGCTCAATATCTAGGGATTGATAATAATTTCCTTCACCGTTCTACATATACAATAAATCCATTGATGCATAGCCTATGTATAAGTACAACACAATCTGTCAAATTAGTAACCCTACAAAGGAACATGTAAAATGCTTATTATAGCTTTTACTTAGTTTAAATGACCAGAACATTATGCCGATTGGAGTATGTAATACTATTATATAATGTTTATTGTAAACATTATTACTAAGGAGCGCCTCCAATTCAAGGTCACCGCAAGACCTTCATGCTGCCTGACTTTTGTTATTTTCTATTTGCTACAATGATTAAACAGTTTATGCTGATTGAAACTTCAAATGTACATTTAAATGTATACATACTAATAACCCTTCTCGATATTTTTACAACCATTTAAATATTAAAATACGTGCCTACGTTCTACGTTAGTAGAATATTACTATATATATATAGTACTATATATAGTACAATACCTAGTCGAAGTAATTAATACCTGTTATCATTAACTAGAGTAAGAATTAAAAACAGCTTGAATAATTTAAATACTTGAAAAAATACAATGCTTAAAAGACAATCCCACGCCCTATAGCACCACATTATCTCTTAGATCTGAATGATATCACTTTTAATTCAGGTCATCTTTGGATGTCGCTAATTACCAGAGAGCTGTTCATTGACCTTAGTATACCTACTTTTCTTACAATAGAAATAACGCCTGGTGAATTAATTAATAAAGCCCGCAATTCGCAAAAATACATAATATGTTTTCAAGCAATAATTTATTACAATTCATCAAGATTTTCCAACAAAATCCTAGATCTATTACAATAAAAAATAATGACGACTGACAATAAAATGAAGGCAGTGCCTTAAACAAAGACCATTATTACGTTATGTAAAATAAAACTATTTATGCGTAGTGAAAAAGTAACAACTGTTTTCCATTATCAGTAAGTATGGTAACAAGCCATGGAACGTGGGAAGTGGGAAGAAGGTACCTACCTCTCGTTCCATGCATAATTAAAAGAAATGTACAGCAAAATGAGGGCTATATTGTACCTATATGCTTAATAGACGTTTATAAACGCGAATATGTATAAATAAGTGTGTATAAATTTGGTAAAAAAATTCACAATCTCTACAATGTTTCACAGCCGAAAAGCTTTTTTTAGCTATCTTTTTACTTCGTGCGTGTTGTACTCGTATTTTCTTTGAACTAACACTACGATATTTTTCATATGCCAATATTTTGTTGTTACGTTTGTATTATTGTTCTCGGGAGGATGCAGATTGCTCGGTATAGGTTTGGCTTCAAATAAATATTTTTATTAGCATGCGGGAGGATTTCTGACATTAGAAGCGGCATCTTCAACAATATAAAATTACATGGGAATCAGCCAGTTTCTACGTGAATGACTAATTTTACATCAAGTGTCATATAGCCGTTATAATACGCTCGAGAGCCCGCATCCGATAGCTGATAGCCTCATGTGAAAATTTGTAGACTTGATACTCTTGATATCTCAACAAGACTACAAGAAATTTTAAAATGAACGTTTCAAATTGGGTTTTGATTTAGGTTATATAGCTTTCTCATTTATAAATGCATAGCGATAAATATCTGTAAATTTTCTGTTTAGTAATCCTCGTGCCTCTTTGAAAATATTTATTTTCAGCCCCACCAATAAGGCCACGCATAAAAAATTAAACAAATTACAAAAAATAGAACCAATGTATGACATCAATAGTAAGTACGGACGGCGTGTACGAACGTAATGCTTACGGTATAATTAATAAAAAAATTATAATATAACCTAAGAGTCGATTGATAACAGACAACCTTCCAGATTGTTCGAACCCTGCAGCAGATTCCACATTCTAGCCTTAGTATGATGTGATAAAATATGCGTAGGAATATGACTAAGAATTCTTTAGTGTGTAGTTACAGAAAAATGCGTATAAACGTTTCATAAATAAACAATGTAACAGCTCGTTTGTCGTAAAATACATCTAGAGCAAAAGTTTTTGGACCAGAAACGATTGTACCTTCATTCCATTGTTTCTTTTATGAACAAACATGCATTAAATGTTGCGTAAGCCTCTTGCCAAACGTTAAGATGAGAATAATAAATTACCTGTGGAAATAGCTTGACATTTCATACATATATGAAAGTATGCCTTAAAAACATTCACGTTATTTAGTTGATGGCTTCACCTTAATTTTCATGTAAGTTCTCTGAAACGTAGGAAAAGAATATCTTACTTTTTTTCAAGCAGGTTTTCTGCCGGATTCACTTAGTATCGGACGAACCTACTACCTACTTCTTTTTAAATACAAGTTATATAGACTCGTAAAACTGTTTTTATCAGTAGATGGATGGACTAACTAAACATAACTTTAAAATTTTATTACTCACGCCAACTCACATTATAGTTTTTACATTACACCCGTATGAAGGCAAGGTAGCAGGAGGTAGTTTATGAAACCGGGCTCTCCCGGATTCGAACGCCACGCCGCCCAAGTTCCGTCTTCCCAGCTGGTTCCAATCAAGCGATATGATTGGAATCCTTTCGGAGTGTATGGCCTATCCACTTGCGTCACTTGGACTCAGAAGCTAGAGTTAATCGGGGGTTTTAGGCAACGCTCCCAAAATTTGTCGTTGGAGATCTTCTCGGCCAGTAGATACCCAGAATATGGCGAAGACAGCAGTTGACGAAGACTTCGACTTACTTAGTAGATTCTGTTGTAAGACAGAAAGGCTAAGCTGTGGATGAAGTGAATATTCGCTTTTTTCCCTGCATCCACAGCTTAGCTGCAGCTCTATGTAGTGGGCATGCGAGAGCGTGGCTGCAGCAGGTCCCAGTTGTAGATGACTCGGAATGGCCGGGCTTTTGCTTACTCTGGTGCCCAGGCAATGCTGACCGCACTCCATTAGCGATTCCTACCCCATTGTAAATTTTTGAATCGATGCAGTTACTTTACGTTACGTTACGTTATGTCGTCACGGACATTCACGCTACGAACATAGAAAAATACAAATCTTCCCTTTTTATAATATTATAGGTGAATAGTTTTATACATATGACAAATGTGGCCTAAATTCACATAAGTTGCAGTTACAAATGGTGAATCCTAAAATGTACTTGACATGTCATCACGTCTGAGTATGACTCATAAAGTGAGTTGCCCTAAGGACTCTCAATAGAATAACAATGATCAATTGATGACAAAGCGAACCACAATAAAACATAAGTAATTGATAATATCGTAATATTATAATGAACATACCTAGTTAAAACTGACAACTAACGCTTTTATTGAAATTTTTAAATCTATTTGTATAAGATATTATAATCTCAGACTTAATTTAATTATCTCGTAATCTACATCACGACACCTTTAATGTTTCTTATTTTGTACCTCTATATATAAAGGGTATTTCAACAAGAAGTTTGTTTTTCAATTGTGGCAACACCGAGAACGTGATAGTTTTGACATTTAGTTTTTGGCGGTATTCGTAGCAGGTGCTTTGGCAATTATTACAATGAATTCAATTTCGCTCGAAAATCGCATTAAAATAATTCAAATCCACTATAAAAATGGTGGTTCTGTTAAAGTTACATTTCGTAAAATTCGTGATATTTTCGGCCAGCATAATCGTCCTTCTGAGACCGCTGTTAAGAATTTGGTCGCGAAATTTGAGTCGACAGGCTCGGTACAAAATGTGCCAACACCAACACGTGTTCGACCGGGTCGTTCAACAGAAAACATCGCCGCCGTGAGCCACAGTGTTGAAGAAGATCAAAATTTGTCAATTTCACGACGTTCTCAACAATTGGGGTTATCCAAAAGCACAACATGGCGAATTTTGCGAAAGGATTTGGCTTTGAAGCCTTACAAGATTCAACTGGTGCAGGAATTAAAGCTGATCGACCATTCAAATCGCCGCAGATTCGCTCAGTTCATTCAGGAACAACCTGCTGGTTTTTCTGAAAAAATCATTTTTTCAGACGAAGCCCATTTTCATTTGTCAGGGTACGTCAACAAGCAAAATTGTCGCATTTGGGCTTTTGAAAATCCTAAAGCAATTATTGAGAAGGCTTTGCATACTCAACGTGTTACTGTGTGGTGCACTATGTGGTCTGGAGGCGTGATTGGGCCGTTTTTTTTCGAAGATGAGGCTGGAAATGCGGTAACAGTCAATGGATCACGGTATCGCGAGATGTTAACCACTAAATTTTGGCCTATTATTGATGACATGGATATCACTGAAACGTGGTTTCAACAGGACGGTGCCACATGTCACACAGCCAATGAAACGATCAATTTATTGCAAACCAAATTTCCCGAGCGCATAATTTCGCGAAATTCAGCTGTTAAGTGGCCAGCCAGATCGTGTGATTTAACACCACTGGATTATTTTTTGTGGGGCTATGTTAAAGACAGAGTCTATACGGAGCCAATCGAATCGATTGCAGCCTTAAAACTCAAAATCCGTGATGTCATTAACGAAATAGACTCTCCATTTTGCCAAAAAGTGATTAAAAATTTTGATGAAAGAATCAACATCTGTCAGCGTGGTCGTGGTGGACATTTGCCAGATATCATTTTTCATTCATAATTGCCAAACTTTTCTCTTTGTAATACAATAAAAATTTTATTCATTTTCCTCTAAATTCTTTGTTTTATTTTGTTTTAGAAAACAAAGTTCTTGTTGAAAAACCCTTTATTTTATTACTAGGGAATAATTAAGTAAGAAGTAATTACTAAGCCCGTGTAGCGCCTTTTGTTGCATATAAAGAGAAGCACGGCAAGTAGCGCTCGCGTTGATCAAAAAATACTTATCCAAGGGAAAATTTAAAAAAACTACCAAGAACGCGTAAGAAGTGCCACCGTTCTAAACTCTTGTTTATATATTTATGTTGCTATCATGCTCATAGATTAAGAGCAAAAAAGTTGAAGCAACTTTTAACAAAGCACTCTCCGGGTGTTAGAAATTAGAATTTGCCAAGTTCTAAATCAAACTACGTAATTAATGCAAAATACCGTAAAGTGGTTTAGCGCACTCTAGTGAGACTATTTAAAAAGTTGTAGACAAAGATATTTATATTAGGATACATAAAGCTACGATTATTTTGCCGTCCTGCATTTTTATTTCAAGTTAGTACTGTTGATTGGAAATAGGTGGCACTATTCTTTGAGTTTATGTTTTTAAAAGAACTGTAGATGGCGCTTTAAAAATTATTAAATTCTTAAAACTGTAATTGGTACTTACTACTACAATGTTTTTTCATTTGGATTTTGAATACATTATGTCGCGAAATTTTTTATAAGAGATAACAAGAAAAATAAATAAGATAGCGATGTACATGATTGAAAATAAAGCAACGTATCGAGATGTGAACGCGGGAGGCCGGAGTAAATGCAGGATCGGCTTGCCTCCGGTGACCGGCCCCGCCATCATAAAGTCCCGCCATCCGCTCATTGCTCGAGGCTCGAACGTTGAGGCGGCAGTGAATATTTGTACGTCGTGGTGACAGGTGGCACGTCACACCCTCATCGTTAGTCGTATACGCGATTCCACCTTTTGTTTATAAACTTGGTATTCATCGAGAAACTAGTAAACATGGACAAACCGGTTGATAAGTGACTTTACTAAAATCTTCATGTAAAAAGTTTCTTTGTAAGTACCGTGAAAGTGCACAGAAAATACCGGCTCCGCGAGTCATGTCCACAAGTACGATTTGAATGCGAAATTGTCATAAACGGGCCCGCGTATGGATATTAGTGTGGAGACTGGATAGACCTTTGGAATTTGTAAGTACGTCTATGTTTGTTTGGATAGAGAATACTTAACTATACCATAGCTGGGGCTTAGATTTTTTTATATTGTAACGGGTAATTTGTGTGTGAATCAGAGCGCGGGGGAATTATGAGGAGGGCTTAGTTTCATCAAATGTTTGTTCAGACAATTGTTGTGAGCAGCAGAGCCTGGTCATCGCACGAGGCCTTAGAGTTGAATGGCCGGTATGGCTAATGGCAGGCCGGTCACGAAGTTCCTACATTAATTTCTCAATTTGACAATTATCTAATTCTTCAATTGACCCACTTTTAATTATCCATGAACTCCACTTAGACTTTTTAGACAAATAATTTTCCTAGTTTGATGACCTTTAGTGAAGTATCCATTAGGAATACCTAAGTAGTTTGGTTGTGCTTAGTTATCAAAGTTCAAGTGTATTCAAGTATCAATCGGTAATCGTGATTTCAATTCTAATTAATCTATTTTGTTGGGCCTCCTGCCTCAATAGAGTTTTTACTTAAATAAATATATGTATCATTTAACAAGAAACGGCCTATTTTGGTCTAATTAATACATCATTACGGCATGTTGGCCCATGCTTCGTCAACGAATTACAACTTCCTCGCTTACTCCAAAATACTGGACCTATCTGGAAAAAAAAGCACTTGCAAACAAAAAATAATTTTCCTATTCGGTTCAGGCGTCATTGAAAAACAAAAAAAAAGTTTGAAGTCAACTTCAATTAAAAAGGGGAATTTATTAGGCAGTAAGTTATTACCTTAGTCGGCATCTACCGTTTTTATTAACTGGAATACAGGCAAACGCCCGGATAATTTAATGAAAATAATAATGATTATTTTTCCGACCCAAATGTCGACCAATAGAATTGCACCATTCGACGTCACGTGGTACAACCTACATGGTATTATACTGATAATTTTTGAAAATTTTCTCTGGTAGTTGCTTCAAGAAAAGTATTAAGTAGTTGTTTTATTCATTATGAAATTCTTATTTGTTAACTGTACATTTCGTCTCATGGTGCAATTCTATTGGCCGACATTTGGGTCGGAAAAATAATCCCCCGAATACCACACGAGCTTCAACATTATCTGGCATTTCCCTCAAGGTTCCCTGCAAACAAATAAAGTCACGAGATTTTTTAACCTGAAAAACTTGACGACTTTATTTGTTTGCAACGAACCTATCGGGAAATACCCGATAATTTTGAAGCTCTTGTGGTATTATAAGTTAATAAAAAATAAAATAAATGATAACTTAACTAATATATGTTCTTACTTGTATTCTCCTAAAAATATATTGCAGCTGTTGTAGGATTTTATTTATTAAATATATTTTTATCCCTGCACTGTTTAGTAAAATACTCCAGCAAGGTTCTACTCGAAAATTTATTAAAAGATCACATAACGTTATGTATCTGGCCATACCGTGGAATATAACAATTTTAACAAAATATGGTCACTTTGTGATCAATTTCACGATCAATAACGAGATTGACATGTACAAAAATGAATCAGTTACTGTCTATCGAATTTTTAAATAATAGCGTTTCTAAGCAATTATAGCCCTAGCAACTAGTAATCACCGAGTTTTTCCTTATACCTATTTATCTGGTACTTTTTAGAAGCTTTATTGTAGCCATATATATATGAACCTTTTTATACGTTGTTACATGTTAGAAGGCTGACTTAATAATAGAATGTGTAGCGTCTCAGTTATAAGTCATATGTTTATAGGGGTGACAACATTGGGTATGTTGAAGACTTTATTTTAGCCTGTCAGCTTAATGTAATCAAAATCAGCCAAAAATAAGTGTTGTATTTGTATGGATTATTTAAGTAAGAATATAAATATAGAATAGAAATGACTCTTTAGAATTTCTCTACGTTACAAATTGTGATTATTTTCTTGGCTATACTTATTTCAGGAGGATTTCATAATTCAATTATGTGTTTCGTATAAAATTAATTTCTTAATACACAGAAAAGTATAAAAATACTGTCGAGTCCGTTTATTACTATGCGTTTTCCATTACCATTCAAACGCCTCGGAAAAATATTTAAATTCAATCAAAGAAACTCAATTACAGAGGGGAAATGAGAATTGTTTTACATTTCTTATTTTAAATCCACGTATCACGGAACTGTTGGTTATATCTTTATTGAACTTATGGATGTTTAATAACTTTGGTTATTTAAGTTTGTACAGCTTAAGTAATTACATTGGGACCATTTTATAACAGTATGAATTACTTTTAGAGGAACGCGACTTTGGAGGTTTGCCAGGTCAAGAGTCCTCTTGTCCTCGTTGCGATTTGTTAATCGCATTCCACTAAAGGAACCACGTACTCGAGATTCCACTTCGACTCCCTTATCCAGATTTCATCTATGAAATACGGCTTTATAGGACAAATTAAAAGGAAGAAAAAATGCGCATATTTTAACGTCTTATTGACGCTTTGATGGTGTCTTGAATAAATTAGGGGAAATAAATAAACCTGTTAATATTTGCATAATTCAATATCGTCTTGTGTTCTCGTCTAGGGTCTATAAAGATTTATTTTTATACTAGAAATAAAGGAAAAATATAAGACTTGTTGCGCGGATTTGGTTGAATGGTGCACAGAAAATGAAATCTTAATTAAAGGTAGTACAGAGTAGTTAGTTCTTTAAATTGTAGTGATGTATGGTAGATATTTCAATTACACCTTTTCCTGCATAAATCACTTCATTTGTATATTAGACACTAGCTGATCCGGCAAACGCCGTTTTGCCATGTCATTATATCATTTATGGTTATTGTGCCTCACTCGACATATATAGGACACTCGATAGGTATTGTGTGTCGCGGACTTTTTTGTAGATATTTATAAGATCTACAATTACTTAGAACATTTTATGGTTCTATCTTTAATAGTTTAGGCAGGGTACGCAATAAGTAATAAGTAACAATAAGTAACTTTTTTGGTTGATTTTTTACACCTTGTGTCCGAAAACCCCTAATATCTTACGGAACCCTATTTTTGTTCAAAATTAAATATAGCCTATATTACTAGTGGATAATGTAGCTTTCGAATGGTGCACAAAACAATGGTGAACAAAGTTTTCCTCTTTATAATATTAGTGTAGATATGTAATTACCACAAACGTCTCATAGCGAGTAACACAAAGAAATTATATTTATATATCTAATAACAAATATCTTTATGTTAAGGAGTATTTTCTAATTTATAATTACTGCGTTATCTTCAATACGGACACGGTTTTTAGTTGAAATGACCTTTTTCTAATATGTACGCTAGGATACATATCCTCAAAATATAAACATAACTTCAGTTACATATATGTTGTGAATCGAAGCTGAACGTGGGCGCGACGTGATTGTCATGCATTTACTACAAAGGTACCTTCTAACGTTGGACAATGCCCATTTCCGATTAGCAGATTCAATTGTGTCCGCTTCGCTCCAAATTTATAACGAGGTATAGCAACAAAGACTAGACTAGAGCTTACGTATATTGAAAATAACTTTCAGAATATATTACTGTACTAGTTGTACTTGTAATAAGCTATCTGTTTGATAAGAATAAAGAGGGCGGTCTTTTACAAGTATTCTTTCTTTATTTCACTAAAAATAAGTATCGAATGTGCCTTAAACTTAGCTAGAAAATAAAATATTTGGTATTTTTGTAAAGTGTCTAATCTATATTTATACTATTTGTTTATTGTTAATTTATATGCAAACATTTTACACCTTTCAAAATAAAACTAACCATGCGTATGACCAGGCATTTGGATCATAATACATATGTCATTTCATTATAACAGCAAAAAAAGTCTTTAAACATTTCTTGTCGTCTATTATTTAGAGTTACTTTAAGTTCAAAACGCTGTATCAAAAAGGGGTAAAATAATATTAATATTAAAACTGAAAATACTAGTACGTATATAATATGTAACGCATTGTTAAACGTGCTATTTGTACTAAAAATTAAAAGTAATATTTTTCTGTTGTAAATCCAGGTTGTGACCTATTTAAAAACCCTTTACAAGAAACAATAGAAGTTTATGAAAACTTTCATTTCTGTTTCTGAAATAAGTAGTTATGGAAAGGCCTATACACCAAAACAAATGCTTTCATTATTCATAAATGGAAATAAAGAGTAATTATTGTGAACTAGCACGCATTGGCGCGTTCTACTTGCCGCTGAGAGGCCGACAGGAACATTGCGGTCAAAACTTTCAATAGAAATCGAACTAATATCGTTCCATCTGCTTCACGGTACACCACTTCAGACGGTGAGATCCTCAAAGTTCCGTTGTTATTTAATTTAGCCTCTCGATATGCGGGTTCCCGAAACACCAAGCTACAAAACGAAGATGTTTCATTGTTGAAAGTTAGAATTTGCGACGATCGCGTTTAATTTGAAACATTTAGAGCGAAGGGCCTTATTACACAAAGTGAGTGCATGAGCGCTGGGGCTCTGTAATCTGTAGGGTTCTTCGTTACTAGGTACTTTACAAAGCTGTGAGGGGAGACCGCTGAATACTCGGATTGTATTTTGTTTGTTGGCAAGCAAATAGAGTTAGTTTAATAGAATGTGGTTTAAGTTTTGTTAACTACCTGTATATTCACCTCATATTGTGAAATCACAGAGCACAGTCATTATAGGGTAATCTATTTTCATCTTGGTCCGCTTATTAGTGTAGACACTGTAATAATCAGTGCGGCGAACTAGTTAATTCCCATGCCAGTTTTAAGAATTTTAAACTGTGGGCGTGGACAGTGTATGGGCCTTCACTCGGCTCACCGATTGTTTCGAGAGCGGGATCGCCGCGGGCTACCTGCCGTAATTTGTGAGTCAAGTAATTACTTGTAATAATGTAAGTCAGCGGCAAAAAACGACTCCAGCCAAAGTCAAAATAGTAGTTAGGTTCTGATTCACACGATTCGTTTATTATATGCCCGAGCACGCTTACGACTCTGGCCGCATTTTGTGAGTCATATTTTGGACAAATTATCATAAAATTATATCGATATCCACAACTTTCTATAGAGTTAAAAATTGTATTTAAATTAAATTAAATTGAAGATCAAATTGATTATACATATAGTTTATTACAAACAAAAACACACACACACATAAACACACAAAATAACAATAATCAAAGAGAAATAATTAAATAAAAAGATGTTATGAGAGATATATATATATTACTATGTTTTCCTTTTCCCATTCGGTTCGTTTCAAGAATGTAATGTGTGTGTGCTGTGGCTGTAATTGGCCCTGGCTCAGCATTATGCTGAGGAGCAGGATGTTCCACAGCGCTGGTCATTCTGATTCTATTGATTAGCAATATATACTATATAGGTCACTATAAAAATAACAATTGCTACATATTTGTAAAATTTAATAGGTATTGTAAATATATTTATCGAATTCATACATACATAACATATTAAAAATAATTGTTGTCTTCTACAATAAATTACATTATTAAATACATAATGTATTTGCTAGTTTTTAAAATTCCCAAGAACTTAGAACAATTTGCTCTAGCAACGTATGTCGTTATATCATTCGTAAGCAATTCGTGCTTCTGGCTCCTTTCCAAGCAAGCACTTGAGTTCAAGTCATTTGTTAACTTTATTTCAAGGATACCTTCGATATTTGTCATTCCATTTGTTTCTTTATCTTAATACAATAGTTCGGAAAATATTACGAGCCTCCTAATATTTACCCAATAAGATAAGATGAAGTTAAATTTGGTATGGCCAATTTTCGGTTCCCATAATGATGAAAATAATCTTTTTGAAATATGTATATGACCGAAATATTACTCCATCTTTTTACCTTAGATTATTCTGACCAATATATATCAATCCCAGAGCCGTGGGTTAACTAACTGGCACAGGCGGTGACATTGTCAAGTATTAATTCATCTGTAATGACTAATGATAAATTATAAATAATATATATATGTATAAGTTTATTTCTCTATTCTATTAAAATGCTTCGGTCTTCTTTGAGGCAACTTCATCAAATAATACCTAACGAAAATGTACTGGTGATCGCTATTTACGGAATATTGAAAATATTATATTCTATTTTAATTTCGTTTTAGTCGCGGGCATCAGCTCATTATAATATAGTAATAATAGTACGCATTTATTTGAATATAGCTATTATTTCTTGAATAGCACTATTGAAATAGAACGTTGAAGCTGTATTAATTAATTTGCTTTATAGCCTATAAAACACCTGAAAACCTAATTGACTCAGGTTTGACGGTAAAGCAAGTTTATTGGAAGCGCGAAAAGTGCTTGGTCGAGTGGAGGTTTACGAGCGACGTCCGCCGAGATATGGCCTCTCAGATCAATTTATTCCCTAACGTGAAGCATCACCACCTATGTCCCTGCACACATTGCGTGTAACTTATTGCCACATAAAATTCGAGTCGGGTCATTTGACTTAATATGTAGGCAGTTCAATTTCTGTTTTAACAGAAAATTTCGTGCGCAAAATTACTTTTTAGATAAATTATTCATTCCGCACAACTCTTTATTAAGTTGCTCAATTATGACTCGCTCCTAAGCTTTGTCTTTGAAACTGCGTAGCCAAGCGTTTTGTGTATCTTTTGTTTTTGGAATATATAACTAATTTAGTAAAAGTGTTGGAAATATGGAACTCGTATGAAAAGCTTTTATAGAGATTGGACTTATCTGTATTTAGTTTTAGTAGTGAAAATGTTTTCAATTCATCATACCGTTTTATCAACGAATTGACGGTAGAATAAATGAATTCACGATCTGTTAGTCAAACGTATGTCATTGGGCATTGACTATCCCCTCATAGATATCTACATTTGAATTGGTATAATAGCTATATGTATATTGTATATACCAGCTCGTCCATTGATCATTCTATCACATAAACACATATTCAATAGCATTCGGATGTGCTTTCTCTAACAATAATTTAGGATTTCACTATGAGCTTAATTTATAAGGTATGTGTTGAGGGTATGTGTTAAAATTGTCCTAATCTATTGATTATATAATAATAGTCTGTATTTATACATTTGACTACAGATTGCTAAGCTATTGGATCACGCCTAATGAACTAGAGTAGAATTGTTAAGTCCTGAAATATCACCCACATAAATTCACAAAGATGCAATGATGCCGTGTTGTACATTTGCATACACTATGAACTATTACTCCTTTGGGTATGGTATAAAACTGTGTGTCTCTGGACATCAATATGCACAAGGCAGACGCGTGACGGCATGCAGTGGCGTCCGCTACGCTCGTCGCACCTCACTTTGCTAACGTCATATTACTATTTTGAATCTTCTATTATATTCGGTGTGAACGTAAAGGTAAAGCTATTCGTAAGTTAAGTAACATACTCCGAGGACGTAGTATAACTTAACATTGTCAAAAATGTGTACATACTTGGTCCCTTGGTAGTATTCCTTGTACGGTACTGTTTATAACTATATCCAATTAAAAAATATAAAGGAGACAGATACCAATGGCAATAGCTACAATCTTTTTGCAGTGAGAATTAATTAGGCATTATTAGAGGAGATTAAAATAATTTACTCTAATTATCAAAGACCAATCATAACCTAAGATAAAATGGACACATGTATAGTTGAAGGTATATATTGTTATATGAGTACACAGGATCATATTCATACTGTTTGCCTTGGAAATGTTACAACCTATTTCCTGAGAAATCAGAGCAGATAATTGATTTAAAATTACACAGGCAGTTTCGGATTTTCTTAATTAAAGTAATGATTTATAAATTTGGCACGCATTATGGACCCAACATTTTAAAAGATTTTAATGAAATCGCTCGGCAATTTGATCTTTTTTTAGGTCATAAAATAAGAAACAAATAAGCATTTCAGTCTTTACTCTTTAACATTTTATACATATTGGGATACTCTGGATTGGTGTTTCGTTACTTTATTTTAAAGCACCTTTGTTAGTATTTGGGTTTGTCGCTTATAGTATTTTGATAGCGAATATTTTTTTTCTGGAAAAAAGGGCTCACAGCCGCCCACTGCAACGCCAAGACGCTTGCGGGTGTATGGCCGGCCTTCTAGGGCCCACAAAAGGTGTACGCTCTTTCCTTGAAAGCCACTTGTTAGCTGCGTCGGATCGGTCTTATCGATATCGGAAATACCTCTGGCCGCTGGTTCCACAAAAAAGTGATGCGCGGCAAAGTGCTTTCAAAAGCGTATGAATTATAAAACATCTACACCGATTTTAAAAAATAGCGAGTAGCATTTACTTTATTTAATTCTAAAATATTTAGTAATCAATATCCCGTCGTGCGAAATAAAAGTTTCATACAAGAATACATTCAACACGAAGCATGAATCCATTACATTATTTTATCTAGAGTATTTTATTAAAGTTAAATGTATTTATGCCACCCACTCAGCCTGCCAAATAACAAGAAGGAACGCGCCACGAATTTTAACGTTTTATTAACATTTTATTTGAATGCAAAGTTTTATTTTTAAAAACAACCAAATTCCAAGAATTGTAAATACTCTAAAAAATGCCTTTTGCTTGAATACATAAGCCATATAAGTGTTATGATACCTGTTATAACGCAAGGAAATTACTTTTATTGTTACATACAATGGAGTTCCCAACAGTACCATTAAATGGAGGAATTATTAAACAAAGAAAATTGTAGCGATGTGTTCTGATGTGGTCCCAACACAATTGTTCTTTTGCTAAAAGTGCATTCACATAGTTGTATACATACTAGCTTTTAGCACGAACTTTATGACTTAATTATACAAAATATAAAATATATCCAAGCAAAACTTACATTAGGGTAAAGTGCTGAAGTAGTTTTATACATTGTTTTTTAGTAGTGCAGATAGTTTAAGTATAAGCATATTGCAAGATTTAAGATAAACAGTGTCTGCTAAAGAAGTCGATCGTAGATTTTATTAGTTTAAATAAAATTTATGAACTAAATATTGCAGTTGGCTTGCAACTTTGATAGCTAAGTTATCTGCCAAATAGAGGGGTTTAAGAATTGGAACGTTGCAATTGAATCATTATACTTTAAATTCGACAATACTAATTTATAAAGAATAAAGCTTATTATGCCTTTAAGCGAATGAAAGGCAAATTCATAGTATGTATTTATAATTTTTAAACTATCTGTTAGTAAACACTTCAATCTTAAATCAAAGAACGGGTTTCGAAAGGAATTGATACTTTACAATATTTTGAGCCGGAGTATCTCGCGAGACGCGTAACACGTCATTCGTGAACTAGTTTATTCTTATAATTATATTGTATCGTTTTCAGTACAAAATTAAGAGATATAATAAATCCCTGCCCACGATGCCATGAGTCCAGGGTATTATTATAATTAAAAAAAAACACGTCAATGTTTTGGTAGCAATAACGCACCGTTCAAATTATTGTCATGGGATCATCATAGTGTAAGTACGAGTAAAAGTAATGAGTTCTAATTTATATCAATGAACGCTACTCGTACCAATTCGTTCCGTAGTTTTGTTTGAAAATATTTTGGAACGTTCAGGTTCAAGTTTGGTTGGGCAATTGAGGCTTTAATCTCTCGCAGGATCGCTCGGATTAATAGCTCCTAGTCTTTGTTGTTTGTTTCCAACTTCTCAGTTTGCTCCGTTGTTAGAAGTTTCGTCTTGCACTATAATATAGTTTTCACCGTGTTTTAATGTTATTTGTTGGTACGTGTAGTTCCAAACTCATTACACTCCTGGATTGAATAATTAGATACTTTTTCCTCTGTACACAAAACGAGATTTAAAAGCATAATCCGATAGAACCAGCTACTTTTATTAACGTGCAGGATGAAAAGGGAAAGTTCAATTAAGCGGCGGAAAGTCTGGCGTTCGGTAGTCACAATACGCGTCCATCAATACTCACTAATAAAATTGTATGCTAACATGAGCTTGAAAAATCCCGTCAAATCAAATCCGCCTATTAGAGAGGGTGCTGCTACTAATTAAAATAAAACTGTTAAAACAGAAAGCGGCACTCGCGTTTCCCTGGACTAACTTTTAACGAGGATATATTTGGTTTCGACCAACCCTTTGGTGATTTTACTATTGAGTCTCGCTGCAAATAACTCCGTAATTGCCTTCAAACAACTTTAGCTTTGAGAGAGAAAATGTATACGTTCATATTTTAGAATACCTGTAATACAAGATAAACAATATTAACAAGGAATTTCTGTGTTAAGCAGGGAAATTTGTGCCAAAATATGCAAACCTATTTTAATATAAAAATAATAGTAGGTAATTATTATGCTGCAGTTTAGAGCTATTTGATTTAAAACATAATTATTAGATACTAATTAAACATAATAATTGCTTGAACCTTCGTTTATAAGAGTCATTGTCTTGTATAAAGCAGAATAATCTATTGTCTTTAAAGTTTAACTTTAATTTGGCTTTTCTTTGTTTCAGTTGAGGAGGGCCAAGCTAGAAAAATGATGGATTGTCTGTGCCCTGCGCCGCGAACTCTGGCTTGTCGCGTTGTTTTTCTCGACGAAAGAGAATTACTTCATGAAATGCAGGTAAAAACTACATAATGATAAATAATAAATATATTTAAGTGTTTGTTAGAAATTTGTTATATAGGTATACTGATCGTCATTTGTTTTATTCTATTTCAATTTACATATAATATATAAATCTAGGGTAGGCTGTCTATAATGGTTTAATATTTATAACTTCCAAACGTCCTTTCCTTAGTAGTTTCCAGTTACAGATGGGGCAGTCACATTTCCGCTACTGTTCCATTTTTAATACAAATAAATCACCCATTAAGGCCTTCTGTCAATCCCCGCCCCGCATCGTAACGTTTTACAAAAAAGATTCGGAAAGGTGAAACTCGTAAAATGTAAGTTGAAATGTATGTATTAATATTTTCTTAAGGCTAATACGAGTTCCATCAAAAAGAAAAGATTATTTGAAGCTCACGGTCGCCCTTTGGGACGCCGGCGGTATTTTCAATTTCGCCGTATCATGAAACAACGTATAGATTTTTTCTCCATTTCTATTCCATCACTTTTGAAGTGCAGCTATTCTGAGGCGAATTATTTGAAGTACACCCGGGAGCTCAGGAAAGGTCTTTTATATGCGGGGCCCGGGTCCAAGGTGCGAGCGATGAATTCACTGAATCGTACGTCTCTATGAATATTAAATTCTATTTGGCTCGCATTGTCGTCGCGTGGTGAATGTGAGAGTGGATCGCGGGTGTCGAGTACGGACTGCTTGTCCTCCCCACGTCGCTACATTTACATTCTACTTAAAACATACTCCTTGCATAAACATGGTTGATTTTAGATCTTGAACTGTTATTGTACTGTAAATTAATACTAAGGAAATATACAAACGCATACAACTTGATTGCATAAGGTTAAACTAAGCTTCCTTAATAATACTTTTTAATTCAAATAATATTTAGTATTAGTAAAGAATTAAACTGGACATAATTAGTGTAATTACTGCTGTATAGTATAGTATATGGTTTCCCAAAAAAATAACAAGTTTATGGTAATCCACTTGAAGTAGTTAACAGTTCTGAAAACAAACGAACAATTCAGCAATTTGTTTTAATGTTATTATAGAGGAAATCTTTTCGCGTAATGGTAAAAACTTGTAAGTTATTCGCGAAACAAATACAGAAGCCGATAATATATCGCGCTAAAATCGTCCAATTTGGACGAAGTGCCGACGACGAGTTCGACGTTTCCGTTAAATTGTATGGTTATTTTAGATAAATCACCGTCCTTTTCTCAGTTTCCTTATCTAAAAAGGAGCGTTTATCACAAACACGACAAGTTTTCTCTTACAAACAATTCATATAAACGATAGTTTCTATATAACAGAACTTATTGATTGCTGTTTACTCTTCCTATTACTAAAATGAAAACTCTCGTTCAAATAAATCTTAGTGCGCACAGTAATTTACGAGCAAAGCTAAGCGTAGAAATTGCGGGGTCATTGCGGAGTGTATTGTCACGGGAGCAAATTGAGACGACAACATTTCACGGTCTACTGCCTAGAATCTAGATGTGCCTGTTATATTGAAGGCGTTCACAGCCTTTAACACAGCGACGAAGACAATTACCCTGGTAATTTCTTTAAACAATGACTTGGAAAATATTTCCCCGGAGTCTAATTGATGGGTAATTACTTAATTTTCCACGTTTTTATGAATGTTCAAGAGTAAATCATTTCCGTTTAGTAGTACAAAAGTTGATTAAAGTACAATTATGATTACTTCAAAAACCGTAATTTTGTGGGGATGAAAGGGAGTTTAGGAAAGTATTTGGGTGGCTTAGGGGCGATATTAGGAATTTATAGCGTCATTGTATCGATGCTATTTAGTCGATTGCGTATTTGGGAAATGTACTCGTAGTTTTAAATGCTACATGACATAGTAGAGTTGCTATATATTGGCAGAGTTTAAAATTAAATGTTGCTGTCGACAAACAGTGTCGTTTTGTGTAGATAGTGCGCGTGGCCCGAGGCACATCGCGTGCACAATACAGAACCTACCATGTCTACCGTCAGATTTTCAAATCGTTACTTGTTTTTTTAACTGAACATACCCGCTCGGAGCAAACGCGCTCTGTTATTAAATCATTTATTATTCAACTCTACGAACTGTTTCGCAATTATCCCACAAACTGACGCAGAATAACCGAATGTTGATATATGCCGTTTGTGTTATATCGAAACTAACCGCTTAGTCGTATTTGATTTAATTTGTTACGGCAAATATTTTACTTTTGTGGACAGAATAATAAAATAAACACCATGACATTTGTAATTGAATTTTGAGTGATAAAGCTGCGTTCGTTTTAGTACCATACAATTTTAAACACCTGGTATATATATATATATCGTTCGTACTCTACGTAATATTATTTAAAGAGATAAGTTACGGGAAGTCTGAGATTAAGATGATACGTTGTCACAGGAAATTAAGAGGTCGATTTCTTAAGTATTATAATATAATAAGCCATCATCCCGTGTTGAAGCGCGTGAGAGTTGATTGTGCCCCATCATTATATTCAACATCGCATCACTACTGGTCTTACAGGTCCTGGGATCGCGTGCGAATTAGCTTAATTGTGGAAAGCTCGGTATCGAGAAATGATAATTGGAGATAGCTGAACCGTGGGAGATCGATTTCGAACTGATTTTTTCTTATTGCGTGCCTTTCCACGGTTAAACTAATTATTCGCTACTACTCTTTTGTACGTTTCAAGTTTTATTTAAGTGGTGTTATCATTATTATTAATTATATTTATATTTAATTATAAAACAAATATGTATTAGTCAACAGCCGTGTACTGTATAATGTTTTATATATTATTGCTAGTCAATCGTTATACATTTAATTAGTTTTAATACTTTTCAAGAAAGACTATTAATTTAAATGTGTATATTTTTTCAATTGTTTTGATTAGGTATTAAAACGAATGATGAACATTATATTGTTAGATACAGAGATAAATAATAGAAATGTTAACGGATTTATAAACAAAATGAATGAGTAAATAACACATCTTTTTCCTTCAAAAGTTTCTTCAAAGCGATTGTTTGTGCTCGGCAAACAGTTTCTATAAAATGATACTAATACACTGGTTTTGTTTTCAGGACAATAGTACGGGCCAAGCGTTGTTGGATGTTGTCTTTAGACATCTCGACCTTTTGGAGACGGCTTATTTCGGACTTCGCTACGTTGACCAAGATAACCAAACGGTAGCTTGTTTTAAACATCTTGTTTATAATTTTACTACCAGTATAATACTACCAGACATATTTGATTGTTTATTTGTTTGTTTGTATGCATTGAATTAGCTACAAAACTGACTGATAAAAAAAAATATTTCACCATTAGGATCCTACATTATCCCTAATGAATATAGGTTATAGAACACTTTAAAAAAATTAGATATCAGTATGAAAACATATTTTTTTTCACACCCAAAAAATACCATTGAAAATACTTATACATACGGGTAGTAAATTTAAATATTTTGGAATTGAATAGCCTATGTTAGTTCGGCTAATAAAGCATGGTATAATAACTTTCGAAATCAGTACAGATTTTTTTTTATTTAACCGTTACAAACACATGATTACAAATCATTCTTTTTTATTGTATTAGGATAGATGTATTTGAAAATTTTAAGATATTGTCCATTCTCTAAAAATATTTTTTGCCTATAAAATACTTTAAGTAATTTATTCTAAGTCTACCCTCGTGACTTGTGAATACGATGGACTGATCAAGTATATATTATTTTTGTACTTATTACGATTGATTAATATCGATTCTCGTACGTACGTATTTATAAACATTTTAAGTGTTGGGTGCATTATATTAGTTAATTAGTTATTTTTTTAGCACTGGCTGGATGCCGGAAAACGACTTCGGCGTCAACTGCGTGGGTCGGATACTCACACTTTCTACTTCGGAGTCAAGTTCTATGCAACGGATCCATGCAAACTCTTAGAGGAGATAACAAGGTATATATCGAACTTATACATATCTACGCAAAGGTCATGCGCCATGACCATGCTTATTATAATATTTATACATTAATATAAATAATTAGATGTGATATTTTTTAAATGCCTATTGTAATTTGCGACAGCGTCCTTATATAAATTCAACTGAATAATCTATCTTTGTATCTAATTGTTAGTTATAGACAAGAACGAAGAAGAAGATATGACAAGAACTGACAAAATACTCTGCCAATTTTAATTGCCAATGTGTATGTGGGAAATAATATCAGAATACAATAATTATAATAATGACAATGGATGAGAAAGGCGGTCTTACTGCTAAAAGCAGTTTGTACCAGACAACTAAGACGTAAAAAATTAAAAATTAAATAGAAGACAAACACAGAACATAACTGCTATATATAATACTAGTATGTATGAGCAAGATATAAGAAATGTACCGTTATTCGTCGTCTTAAGTGTCTCTCGTAATTTTACGGAGTTAATTAATATTTACTTTTATATGAAACATCTTACCTAACGACATTTCCACGGTTGTGACTTATGAAGGAATTCAGATTAAGTACTGCAAAAGGTTTAAGAGTCGAAGTTTTTCAATGTTATAAATTTTTCATTAAAATGTAAAAACTTTTTACAACTTTACAATCTTAGCAAGGTAAAATTATGAAATATAATTATCGAAAAATGCAGTCGAGTTATAAATTATATGTATATTGTTGTCATTCACCTTAAAATATATACTTCTGTCGGAATAAATGCTTAATAAATAATGCACAACCCAAAATCGTGGTAAAGGCGGTAACTCCCGTAACATGTATTTTTCTTCAAGGATCTAAAGTATCTTGATGATATTTTTGTTTTAATATGTAATAATAAAGAAAACTATATCAATGTTATTCTGGAAACACGAAAAGCATGGGTTGTGGCTATAAGTGACAATAAAACACATGTGCCCTGTACGTGTAACTGTCCACTCAGCAGTATACTACCCTTGAAACTGTAACAGTTATGGCTAGTAAGTGCTCGCTCTGTCCGTTACTGTCCGAGACCTGTGTAATAAAAACCCTCCGTGTTACATATAAAATACACAAAAGTTTTTTGTATTTTTAAACGAACGACTCGCGTTTTTACTGAGTTGTAAGGCTCGCCAGAGGCTTTTATTCGATATTGTATTACAAAATTTAATGCTAATGGTCGGTATTTTATATATAAATAATATTTGACGAACTAAAGTCTAAGAAAACTCTTAAACACAGATTTTGTATTAGCATATCAGCTTGAGAACTGTCAACTTCTTGGTAATATATATCAGTTGTCACGATGAACTTTGATTTACTATTCTATATTTTAATTACATAATAAGAGCAGCATGTATTTTTCTGCACAGGTTTAGCTAAACATTATAAAAAACACAATCAAATAAAAATTTGTTTTTGTTTTCAAATAATACCGGTATATTTAATGTTCAATGTTGAGCTAACGGACCTAAGCCAAATGCGTGAATTATTATTGGTTAAAATTACCTACTTTACAAATTTTCTAATGATTTTGTACATCTAATTTCAGCGTCGTCGCAGACATCGTTAATTAAAATAATAAGAAATAAACAAAGTTTGTGAACGATGTTCTTTAGTAAGACTATCAACCCCTCACAGAAGATGTCTTGAAAGTTAGTAAAATCCTATTCGCGTTTACAAAGCACTTTCTCCCTTTGTCAGGTCGAAGTAAATTTTTAAGTTACAGCCCCATTATTAAAGTTTTTACTTCGAAGGTTTATTGTGAGAACTGGATTGACTTAAAGTATATGTTAATACAGAAGTGCTTTAATTGCATAAACAATAAACATCTAATATATAAAATTCTCGTGTCACAGTTTTCGTTGCCATCCTCCGAAACGGCTTGACCGATTTTGATGAAATTTTTTGTGCTTATCCGGTATCTATGAGAATCGGACAACATCTATTTTTCATCCCCCTAAATGCTAGGGGTAGTCCACCCCTAAGTTTTTTTATTTATTTTTTAGACAAAATTTTTAATTTCTATTTTTTATGATACAGCATTAAAAAATACATACAACCCCTAACTTTCACCTCTCTACGATCAACCCCTATTTCTTTTATTACATATAAATGATATACATGGCAAAACGACGTTTGCCCGGTCAGCTAGTATATATATAAAATTCTCATGTCGCAGTGTTTGTAGTTAAACTCCTCCGAAACGGCTTGACCGATTCTCATGAAATTTTGTGTGCATATTGGGTATGTCTGAGAATCGGACAACATCTATTTTTCATGTTAAGGGTAGTCCATCCCTATTTTTTTTTTTAATTTTTAGATATTTATTTTTATGATACAGAATTAAAAAATACATACAACTCCTAAACTTCACCCCTCTACGATCAACCCATATGTTTTATTATAAATGATATACATGGCAAAACGTCGTTTGCCAGGTCAGCTAGTATTATATAAACTTCAATGTTAGAGCATCGTATCTTTAAAAAAAAGCTCTATTAAGAAAATAACCTCTCAATACATCAAACACGTGTAATTATTGCTGTATGCACATTTTAAAAGTTTAGTGAAATTAAAAATAGTATGATTTATCAAACAAAATACAAATATTTTCGTCCTCGGTATTTTTTGTGTGTCCGTTTAAAAAATTGTTTTTACGATTGTATTTTTTAAGCTTCCTATTAAAATCTGTCCCAGTATAGTTATAAGTGGTAAACACAATTTAATGTCACGGTTTGATATAATCATATATAGATACAAGGTATAAAAAAATAGTTTCTTTTTTTTCATTGTATTTTTAACTCTTTAGTTTATTATGAATTTTTATTTGTGTAGCCCTTCAGGCACCAAGGTTATACCCTTTTAGTGGGTTTTGGTGTTTATTTACTTAATAAATTTTATTATGATATAACATAAAGACAAAATTTATTATGATATAACATGAAGTTAAAATAGGGGGAAGTAACAAAGAAATCCTAAGAGCGCTCTCAGTAAGCCCAGTGAGGTCGTAAACACGTTACTATGATAAAATGAATAGTTGAATAGAGCAGGCCAGCATTAGAGTACTTGGAACTTAGCTACATTCAATATAATAGTCCTACGTCTTTCATAAACAATTTTAATTGGATGGGGGTTTCCTTATATATGCAAATTATGTCTCCATTTACTTTGTTATAAGAGTTAAAGAAATTCAAGGGGAATTTTTAAAATACCGATGTAGTTGTTTTATTATTTCGCTGACATGCGCTAAGCCATGTCAGGCCTCCACAAAAACTGTCTACCCTTAAGTTAAATAAAGCCGCAATTTAATATCTTTGAAAATCTTAACTTGATGGTCTTTTAATATTTAATTTCCTTCTAAGGGCGCTCAACGACGCTTTCATTAAGACTACTTTGGCTGAAGAAATATTAATGGTTTCGTATCTCTTAAAATATTCTGTCAGATCGAAAACTCTGTCAAAAAATATTGTCGTTATCTTTCTTATAAGTATCTACAAATCATTCTATATAGACTAACGAATAATCGTTCTATTATTATTTACTATTGAAGATAGCCACAAATTTGATTTATATATAGAACCCGATTCCGTGAGAGTGTAGAGTAATTTATGTTGTTTGACTTATAATACAACCTATTAACACGTCTATATTATTTATACTTGATTTTTTAAATTTTTATTTATTATAAAGCAAAGCCGTAGTTTTTCATATTAATTTCTGGACTATTTTAGACGTTTTAGCTCAGTCTTTACTCAGAGCATATTCTGGTACCATTGATATTAATTTAATTAGCCTTTATTGTAACCACTGAAGCTTGCCTTTACTGTAGCTTGCAAATGAGTGTAAACATTGTATACACTAATTTGCAAGCTGAAACATGTAATTTACCATAAAGAACACGACTGCTTTAATTAGGCATATTTGAAATATTATAAATGTAAATACTTTTACTTTTTGCGCCACTTTAGTATTTATTATTACATCTCAACTAATTTTAAACTATATCTTGCCAAACCTTGTGCTCTATTAAAGATTTAAGCGCCTGGTAGTACCGGTGACCAGAGCCGGTGCTTTCCTCGCTCAACGAATAAGTATTGCAATACAGAGAGAAAATACTGCCAGCATTAAAGCTACACTGCTTAGTCAATTTATTTTCGTTTTCTACTTGTATCATATTTAATTATTATTACTATAATGCTCATATTGGCACTTGATCACTACTTGCCTATTAAATATGAATATGCCTTTGAAAAGACGAATGATCACGAAAAAAAATCTGAGATCGGTCTCAGTTTTTGTTTAGGACCTAAAATGTTGTAGTGCCACTGGTTTTTCTATTAAAATTTAATACTCTTAACTATTCATTAGAATTCTTAAACTATTATCTACAATGTCACAATGTGCACTGGCACTTATCGACAGTATCCACTCAACACTATACTTATGGCAAGATTACACTAGCTCAAAGGCTTTGTTCTTTTGTGTCTCCGTGATGTCAAGCTGGTTGCGCTGGTCATTGAAGCATGGGAAGGGGGATTGTATAAATAGATGAAAAAGGAATTCGTTGTTTCCAGGTACCAATTGTTTCTGCAACTAAAGCAAGATGTTCTGCGTGGCCGGCTGCCTGTCAATTTTGACCTCGCGGCTGAGCTTGCAGCCTATGTCTTGCAATGTAAGTATCTTATTATTTTTCATTTCAAGTCACGAAAATTATACTGCGTAACGATAACTAGTGAAACTAATACAGTTTTGATAAAGTGCAATGGAAACTTGTCTAAAGATATAAGCCTTTGTTAAAAAAAAAAAAATATTCTTATTTTTTTAGTCTGGGCAGATTGTTAAACAGACAATTATATTTTAGTTAAAAATACAACGAAATATTTAAGAAATGTTAAAGGAGAGTTAATGGAACATGTTAGTCAAAATAAATATACCTAATATTTCTATCAAACATAACAGTCATATTTCGATATGTAAACGTAGAAGGTAAAATATATCTATTGAATGTCTCTATAATATTAATATATTTGATAATCACGAACAAATTTACATAAAACATCAAAACTTGATTGAATCATAATATATAAACTTTCAAATAACCGTAATTAATGTAAATTAATGCAAAACTTAAACTATTAATATGTATGAAATACTTTCAAACCGATTAATAAATATATTTTCGGACTCATCTATTGAAAACTACCTTTGGGCTCTATTATATATATTTATTTAATTCATATGTGAATCAACAAGACTTGAAGGTTAGTAGGTAACCTCGAATCTACGCTAACCAGTTAGGTATGAGTTTTTTGGAGTCCTTACGCGTGCATACTTAACGACTAATAACATATAACTTTGACTGAAAAACGAATCACTTAACATTTTTTCACTTAATTTAATACGTTAATGTGTGAACGTAAACTCGACGAGCTATGAGGCAGTTATGATGAGATACTTATGAGTTGGCTTTATTGATAAATTTTTTTCATAGGCGAGTAGTAGCCAGTAACTGACTCGTGACGATTTTTGGGCTAAGCCGATTTCCTCACGATGTTATATTTCACCGTACAAACAACAGTGAACAACTCACGAAAAAACGAACTGATGATCTCGCTTAACCAACCATTTACGCTATCACAGCTATGAGCGCTTCAATTATAATTATGTTATTCAGGTTTAAAATCACATGAAGTACAAACTAATAATTTTATATCGATATTCTATTTACAACCCTTTATTCATAGTCCCTTTTTTTTTTTTTTTTTATACGAGGTGAAAATGCGCTAACGCAGGCCCGCATCAACGATGTCGAGCTTGACGCGGGGACTGTGGGGCTGGGTCTACACTCAAAACCCTCTGCTATTCAGAGGGGTAGCGAGACCCCACCCACTAAAAACACCTCAGCCCTTCACACGCCCTTCATATGGGCCCTCGGGGTTCGCTAGGCATTCTACCCAAGGGACCCGGGCTTGATATCCGACATAGAGGGCTCATTCAAGACCTGCGGTTCCGGGCCACTCGAGGTCGAGCCCCCAGCCTTGAACTACCGGTCAGTCTACGGTCATCCCCAGACCTCTCCCTCAATCGCTCAGCTGCCTCCTTCTGCAGCATTACATGCTCACAGAAGGTAACCATTGCACTCCAGGCCTCCTCACTTCCTAACATAGCTAAGATAATACCCGGTAAAGAGAGGTCCGACCCTATGACTGATACCAGGTCATGACGCTCCCTTGTCCAGGTGACACACTCAGCCACAGTATGCTCCGCCGTGTCATTTGGAGCGCCACAATGGTGGCACAACGGATGCACCTCCCTTCTAGGCACCTTATGCAGATACCGCCCAAAGCATCCATGGCCAGACAGTACCTGCGAAAGCCGAAACGTCACAGCACCCCAACGCCTATACGCCCAATCTTTTAAGACTGGGCGAATTGCCTCTATTGTCAATGCACCAGCGCGGGGCGTTGCTAGATCGTCAAACCACCTTTCGAAAAGAATTTCTCTGGCATGACGCCTCATATGCCCCACTATTTCCCCCCACGTGACGTTCCCGTTAACTATTACCTCGGCCTTCGCACGATATAAGGCAGCGATAAGTTCCACCTCCCGCTCCCAAGGAGGAGTACCAGCTAACACACAGGCCGCCCCGAACGATACGGTACGGTAGCAGCGAGCTGCCCGAACCGCAATCACTCGTTGCGGCCTCCGTATAAGCATACGGTTCGTCCGCCTGATCAGCGCGTCGTCCCAAATGGGGGCCCCGTACAGGGCCATACTGCGAATGATTCCGCAGTACAGCCGGCGCACGCTCTGGCATGGGCCTCCAAGATTAGGCAAGAGCTTGCCAAGTGCTCCTGCCGCCCTCACAAGTCTCCCCTCGAGAGATTTAAAATGGGGCTCGAAATTCCAGCGACCATCTAGAACAAGACCTAGATACTTCATGGAGGAGGCCACTGAAATCCTAACGCCTTCAACCACCAATGCCGCCCCCGAAGGAGGACCCATCCTCGGGCCATGAAATAGCAGGGCTTTCGTTTTGTCAAGGGACACCCTGAGAAAGAGATGTTGAATTACTGACCACTTGTAATTGCCATCCTCGGCCTAGAGCGTATTGCTACGTTCTAAACCTACACAGTCTCCTTTCTTAGGTAGCATACTCACTGCTTGCCTAAGAAATTCGACCGTGCCCTCCATGTACGGTTTAAGCACTCGCCCGGTACCGCACAACCCTCCCAAAGGCCGAGAACAAATTTAAATTAAATTAAAACTTGCCCTCGAACCGGGAATCGAACCCGGTACCCCTCACCTAGCTGCCACTTAATAAGACCGCTAGGCTATGAGGCCCTTCAAAAAGAATGTTGAATTACTTAACCACTTGTAATTGCCATCCTCGGCCTAGAGCGTATTGCTACGTTCTAAACCTACACAGTCTCCTTTCTTAGGTAGCATACTCACTGCTTGCCTTAGAAATTCGACCGTGCCCTCCATGTACGGTTTAAGCACTCACCCGGTACCGCACAACCCTCCCAAAGGCCGAGAACAAATTTAAATTTAATTAAAACTTGCCCTCGAACCGGGAATCGAACCCGGTACCCCTCACCTAGCTGCCACTTAATAAGACCGCTAGGCTATGAGGCCCTTAAAAGGAATGTTGAATTACTGACCACTTGTAATTGCCATCCTCGGCCTAGAGCGTATTGCTACGTTCTAAACCTACACAGTCTCCTTTCTTAGGTAGCATACTCACTGCTTGCCTTAGAAATTCGACCATGCCCTCCATGTACGGTTTAAGCACTCGCCCGGTACCGCACAACCCTCCCAAAGGCCGAGAACAAATTTAAATTAAATTAAAACTTGCCCTCGAACCGGGAATCGAACCCGGTACCCCTCACCTAGCTGCCACTTAATAAGACCGCTAGGCTATGAGGCCCTTAAAAAAGGAATGTTGAATTACTGACCACTTGTAATTGCCATCCTCGGCCTAGAGCGTATTGCTACGTTCTAAACCTACACAGTCTCCTTTCTTAGGTAGCATACTCACTGCTTGCCTTAGAAATTCGACCGTGCCCTCCATGTACGGTTTAAGCACTCGCCCGGTACCGCACAACCCTCCCAAAGGCCGAGAACAAATTTAAATTTAATTAAAACTTGCCCTCGAACCGGGAATCGAACCCGGTACCCCTCACCTAGCTGCCACTTAATAAGACCGCTAGGCTATGAGGCCCTTAAAAAGGAATGTTGAATTACTGACCACTTGTAATTGCCATCCTCGGCCTAGAGCGTATTGCTACGTTCTAAACCTACACAGTCTCCTTTCTTAGGTAGCATACTCACTGCTTGCCTTAGAAATTCAACCGTGCCCTCCATGTACGGTTTAAGCACTCGCCCGGTACCGCACAACCCTCCCAAAGGCCGAGAACAAATTTAAATTAAATTAAAACTTGCCCTCGAACCGGGAATCGAACCCGGTACCCCTCACCTAGCTGCCACTTAATAAGACCGCTAGGCTATGAGGCCCTTTAAAAAAGGAATGTTGAATTACTAACCACTTGTAATTGCCATCCTCGGCCTAGAGCGTATTGCTACGTTCTAAACCTACACAGTCTCCTTTCTTAGGTAGCATACTCACTGCTTGCCTTAGAAATTCGACCGTGCCCTCCATGTACGGTTTAAGCACTCGCCCGGTACCGCACAACCCTCCCAAAGGCCGAGAACAAATTTAAATTAAATTAAAACTTGCCCTCGAACCGGGAATCGAACCCGGTACCCCTCACCTAGCTGCCACTTAATAAGACCGCTAGGCTATGAGGCCCTTAAAAAAAAGGAATGTTGAATTACTAACCACTTGTAATTGCCATCCTCGGCCTAGAGCGTATTGCTACGTTCTAAACCTACACAGTCTCCTTTCTTAGGTAGCATACTCACTGCTTGCCTTAGAAATTCAACCGTGCCCTCCATGTACGGTTTAAGCACTCGCCCGGTACCGCACAACCCTCCCAAAGGCCGAGAATAAATATAAATTTACCCTCGAACCGGGATAAAAGGAATGTTGAATTACTGACCACTTGTAATTGCCATCCTCGGCCTAGAGCGTATTGCTACGTTCTAAACCTACACAGTCTCCTTTCTTAGGTAGCATACTCACTGCTTGCCTTAGAAATTCAACCGTGCCCTCCATGTACGGTTTAAGCACTCGCCCGGTACCGTACAACCCTCCCAAAGGCCGAGAACAAATTTAAATTAAATTAAAACTTGCCCTCGAACCGGGAATCGAACCCGGTACCCCTCACCTAGCTGCCACTTAATAAGACCGCTAGGCTATGAGGCCCTTTATTATTCATAGTCCCTACATAGGTCCCACGTAGTCACTCCGATAACAATCTGTCAGGTATAAGTACAGATATTTTACGGTGGTGATAACTTGAGGAGCATATTAAGCAGTTCCTATTGTAATAGGCTGTGGATTAAAGCATTGTTCAGTTGGCCTAACGCCAAACGTATGTAACAAATAACAGGTAATGGGGTAAGAACAATTTAAAAAGGGAAAATTGTTTTGACAATCCAGTACACAATAAAAAGTAATACCCTTAATTTCCCGTGGGCACACTTATTCTCAACACAGGCAGGTGATAATAAATGAAAAATTAAAAAGTTAAAGTGATTTTGGTAATAACTTAATATTGTTGTACAAAATAGTCTATGTAAAAACGCCATAACAAGTCGCTATAATATAGGTAATAATTAAATAATATTGGTAATAGATCTCATAGCTAATTTTAGGGCATTGTATTAACTGGGTTGTAGTCATATTATGCTTTAAATTATATACCGAAATCAGTTAACGAAGTATAAACTGTATAGCTTTTAACTGAGCAAGATTCCTGAGGGGCCAGAGGTTACTTATATTTTAAAAAGTAAATATATATATATATAAATATTCGAGATATGGTACTGTCAGTATGTACTTACTACTCTAAGCAAAGGCTTAAATGCTTTCTTAAAGTTACATGGTAATACTTCGTATATTTGACAAATAATAAAATAAGTAACGCCTGGCGACTTTGGTCACGGCCTAGAAGTGCGAAGGTGTACGGAAGGCCTTAAAGTAATAATAATTAAAGGTTAAATGCTAAAGCGGTATCTGTTAAGGTCTGTCGTGAACGCGAAATTTGTTTTTCTTCTTATTCGATTGGCATATTTAAAATCAACAAAGTCCGCAAAAATATCGTGACTGGTAGACGGCAATCTCTTGTGTAAGCTATTCCTGTCAAACCCCGAATGTTTTTACAAACCCCGCTCTGAGAACTAGGCTCAGATTTTTTAACTAAACTTTGTTAACATTTTGCGTTATGGTTTTGGGTCTGTAAAATTTGTTAGCTTATTCGTACAAAACCGGAAATTGTCATATAACGAAATGCGTTGCTAAAAACAGATTTTTTTTTTGATTAGGTTTGGCTTATTAGACAAACAAACTACTTACAACAATTAATAAAAACAATATTTTAATTTAATGTAGATTAAAATTATCGAACCTTCAATTCCCTTGTTTATTCAATTTAATTTTACATATTCAAATAAATTGAATTCTAATCCTCTTTAGTTAACTTCAACAGTATCAGTGTACTAAATTAAATTAAGAAATATAATTTACATAATAAGTACATGACAAGAAAGTATATAAACTACACAAACTATTTTTAAATATCACAGAATATATGAAAGAACACAAATATACGCTATTTAAAACCACACAGTATTAAGTTAGCCATGAATAGTAAAATTACCGGAATTTGAATTAACAAAAATATTGATTTTCTCTATAAAATTGTCTCATTACGAGTTCAATGAAATCTTTTGTTAGGCGAATACTATTGAAACTCGTTCGATGCTTCTGACGGAAGCTGTTTGTTAGAAATGTTTTCCCTCGCTGCATATTGCGATAAGACAGAATGCTTAGTTCTACGTAATTCATTGCGCCGGCCGAGGTAGTGCCTTGAAATAATTAAAATGGCTAAACATAAACTCATTAACTGTCTGTTCTTTAGTCATTCTCAGTTATTTTCTTATATATATATATATAGCCTGTATTTTACCATAGACAATGATTACTATAATAAGAATCATTATTAGATGTAAATAAAATAATTTTATAATTAATATAACAAAATCAATTTAGTTATAAAAAATTTATACTTATTAAATACATTTTATAAAAGTAAAATAACTGGCTGAAAATAGGTATCACGACCACACCAGTGTTCAGTGGTCAAATGCGGTACGATAAAAAATAAAAATGTGGAACACGCGGGATATGGGAATTAAGTTTGTAGTTCGTACCACGTTTATTAGTTTATGTTTTATTATGGATATATAGATATAATTTTAAAAAAATCCTTCATCGACCTAGAGTTAGTATAGCTGTTACTTTTATGTACATATTTTAGATGCTTAAATTGCGTTTATTAAACGCAACAAAATATAAAAAACTCTCGGTTTGAATAAAACGTTAGCTGCTCCAACGCCCTTATTATAAAACGTGGATTAAAGTTAGTATCCTCTTTGTTACCATGGTTACGATGTTATTTCCTAATATTGAATGGTAACCATGGCAACAAATACCGTACTAACTTTAATCCAGGTTCTATATAATAAGAGCCATTAAGAGCGTAGAGGTAGTATAAAATAACAATGAGGATCACTTATCCATACTATTTGAATTGTCTATGTGGTTTTCATAATATTAATAATTTATTTATTTCATCTTAACATAAGCAATGCTAACTTACTTTTTACTTGCTCTGTTTATTAAGACCTTTGATGGTACCAGAAGACAGTTAATTACGTCTTGCCTCGAATATTTCCATTAATATTTATGTATTAATTATACGGGAGCATAATTAAATCTCTCCCTATATTGTTTTGTAAGAGAAATGTTATGTTTTCTTGATCTTTGTCTAATTAATTAATAATATTAATGTCAAAGAAAATAGCAATTTTTGGTACATTTGGATTTCTTTTTCAATTTCATTTCGTATTATATTTCTAAAATTCAAATAGACTTTTTAGATTAAGTTTTATAACGTTGTCTATATGTTGCTATTAAGCCAAGCGACAGCGTAATAGGAATGGGTTATTCAAAAGGTAAACGAGCCCTCAGCGTACATCGTTTGCATCTAATCTCATTCGCATCAGCAAATGTCCCAGCTTCAGCTCCCAAGAGATACGACCCCACCCTAAACTACTTTGTAAGTGCAACGTTCTATGTTACTGCAATAATTATACTATTTTAATTATTTTTACTACCCATTATCATTATTATACTCTTTTTATAATAGATTTATAGTGGTAATCTGATGCTGTGATAAAATTATGACTGAATTTTTTATAAACTTTGTTGTATCTAGGGTATAGTTAAAGAAACAAATAACTATCTCATTTAAAAAAACATTATAAGTTAAAGCAACGTTAATATTAAATGCGCCTTAAAACTTAATATAACCCTAAGTGGTTTTGCTACTCTTTATATGCAAAATGAGAACGAATAATTATGAAGGCTGATAAATCACGTTGGGGTCACCAAAGTACAAATTTGGAGGAAGGAAGGTGCTCCTCTTCCTCCGAAGGCTACTTTATCTACCCTGTTTTCATATTGAGGGGAATGCGTTTCCGAACAGAGCGTGGGACTCGCTCTAAAAGCACTACCCACTACACCCCTGCCATCAATCACGTCAACTTGCGGTCGCGTAAGCATTCTACCAAGAGACCCCGTGACCCCGTTGCACCCAACACGTGATTCGCTCATGTTCTCGCTCGCACATACAACGTAATAACTTTAGCTAGCCTAGTAGCTAAGGTCAAGAAGTTTTATATAAGCTTACGAGTCGGAATAACTTTGTAATTAGGTTTCAGGGTATGACATCATCGCAGGTTTTGCTACAAATTTACTTAGTATTATTCGGTCGTAGTTCTACCCTATGTAGCTTAAGCCGTGTCGATTTTTCCACAAGCATTACACCATAATATAAAACAACAAAGTGTTATTTGTCAGGGAACATCGATCTAGGGGACCTGTTCCAGACGTTGTTCTCAGTTTGGTAATTATTGTAGACAATGGCCCTTTCGTAACAGTTCAAATTAATCAACATCACGCGCAATTGCGCAGATATTTAAGTAAATGACACCACGCGATGGTCGTTGAAAGAATATTCAATCGAGCGTAAAAGCGTTAAAAGTTTTGAATTACTACGAGTATAAAATATACAAAATAACATATGTTCTTAGGATGGTATTTAGATAAATGTTAAGGATACATAATTATTGTATAAGTAACAAGAAACGCCGTTAATTTGACGGTAAAGAAGTATACATGTATAAAAATTAGCTATTAGTTAATTAGCCACGGTAAACAGCACTTTTGTAACATTCTTATATTTACGTTACTGTGGAGACGTAGTTATAGGTTTTAAGCTCACACAATAACAAGTCTTTCAAATTTTAAGAAATTTAAGTGAGAATGAGAGAATAAAATGAAATGTCGAATTTGTATTGTTCTACATTAAGAGTGTAAGCGGTTGCACGAGTGTTTAAATATAGTCGCTTTAAATTTATGCTCGCCCCGTCCACCCCGTAATAAAACAAGTTACATCTTAAATATTGCGATAAAAATAACCTACTTTATTCTCACATTCTTAAAATGTCAAAGGTTTTTTGGAATAATTAATATAGAAAGTCATGTTGTTTATTATAGATAATAGGAACTTAATATTCAAGTCTAAGTTAAGTTCGTTTATAGGTGGATTTAAGTCTTATTTATGAAATCGCAGTAATGATTAAGAAAAATATATACACACACTTTTTATGTAGGTACAAATTCCCCACGAATGTGAAAACGTATCGTATCAAAAATAATTTGTAACGTCATAAGTTACGGAGGAATCTTTTTCACAAATTCACCAGATGCGACTTCCGAAGCTGAAAAAAAAGATAAACGACGGGAAATAAGTGTCAGCATCACTCACGCCCTTAGTTTTTTCTAGTCTCCCAAACATGGCAGTTCTTTTCTCTTTACATCCGCCGTTTTCCCTCACAAGTAGCTTAGTGATCCACTCCCCTATAGTATCGAGAAAATACAACACGTTAGCTTTCACTATTAAGCTTCTTATATCGTCTGGGATAAGATTACATTGTGTGTATTTATTTAGGACGGCAATTCTCCCTACTTAAGTAAATTAATTACGATTTAGTACGGTACGTTATAGTGATATAATTAAACGTACATGAATTAGTTTTGATTCAGGTTACGAAGAACATTCGTAAATCCTGAGAGTGTTAAAACTACATATAAAAAATGATTCTTTCTTTACTAATTTAGCCTCTGCCATAACAAATTATAACACAAAGATCGTTTAATAGTACAATTTAGAGCTGAATTCGTTACGTCGTGGATTACTTATTAATTAAGTTTTTTTATTATTCCTGGTTTTATTACCCACGAATCATCATTTAATTACTCCATTAGAATAAAATCACATGCATTAAATATATTTACGGTTTTAGTTTAGGGGATTAAAGTTGTCATTGTACACACGAATGTATGAACCTACCATATAACCTTCGCATTGTCCACATTAGAGATGAGGCTTATTCCACATGGCCTAAATACAGATACGTCAAGCCAGCTCTTTGAATAATGACAGTACTACTACTTTAAGAGATTACCTATTTCATAATGGATTTGCTATTCTAAATCAGAAAAATGCATTAATATAGCGACCTATTGATGTGGTCAGTGTTTTGTTCTCTAAAAGATAAACCTAGATTTTTTAAATATATCGAAATCCTTTGGGAAAATAGCTCAATTAACGATAATCTGATTTGTAAACGATATGGATGCCTATCCCTTACGCTAAGACGTTGGAATTTTTCAGCATATTCAAACGATTATTATATTTATTACAGCTGAACTAGGAGATTACGAGCCAAGAAGACATGGTCCAGGGTATGTTTCCGAGTTCCGATTTTTAGCGCATCAAACCCCTGAACTTGAAGGACGAGCTGCCGACATACATAGGACACTGAAGTAAGTTTAAAAATATTGAAAATTAGACGTCTGCGATACAAAATCTCTTCTATTTTGTATAATTCGATTAACAATGTATCTGTGTTGTATATTCTGTATGTCTAAGTGTTTTCGATTATAATGTGTATATGTGTAGCTTTTAGATTACTTATAAATAAATAAAAATGAGTTTAATTTTATTGTTTGTTCAATAAATATAAATGGAATAACAGTTCATAACGTCATTTGCAAACATAATGAAAGAGTATCGATAAATTCTAATGTATCCTATTATAGCTAGATTTAATAGTAAAAAATACTAGTATAGCTGCATCCGCCAAGCATTTGGCATCGCAAAGCCACAATTACATGCAAATTGCGTTTATCTATCGTTTAAATGCGCCACCCAATGCATTTCTTGATAAATGGTTTGTTCTTTTAAATTACGACACAAATGTGTGCTGAATTTACGTTCACCACCCATATCTAGTTTATAATTAGTTAGACTTGGTAAAAAATTTAGAGATATTAATATGGAACTCCTATAGAGAAGGTGAGGTCTAAGTAAACTCGACTAACTTAATTATAACCCACCCTTATGAGCTACGAAAAAATATTGTAAATAAATAAAAATAAAATAATGTTAATTATGGAACATATGATACATGTATCACTTATTCCACGTCATTAAATTTGAATTTGTAGGCATCCCTACTCCTCGGCAAAGAAGACAGAGGGTGTAGGCCGAGAGAAAAAGCCGGCGTAAAAAACTCTCGGTACTCTTTTAAAATATCAAATCATCAAACAACACTTATTTTAAAACAAATATCGCAAATTAATTAGAAGCAGCCTGTCTAGCACTAGTGCCAGGCCCTTTTATCAACTAGATAATCGTTGACTTTATAGTAAGCCTTTTTGTAGTAGTAATGATGCTGTTAAAGCATTGGATATGCTTTAACATGCATATCCAATATGCAACAAGCAAAGTCCGTAGTGCAATATATCCAAGTTTTTTTATTAAAGAGAAATGTGTTTGTGCTTGACAATTAATAAGCAACAGTGCTTAATCGTAGTCTAGATGTGTCAAATTATTATAATCAATCTTTTTTTATAAATATTAAGTTAGTTGTCATAATGATACTAAAGCAACAATGAAAATGTATGCGATTTTTACAGTGGTATTTCCCCCGCGCAGGCTGAACTAAGCTATTTGGACAAAGTGAAATGGCTAGACATGTACGGTGTTGATCTCCACCCTGTCTTGGTAAATAGATTTCGTATTCTCCTTAATAACGAAAAGGTAAATTGTCTGTTCCCGGAGTCTTTGGCTCCATCGATTTAACTTTGAAAATCGAATTTATATAAAATGATCAATGTCTATTTAAATAAGGAATGGGGTATTTGATGACTAGTAATATGAGTTCACAAAAATGGCTTTCTGCCACCATATTTCAACACTGTTATTCTTTTAACGATCTATTTAATGCAGGGCGAAGACAGCGTGGAGTACTTTTTGGGACTGGCGCCAAGTGGCCTGTTGCTTCTACGAGGAAAGCATACAGTTGCCACTTATTATTGGCCGCGAGTTTCCAAACTTTACTACAAAGGACGATACTTTATGATACGCGTCGCTGACAAAAACGTGAGTGAGATATTGCATTAATTACAAGTATATATTATCTGCTATTAAAAACTTCAGGGTCCTATAGTGTTACTTAGCTGTCCAGAAACATAACTTTGTTCTATGATACATAGGTACAGAACAGTTTATAACTACGCCGAATTCTGCACTAATCAACGAGCAAGCATTGCAGCGATTTTCCATAAAAATATAAAGGCATTTTTATTATTACAAAATAAAGAAATTTCTTCGCGATTTATAATGTGATTAATGTTAGAAAGTACTTAAATCTGGCGTAACACGTCAATAGTAGATTTGGTAAAATAAACATTGTGTGAATTGAAAGCTTGACCCGTTTCTCTATCTGATAAGACGTCAGTCAAAAGACGTGGCCTACGTTTTCTTAAGACATTCGTAGCAGGCAATTACAGATAAGTCAGAGAACTAAGCGTGCCATTTACCGCACTGTCGAGTGAAGTGATAACCCACCCTTATTTGTATACGCCTTTGAAGTGTATAAAAATAGGGGAATGAACTTGAAATTGCTTTTAAATTTATTCTCTGAACATTGATCAAAGCCGGAGAATTTTATTTATAAAATTGTCGTCGCTCTTTAAATTTATCTATTAAAATTGTAATGATACGTGACTTTTTATGGGCGTTGTATTTTCTTTTAGCTATTTAAATTCTGAAATAAATTTTTAAATGCCTGAAATTTGGATTAGACGATGACTATAAGCCGAAAAAATAAACGTATGATCAAACTGAAATGACATCGTCGAAATGACAATGACCTTACATAGCCTATTATGGCATTTGTCTGCGTTTCCTATTTTTTTCTAGTATTAACGAATATTATTTTAAATCGTTTTGGTTCTAGAATGACACATCTACCTACGGTTTCGAATCTCCCACGAGATCAGCATGCAGGCACTTATGGCGTTGTTGTTCTGATCACCATAACTTCTTCCGCCTTCAACAATCGTCGCCGGCTTCCGCGGATATATTCACATTGGGATCCAGATTGAGAAATAGGTATATCTAATATTATTCAAATACATCACTTTTTTAAAAATCATAAACATTAAAATGTCAATAAAAAATTGTAGCCGTGTCAAATTGGTTTAATGTATTTTGATAAAATTAGTAGCTTTGTTAGCTTATGCAATAGCAAACATTATTTTTCAGACATAACGCAGACTGATTTTATTTCACATATATTTATTGTTTGAAGATTTCTACTTAAACTAATTTTTTTATTCATAAAAGTTGTTCGTATTTTAATACTACAAATTGAGATGGTAAATCTTATGGAATCTTCTGTATATATCAACTTTTATTTATGACTGAAGGGGTTTGTTTTACTCACGTTCTCTAAACTCGGGGCAAGTTGTATGAAACGTCGATAAAGGAGACATTTCTGCGCCTGTGACATTAATAATGTTTTGACAAGTCGGTGGTCAGACTTTTCTGCGTGACGCGTTCCTCGTACCAAAGACATGCAGATTTCGTCAAGCAAGTGTTAACAAAAAGTTCGACGAAAACGCTTATTCATTATCGCTTAATATTTATTCCACAGTTTTCCAATCGACTTAACGTAATACTTCTCATACAGGAAAATAGCTATGGCCTCCTTTAAATATCCTATTATACATAGGCTAGAGGAACAAAACCGAATTATAAGGCAAACGATGTTTACTGGCTTTCAACAAGCTTATCTTTGTAGTAGCGGGCGCGGTGCTCGGCCCCGACCACCGCCTAACTTCACACGGACTCCCTCCAGGCGATACATACGGCATGCTTCATATACATCTCTACATGACAGTAAGAATATTTCCATTAATGAATAAAATAATTCATACATAAATACTATAAATGGAATAAATTAATTGAATTTGGAATTGGTCCAGTAGTTTTTGTGTTTATTTGTGACAAATATAAAAATACAAATCATTTCTAGTGATCGCCGAACGTGTCTTGAGAGTTATCTAAATTTCAGCCTTTGTTATAAATGAATTAGTAACTGAAAGGATAAGACGGCTTGCTCCTATTCTTAATTCTAGTAAGATTACTAATAATACATACAAAACTTATTCTAAGACATAGTATTTTTTTTTTTTTATAGTATTTATTTTTTTTTGCTACGAAAATAATGTATAATTTTTTGATGCAGCCTGCATGGTTATAGGTAATGTATTAATATAATTATAAGAATTACGTCAATAACACCGACTTGTAAGAAACGATACTTTAAATAGAATGTATATTACAAAAAAACACTTTAATAAAACGATAAAAAGCTTAACAGAATACGCAAAAAAATTGTTCGTTGTATTGATAAGTCTTCTAAGCTAACAACAGCACTTCTATTGACATTCTTACACGAGAAAATATTATTTTCTAGAAAAATAAACATTTGTTTGTTCTTTCACGCTATTTTACATTTAGAATCTAGTATGAAACATTTATCAAGCGACTTAAACACAAAAACAAGTTAATAAATCTTGACAACGAATAAATCTCTATAGTGTAAGGGTCAACGCAAAAACACATTCAATATTTCATATATGAAATTGTATATTAATTGGAGCCTAAACCTTTTCAGTTCCAAAGTTAGAAGACTTAAGAATAAAAGATTGCCCCCCTGAAATGAAACAACCTACCTCAGTTCACCGTCCCAACTCGTAAGTATTCAAATTGATTTAGCTAATATTTTTTAAATTTCCTTACATCCTTGATCATGCTATTTTTGCTGCGTCTTTAATTAACTATAATTTTCTTGAATTGTATGCTACTACAGGATTGTCATAAAGTGCTCGAGGTAAATCATATTTCATTTATTCATATAGGTTATTTACACTTACGAACGTCATTACACAATTATGGTTCTAAATTTACATTTACTACCAGTTCCCAAATAAAGGGCGTACTTGCTAGGTTAACAGGCAAGATACTTTTCTTTTTAATCCAAGTTTTCTGTTTACAAAGAAATTATAAAGAACTGTAACCATTACACAATACTTTACTCGACATATTGTATCAATTCGTAAAATAAGAAACGCTTAGTTATAAGTAAGCATGGCGCAATTTAAAAACACATAGTCGATCAAGATTAGATTAACTAACCTAATAATTTGATAAAGCCTAAATAACAGAATCCGTCTCGAGATCTTAATTACGTACACTATGTAATTTTTATTTAAGCTTGAATTGGTAGTCGCTATCCTTGTGATGAAAAAATAACATTGCTCGACTCCTAGATTTATGGAAGGCGCTCGAAACTCAAGATGTTGAAACATTTTATAATATAATAATCAAAATAAATTTCTGTTTCTTTATAACTTATTTTATTTCTATAAAAATCTTTTGTTGTTTAAAAATGTAACGTTAGCAGAATAACTAGTGAGGAATAGGGAAACTGAAGGAAATCAAAATTTTTTTTGTGAGTCTGATAGAGTACGCAACAAGCCACCGGACATCAATATTGGGTTTAAAAATTGCCTTCTACGTTAGTTAAGTGGCACTTTTCATTTGAAGCGAACTCGCATTCATTCGGAACATACGAGCACCTGGATACTGTATTAAACTGAAGCCTTCTACAAACTTCGACTGCATTTTCATGGTAGTATGTCAAGTGTGTAAAAATACATATATTTTATTGACAACATTTTATTTATTATGACTAATTGGAAATCCGATGTATTTTTCAAATATTCTTGGTTAAAACTAGGGATGCATCGATACGCTTGTTTGCCGATACGATACCGATGCCGATACACTTATAGGAATATCGTCGATACCGATACCGATACTAACGCTTATTGAATTAAAATTTAATTAAGGTAAATTATATCAAGTTAAGTTAAAGTTTATAATTTTTATTAAAAAAATATACATATATACAAAAAATAGTCAAAAACTTTGAATAATTTGAAAGGTTTTGTTACTAAAATTAAGAATTAAGAGTAAAAATTAAAATAACATAAAATAAATAACTGTTAATAATTAAAATTAACAATGATAACATTGTTGTAATTCTGTATTTTATTAAATTTGGTATCGAAAAAATACTACTCGTGATAGCAGTTAAAAGCCAACTAAATGCGCTAAGCGTGAAATTTGAAAAGTGTCGGTGAATCGGCAATGAAAATATCGCCGATGCCGATATATCGGCAAACCCAAAGTATCGCCGATATATCGGTATCGGCATCGGTATCGGATGCATCCCTAGTTAAAACCTTGTCGAGAGTTCAGAATAAACAATAGTAGGTACTACTCTGGTATAATCTGTCTATATAGGGTTTCACTACTAAATTACACATAGGCTTTTGAATTTATTTGTACAAATAAATGCAACATCTGGTATAAATAAGTACCTACATTGAAATCATTTGCCAACTTCATTATTTGAGAATATTATTAAAACAAAATTTTCTATTCTTAGTTAAGAGGGAAATCAAGCATTGATCGATTGCAATAAACAACTAAAACGATAATACTAAAAAACGCTGGCGAGAAAACCTAACATTTTATACACATTTTTGATACATGTTTTATTTTATTTATTGTTAATGCCATGATAGAGACAGTACATGCACATGTATATTTCTCTTGTACATTCATAGTGTTACACTAACCAGTCATAAAATCAATTTATGTTTACCATTCCGGCTTTTCAAAATACTATTTTATTTTGCAAACGTCGAGTTGTAAAGAATTTTTAATTGCCCATATGCAGAATCAATCATCAAACTTATAGTATTCCTGTTAGGAATAGATCTATTCATATATTTCAATAGCGTAACTAAACACTATACACCTCAACCTCAAGTACATTAAATTAGAATTTCTTAGCGTTGTATATTTTATAGCATCAACGGCGAAGCAAACTGTGAACCCATACATACAACGGGTGGATCGCCGCGATCAACGCGGTCAGCACCGGCGCGTCGTGGTTTATACTCCGCTTCACCAACAGCCCACAGACCACCGCCTGCACCCAGACACAGATCTGCGTCCGTTGATTCGCAGAGCTCGAATGATTCCAGGTCTAATCGGAAGTACGTTTCTTCTTAAAAAGTTTTTTTTGTAAATCAATTTTTAAAACTTCGCTTTCAGATATATTTGATGTCTTTACTTATATTATTGAGTAGGTGATCAGTACTAAGACTGCTTCTGTGTATATTTGGGTCGTAGTCATGCCGGTTTTACGATGTTATCCTTTGCCCTTATATTTAGGCTTTCTATATCGCTAAATAATCCCACTGTTAGATACTTAAGACTATAACAAAACAACTTTACTAGAATTGGAAGACATCCCTTACTCAACCAACGTAAAGCTTTTAATATTTTTCAATCTCTAATTCAATAAAGAAAATGTTAACAGCGCAATATTTTGGTAAGATTAATTTCGGAATTTTAATGCCATAAAATTTGTTAATTAGCTTTCTATACAATTATTTTAAGAAAATAATCTCGATATTTTTATTTCATTTCCAAACCAAAGTCGTTTCAAGAACCAAAATTCTTAGAAGGTTGTAGGCATGTGGATTGTAGATGAATATGAACATGCTGAAGAACTGATATATTGATTAATATTATTGTCATTAAATATCTATTAAAGTTTTATTTTTTAACAGATATAAACGTGAATTAATATGCAATAGAGACGTCTAGTGGTTTTCGTAAAAATATTGATAAATAAAAAAACCTCTAGGCACAGACATAGATCGCGGCGTCAGCAATCAGACGCGGAAAGTGAATTGTCGCGCGGCTCCGGCCGGTCCGGGCGAAAACATCGACGTCACCGGTCGCGTCATAAGCACGACTCAGCTTCAGAGAGGGATGAACCACAGCCTGAATCCAAGTGAGTATTTCACAAAGTTCTTTAATTATATAAAAAAAAGTTAAATTATAGCGGGGACAGCGGGCGTAAGGTTCCTATTAAAAAAAATAGGATTCAGTAAATATTACTAGAATAATCACTTGAGTCGCCGAAAGTTATGAATAGGTAGTATATGCGTAGTTTATACCGTGTTTTAGCTGTCAAATAATCTTAATAAAAAAAATGTATGAATGGTCTCAATAGAATATATGAAAAATATTTTTATTATTCGCGGGTCGACAACGGTTGAAGTGTCAAATTCAATAAATGCTCGTTAAAAACCTTTCCAAGCAATATCTTTCTTTTAAATTATTATAAAATTGTGAATCTTTTTGTAATTTTAACCATAAGATGGTTGCAAAACATGATTTTCTATTTCTTATTCATGTGTGTAATTTGAAGTTATCAATCAATATCTAAAGTTTTAATAAGAGATCTCTTAAAGTATGAGGCAATCAATATTAAGAGAAGTCCTTTAACAGCCGAATTAGATATGGAGAAAAAACATCCCACTAATCTTTAGTACTACGTAATCAGATTTTCGTGTTTTCAAAACAATTTGTCTCACCCGGAATCAAACGCTTAAACTTTCGAGTTTAATATACTGCCGTTAACGAAAAATGTTTTAGAGAATTTAATAATTTTCTATTCAGTGTGAAATTTCGGATTTTTTTATAAATATTTTAGAAGCGTTAACCAACTATAATATTAGATAATTGGAATATTACACTGATAAGACTCATACAAATATGTTTTTAAAATTAGATTACAAAATTGTCGACAGGGTTCCCTGAGCAATTATAGTCCTGACCGTCGCTTCGTTTTTCAAAAGTGAATTTCAACTCCTCGCTTTGTGTATACTATTCTCCATAAATACTTTGCATAAGGAAACTCGTATAAAATATAAAACGTCGTCAAATCCTTAATAAAAACGGCTACTAGAACCGTTCGCTTCATTCGTTGAAAAACTTCAATTTATATCTTTAAGAACTGTCCAATGCATATTATTTTTCATTAAATGAGGACCTTTGACAAGCAAAACGCGTCTAAAATATACTGGAAAATTCGTGGAAGCCATATCTTGAATAAAAAATGGCTACTAAAGTACCTTTCGCTTCATTTGTTAAAGCACTTCAATCTATATCTTAAAGAACTGGTCATTGCGGGTTATTAATGGCTTAATTTCTTTCAGAGGGTACGAGCTAGTCGACTCGGAATCACAATGGAAGGAAGTATTAAGACAAACGGCGGGCGCTGGAGTGCAAGTAAGTGCACTGCTTGATTGCCCTTTTAATTAACTTTATGATGCAGATTATCTTTATTATTTATTTCGTGCTCAGCTTTAAGTGTTATTGTCGGATTAAATGGGTAATCATTTGAGACTGTTTAGTCATTTAATTTGTTTATAAGTCGTAAGCTTCGTAGTATATTTTATTTAGGATTGTGTGTAGAGGAGATATTCGATAATTATAATGATTTTCTTGTCTGTAATAATATAATTACAAATAAGACACGCAAAGACTTTGGTATCGTTATTTTTTTAAATTCCTATCTATTGCACTTTTGTTTGGATAATGTTGCTAGGTACATACATTTACACGAAACAAAGTCACGTTTGTTTCATACAGTTATTCGAACAAAATTCAAATATTCCCTATTTTTTCTATTTGTCACAGAATATGCTACCGAAATTTAAAAGCCAACAGTCATAGTTGACTTTTATTCATAGACTTATTTGCACAGGTTGCAAACGTTCGTCGTTCACAAATGGAGCCGGAAATCGGAACGCATCGATCATCGCACAGACCACGAAGACACAGGAAACATCGGTAAATATTAATATTCTCATACACAAGTCTCAAATGGTTAAATGCAATGCAATTATATTATTATTTATTACGTTTGGGTAATTTTATAGTGAAACAGGAAAAATAAAGACTAAATTTTAAGTATGATGATTCTATCCCATTTTAAAATAACCGCCTTGGTAATTAAAATAGCAATAAGGCAAAAGCTATAAAGAATACGCGTCGGCTATATGGAGGACTTGGTTTCGTGAGTTATTAACCTTCTGAATTAATAGCAGAAACGTTGATATTTATATTTTTATAAAATTCTCGAACATCGGTATTTATTAAAGTATTATAATGTAATTCATGTGTAAATTATTTAATATTTCTTCTGTCAACTGAAATAGAGTAAGAACTACTTACAATAAAGAAGCTTTAATAAAAATTTATTTTATAAAAAATGGCCCTCTATCTAGCTCGGGAAGTTTGTTCAAACTGGTATCATTTTAAGTTTTAACCCGAACCAACTTGGCACGCGTCCTAACCTCTTTGATAGCTTTGCCACAAACCGTTAGCAGTAAACCTAGAGTTTAACAGAGCCATTTTAAAAATACTTTAGCGCTTTTTATTTGAAAAATTCGGACTAGGTTTTGTTAATTATAAAGAAAAAAATACGCAAGAAATTCTGACTTAAGGTTAAAACTAAAATAGTTTAACAATCGATTTATTTTCTGTTTGTTTTTAATAATATCAACTAATACTTAGTTGGTCTATGGCTTATTTTATTACTTTATATAAACAGGAGATCAAATAAATACTTAAAACTCTAATATTTCTTTTAAATAATTGAAATAGGTTAAATCACGGCTCCTTCAAAGACCAGTTAAGTATGACCATCATCCTCAGCCACCTAATTTTATTAAAAATGGTTCAATTATAAAAAACTCGTCTCTTAATTGTATTAATGCCCCTCTAGATCACGGTCCGGTTCGCCAAACGAAAAAAAATGGCTGCCGACTGAGTTGAAACAGCACTTAGAGTTTTCCCTTGTGGATACTACGGGTATGACTGAAGAGCAGTTAAAAGAGATACCGTACACAGTTGTTCAGACCAGCCACGCTCGTCACACTAAACTCCGGACTACTTCTAAGCATAAGCCGTAAGTCTTCCGCATTTACTTATTTAATTAAAAACTGTAAAATAGAACTTATTTTTTTGTTTATTTAGCCATTACGGCAAATAACCTCAATGTGGCAAGTATTTACTCTTATTACTTAACTATACAAAACAACAATTTGTAACAAACAATCTCAAAAACTATTGCAACGATTTCAAAAATTCTTTCGCCATTGCAATGGTACTTTACTAACCTTTTAAAAATTTTGACCAATTTATTCGTTACTAAGAAGAAAATTACACGTGATATAAAACAGTTATTTTTATTAGATTTTAGAATATTTTTCAAGATATTTTAAGAACATACCGGAAGTACTAAATTAGGCACGAAAATGTTACATATTACGCTTAACTATATAACTCACGTATTAACTATTATATTATATAACAATAATAACTATTTCACACTGTATTAATCTGTGTAAAATTTCATCCACATTAAATGTGGATGGTAAACTTCCACGAAACTTTAGCATTTATAATGTAAGTTGGATTTCTCACGAAAAGTATATACGTATATATAACGGGTGTCTCAAAAGAAACTTTACATTTATTTATTAAGCGTTATGTGAAAATGTTAGATGACTTCTTGGTGCCTAAACTTCAAAACTTTTCTGGCTATAGCCAAAGAACATAGTTCCAGCAGGACGGAGCAACGTCACACACGTCCAATACGTCTCTGCCACGTGTTCGTGAAATTTTCTCAGGCAAATTGATCTCCAGGAGAGGTGACATAAATTGGCTCAGTCCTGATTTAACCCCTATGAATTTTTTTTTATGGGGTTATCTTACATCTAAAGTCTACGCCAATAAGCCGACTTCTCTGGCGCAATTTAAAGAAAATATCCGTCACGAAATGGCAGCCATCACTGAGTCCACGTGCCGAGCCGTCATAAGTAATTTTATTGTTCGACTAAATGAGTGCCGCGAATATATTATTTTTAAAAAATAATTTCCCAAAATGTGTACTTTAATAATGAATAAACCCTTTTTTGATACACGACTTACTTTTTTTAATCGATCAACTCAATATGAACTTCCTTTTGAGACATATGTAGGTTGTATATCGTTTAATAAGAATTAAGAGCTTTGGACACACAATTTTCATATAATAATATTTTACCTACCTACGTGCCTGCAAAATATTTTTTCCAGTTCGTGACGAGAAACTTGTTCGCAGTTAGATTAATTCCTATCCAATTTATTTTATTTATCCACAGTTGTCATTAGTACTATTATCAAAACCAGTGTTAAAAATTTCATACATTCTTCAATATTGAATCTTGCGGCACCAGCCCCTCGATCACCTATCAGAATAAAGTAATTGTATTATTTATTTTTATTTATTTTACGCAGGAATGAGCACGGATCTCTGTCAAGGCGAGAGAAGGGTCACAAAAGTGATCACGACAATCACAATCAAGGCTCACTCAGATCGGTCTCAAGCACTCTCAGCGCGCATAGGACTAACGAGAAACATGGAAGGTTCGACTTTGCCTATTATCCCTTCTTATTGCTTTGTCCTCTGAAACGATACTCATCTTTGACGACATTAATGACATACAACTTTATCGTTGTTGTAACTTGTAAGATAACTTGGAACGACTTACGGTTCTGTGCCTTCGTTTAAACACACCAAATGAGTGTGTATACTATTATATCTGATAGTAAGATTTATTTCTATGGGTTGAGTGTACAACACTGAATTTAGGGAGCGCTATAAAAAGTCGAAAAAAGGTTTTATGTTTAAAAAAGAGATGTCAAATGTTATTTTCATAGACAAATCTACGACTTATAGCATAGCGACTACGATTGCTTTAAATAATATCAAGTTATTTATTACTGTCTGCTGTCGTAACTAAAACTACTGTACCATTACATACTTTGTTGGATATAGCTATCCGACACAAAATAAATTCACTGTTAATAACGAATTTCTTTTTTTAACTTTATTCTGCTTTGGCGAATCGTCGAATATCGTGCGAATAAGTGTAAACAATAATTAACAAACATCTCGTACCCTTAAAGTTTCCGTCTTATGGAAAATTTTCAGTACGAGGTTATGAAGTTCTCTCGAGAGTTCTAAATATGAGCAAAGATAAGGCTTTGTCTTAGCCAACAAATATTTTTATATAAAATAAACTTTATAAAAGGTAACATTGCAGACAGTCTCGTAAATTTAATGAGACATGACAGATACTCAGAGTATTTTCATTGCAATTTATCAGAAACTGCTATGGAACCTATGAGCGTTAATTTCTGTTCAGAAACGTTTCTTTTTGTTAGCTGCGGTAGAAATGGTGTGGATTGTATAATATTTTGATGATTATTTGTCAAGACTAGACGTTTAAACTAACTGACTACTAAGTGGTTAATTTTATTGCACATATAAAAAAAATACCGCAATCATTTATGTCAGAATTCTCAACTATTTAGAAAAAGCATAAAAAATTGTTCCAGGCGGATTTATCCTTGCTACGATGATCCAGCGCTTCGTACAGGCAACGACTTCCTCTCAAACAATGGGTACAAGGGCTCAGTGACTACGCCAGTAAATAACAACCCTTATAGTCCAGTCACAAACAGTAATAGCAATAGTTCGAGCGGGGAATTGATTGGGAGCGCGCGAGTTTCGCACGAGCACACGGACTCTGGATTGGGAGCTGATCAGGACTACGCATATTCTTCTGAAAGGTGAGATTACTCATAAGCCCAAAAAGCATCAACCGATTGCTATCATATATAAATAACTAGTCATAATATACTGTTTAAAGTGTTATGTAGCGAACATTTATAAAACCAATGGTGATTGTTACGCGCTAATACCGTGTCTATGTCGATTTTTAGTGCCATAAAATAAATAATATATGCATTATATGGATTTGTAATGTGTTTGTGTGAGGATAAATATAATCCCCTGAAATTATTTAGATTTTTAGTTGCTTAGTTTGTATCGCCCTCTGAGTATAGACCAGGATGACGTGGTTATAGACTTCACAATAAATAATTGGATCGTTTTGGAAAAAGCAAAAATCTGACCGTCTTCTTGCTTATAATAAAAATGGTTTGGCAAGTAGAAATTATCATCCTTGAAAAAAACAAATTCATTTAAATTAGATTCTCGGTAAGACCTTTATTACCAGCTATTTAAGACGAGATTTGCTGGTCATTATGATCAGGCTTTGCTTTATTCCCCTTAGGTCTTCAGACAGCGCGAAATGCGGCGCGGGCGCTTCCCTGGCTCCTGTGAGTAGGGCGTGGGTTGCCGAGGGGGTGGGGGTGTGGCGGCGTCCACCGGCTGCGCCCCGAAGGGTCTCAGGCTCCCAGCGCTCACTTGTCTCCGTGGCGAGTGATAGCGCAGCCACTAGGAGACATACGCCTGTACACCCCCACCCTGGCTTCTCTCTCTTCGTGAGTGCTTTGCTTTCTAACCGATTGGTGGCCCTCGTAATAAGTACAATAAAATCGATTATGCCATAAACTGTCAGAAATGTTTTAGTTTTATAAGATGGAAGGCAATTAAAAAACGAATAAAAGCCATTGTCCATGGACAGCTGAATAGTGTAGTACATTGCCCAGATAGGATACACAGGATAAGATTTTCTAGAATGCATTTAATCCAGCTGTCTAAGCTTACTTTATATTTGTTGATAATTAATTTATTCATGCTAAACGGTCCTTCGAGCCGGATATGATTGATCACTTTTGTAATTCAATATTATAATTGATGTTGTAAAATAAAAATTCTGTAACGATTACAACGTGAAAAATGTCATATAGTCAAAAGTTAATAATTTGAACAAATAAGGGACTTTTAGATATATCAGATAATAAGTTCAAACACATTACGAGGGCTGCCGTGACCGCAGCTCCTGTTTCTGGGCCACTAAAACGTTAATTTTGTACAGGCTGCTGCTATGTAATAAAGGCCATTTCATGACTTCTTTTTAATATCAGAGATTTCCAGTAATGAACAATCAGAAGAATTTTAAAATGGAAATTCTATTTCATCACTCTTGATCATTTTAATTTTAAATTTAATCACGCTCCGCTGAACTTGCTTTAAATGGGGCTTAATAAGTCTATGGTATATTAATCTTATTTCTGTAAGAAAGCAATATTTATGAAACACTATGCCGTTGGGTAAAATTTTGGGTTCTTCATATATATATTTAAAATCAACTTCACATTGACAAGTAAGTTGATATATATTTCTAATTTGACAGTGAAACGGAACATAAATTTGTGAATTGGTTTGTTTGCGATACCTTGACCAATAATAAGTTAGTTATACCCAAGATATATACAACATTTCGTCAATAATTACGTACGTATGAAGTGTTCCGTTTCACTGCGTGTAAATTGCACGCATCGGTAGTTTGTCGTATGATTGGGCAGAAACACGCTAGCAACAACAACATAGGCGACAGCGCTTCCTTGGCGAGACGTTATATGCGGCCTTCGCGCGAATCTCGCGACTGCAACGCGAATTTGCCCCGGACCCACGCCAGGCATATACGACACGACAACACCCTCGACATAATACTTAAACCCCTTATTGAAAGCACACAGTAAGTATAATTGTGTACAGGTGATGCGACTTACGACCTTATTGATATTTTTAATAAAAATCATATTACTTCTTAGTTCTATCTGTTACCAAAATTTTTGTCGTTACATTAAAATTCTTAAGAGTCGTAGTCGCATCAAAATCTTTGTGTTGCATCGTAGCGGAATGATTGCACGTTCGCCCCACCCCGATTGCAGGTATTCGCATGCCGGTGAAGGTTTAACTAACAATTAACTAACCACTAACTGAACCCATTTGTGTTTGTGTTAATTTGTGTCACTAATTGTCCAGGTTTTTTAGAAGAAGGTGTATTTTATCTTTTTTAACAGGCTTCAGAGCAACTGAATCTGGCGATGGGGGAGACGTCGGATGGCAAAGGAACTGAAATGAGCACAGAGTTGTAAACTACGCTAGCGAAAGCGCAGTTGTTGTTTTCTATGTAATTATATTTGTAAAATAAAAAAAGCAATGTCTTTTGAAAATCTTTTATCTGGAAATGGATTTGTCCACTTGTAGGACGATATAAAATATTTTTGTGCCAAAGAATCGCTAGACGTATGCGTATTTGAGTATAATATTCGTAAATAAAATAATTAAGTCTGTTTAGATTTTTTATGAACTATTCGTTTTTGTAAGTATTTATGCTCTTAGCACTGGTACGCAGGACACCGGAATCCCGGGTTCGAGCCTCGGTTATTTTTTATCAGAGGAATGGGTGGTCTAAATAATATTCAACGGCTTCAATGAATGTTTTAGAAAAATGTATTGTATGTACTCCGTGTAATATTTTTCTAACTTATTTATTCCATAACGGGTATAGACGTATTACTAGCATCTACTTATATACTAAGTATGGTATAAGTAATTGTGTACATTTGTTACGTAGATTTAAAGGTTACGTATAAGGCGTAGGGTTATCAAAATTCAGTCGTTATCAATGGCTGCTATAATACGATTTTTTCTCGTAGTCGATGTCTCCAGTATTCAAGATAATTTCATATTCCATGGCCAGTGCTGATTTTTAAATTTAGAATAACAAACTTCACGAATATTAAAAATACTGTTTTAGAATCAAAAAAGTCGTGAGAGAAAATCGTAATCGGCGACTTGTACTAATTTATTTGCGTCTGACTTCACGCGATAATATTGCTATATACCCGATGCGATCTCAGCATAAGAATTCAAATGCTGTTGTTTTTAAATGTTAATTAACAGTCAATTAGAACTGTACAAGACTGAAGTTGATTTATAAATTTCTACAATCCCTGAATTCCAGTTCGTAACTTATGTGTACATTCATGATGTTCAATATTAAAATTCTTATTTACAAACCATCGACTTTTTGTTTTATATCCTTTGAAAAATTAAATTTAGTAAAGCATTTTTCTAATAAATAACCTATATATGCAATAATCTAAATAATTGATAATAAAATTTCACATTATCCTACAAAGGTATCATAAATGTCCCATGCGAATTTAATATACTAGCATTGTATAATAACTACATAAATCCTCATCAGACTCCCTGTTAATTAATGTTAATATCGAAGGCGATTATCGATTCAACAAAGGTATAGCGTATTAATTAAACTGTCGCAGATATCGGATGGACTATTACTACTAATGAGGATTTCATGAACTGAAGTTTTATTCTTTGACAGTTATTCTACATTAGTTCATGCCTTGTTTATGTTAGTACACATTGACCCATTTTCTCTTTAGTACTTACGATAGTTATTATTATGCTGTAATAATAATTATGGCAAAGATGTTTTCACTAAAAACTAAAAAATAACAACCCCTAGCAATACGTTTTAATTCATAAAAATAATTTAAACAAAAGGAAATTTTATTTGTAATCACGTCCTTCGTATTTAGAAAATATATAGGTTAGCTATAAATCATTTTATCATCGTACCCTAAGAATTATTATTAATTGATATTATATACTATTAAATAATTTTTTTGTGAGAATTAATCACATGAACGAAGCTCCCAAACATAAAACTGCATTAGGATCATATGACATGTCAGTGAAATTCAAATAACTAGACAAATTTTGTTATAAAAGATAAAAAAGATGAGAGATTTAAATCCAGTTAGCCTGTCCTGAATTCATGTATTGAAAAAGCTTGTATGTTCCCGTTCGAGCTCAATTGGCTGACATGAGAAAAAGTCTAAAAAGGTGCCATCCCGTCTGCTCCGATGTCCACTATTCGACGAAGGGTGAAAACTCATTACCAGTGTTTAATGAAAGGGTTCCCGGGGCGTGTATGATTACTGGTTAATTGAAAGGCGTAAAATCAGAGTGCAGACAAGGCAATCCCGTAAATTGGAAAGTGAAATTGCGTGTTGGCGTAGACGTATACATGTTATCATTTTAGCATAAATTAGATTCGAACTAGACCGAATTAAAATGTGTCTTGTCATAAGTATATTTGCTATTCAGGATTTTATGAAAGGTTAAATATTGTTTTTTTTTAATAATTGTCTCGGTTTGTTTCCCAGCTTAAAAATATTTGTTTTCTTTTTAAAGCACTAAAACTACTATGTCATAGAAGCTTATGAAATAACGGTAAGAAGATGCAAAATGTGTCTGCCCGGTGCCTCATTGGAGATTCAGGAGAAATTTATTAAATTGCGAGAAACAGTAAAAAATATCATTTATTCAAAATACATTTCTAAACATTATAGAGAAGACACCTTAGCTGTAATCTCGCTGAGTGCACATCATATATAATGTTTAAGCGGGAGCTTATGGCCCCCGGTATTTAGCATTTATTGCTACAGCGAAACGTCGTCCGTATTAAAACGTATATTTATTTTATTTTCCTTGTTTTGACATTCTGTAATTCGAACCAAATACTAAAAAAGAAATGGAATTTTTAATAGAAATGTTTTGTAATTTAAATAATTTAACTTTGTTTTAATTAATTTAAATAATGTTTTAATTTGTATGGAGTTTGGTTGTAGAAATGTTCTGGTGTCAAGGAGAAGAAGTACCTATGCCCTTATTCTTTAAAATGCCCATTCTCCAAAATTGCTTAAGCAGCAAGCGTGAAGCAATTCCACGTTTAATGATTTTTAAACTTATATTAGCAAGTACAAACTTATGCCTAATAACAGCAATAAAAATCGCTAGGCTGAAACATTAACGTTGCTATCTTTTTAACAGCGCAAATACGTACAAGGGGAAAATTTTAACAAGTGTTTGAAGTGCAATTTTCCTTAAGTGAAAAGGCAAAACGTTTCGAAACAAGAAATAAATATACTCTGTAAATGATACTATGCTAAGTATCGTGAGCAAAGCTTGGAGTTGAAAGAATTTAAAGTAATGTAAACACGAAAAGTTTGCTTTCGAGTTGAGGCAAGCCGGAAACACATTCGGAGTCAACTGCCTGGAAAAATTAATTCGAAGCTGCGGTAGAGACGTAGGGCCGGTCCTCTACAACTTGCCTCAACCTTGCCTTTTCAAGATCGCTCTCGTGCAGATTTTAAATATTGCTCCCGCGACAAGTGGAACAATTATTGTACTGCTTGTTACACGTGTTCACTTTTCGTTACTCAACGATTCCCATATAGGTAAATGGTTAGTGCGGAAACATTAATTCCTTTTTAATTTTATGCTTATAAATATAAATTATACATTTTTATTGTCTTTTTTAATAGCAAGAGCAGAAATAGGCTTTCCTACTAATATTGCATATTGATTAATTTTGACTTCAAGCATCCCGTTTGATAAGATATGATTGCAATAATTAAAAACACAAATTTATTAATCACAATTATTCGCAATATATGCAAATTGTAACGTTGAATACAGCTCGTAATATAGTCGCAATTAGCACAGTGACAATGACATTCAAAAGTGCTAATAGAATGCGGAAACTATTCGGTCCAATGCATACTGTTCATTACAAAAGATCGACATGTATGTCGCTTTCAATGTGAGCATTTGAATGGCAATATTCGAATAGTTTTAAATGAAAGGTTTGAATATAATAATATTAGTATGAAATAGATTATACATTAATTTGTTATTTTGTTTTGCTGGAAAACTGTGTTTCACATATGCAATTTAATTTACGCCGGAAATCAAACCTAACCCAGGTTGTATAGACTAAGCGTTACCAATAAGCTATCGAGGCGAATAAACATTAAAAAACATCCAAAATTTTAAATATTAATGTTCTGATTTGACTTTCTAGTTCATAATATTTAGTCATCAATCCAATAAATACAAACGATAATTATTGAGAAACTTTAAAACTATTATGTCTGTTTTCATTTTAGTCTCTCATTTCAAAGGTAGGCCCTTTTATATTAAAAAAAAATCAATACCAAAATGCACGGTTGCTAAAAATTTAATCCAATTAGAACGCGATTTCCTTATAAAATATTTCAACGTCAAAATTAATTTAACAAACAAATTAACATCCTTTGACTACACAATGTAATTGCTTCCGATTTTAAATTTGAATTTCCTATTTGGCTATATTATATTTTTTAACAAACTTTAAAAGTTCTTTGTAAAAAGTTAATTCAATTAATCTTTTCTTTGACTTGAATATTAAAAACAATTCGCATCATCTGGGTAGTAAATATTTCTTGCTTAAGTATTTATTTTGGAGAATGTAGTAACTTGTATATAAGTTAGTATAAGTTAAGTATAACATTACAAATCGCACCATACAACTAGGTACAGCTGTTAGCTGTTGTGCAGCTATATGTCAATAACAGATTAAATATGCGGGAGGATACTTAGTGCCAATTCTCGAAAACCCATTATATTAAAGAAAAATAAGTAAGTTACTATTACATGTTATTGCAATGTCGTGGTAAATTACGCCGCTCGTAAATGTATGTCACACTACAATATTGAATATAGTCACCTTGTAAGGAGCTCGGTTATCAAAGGGCGTTAGGTGATTAAGGGCTTCGGATTCAGAAATAACGTCTGATTTAGCTTTGTACCAACATTCAGGAAATGTTACACTACATACGAACGTCTACGAATGTTTCAGTACTCTACATGATAACCTGTCATATAACTCGAGAAGTTCAAGTAAGCCGGTGACTTCGAGCTCGACTTACGACGTTACGAATAGAACTTTCTACATTAATAATATTCTTTATAAATGATGTTCCGTTTTTGTTATATCAGAAAAGGTGAAGACAGTTTTCCATTTTCTATTCTTCGTATTTCGTGAATAATTGGACATAGTTTAAAAAAACTATAAATATAATTTATGTCAGTTTATAGTCTTTGTATATGGCTTCTCTGTCTGTTGCTTGATTCGATTTCCGGGAACGGATTTTTTTGTTTGAAAGCATATTAAACATTTCACCAAAAAGTGTGCCCAATTGTCTTCATAGAGAATCGACCTTTTTATTAATATATGTTCGTTTGAAATAAGCGTATTAAAAATATATTGCGATTCTTTTGACAAGTGATGTGCCTGAAACAGGAAGTAAAATTTTCATTCATCGTTCGGAAATTTAGACAAACTACACCTATTTTTGGACATGAGCATTGGACAAATAGATTATAACCTATCGAAGAGTGATTTTCCTTAATACATCCGTTCGACTTTATCTTGTTTTAGAAATAACAAGCGGATGTCTCGATCCTTCGTAATAACTGTTTTGTTATTAATGTCTTTATACGGTTCTCCAATTATCTCGTAACAGAACACCCCTCGTGATTCAATAAACGGGAAACCCTCGCTTTGCCACGCCTGAACGTTGTATGTTGCACAATATATGTATTTTATGTGTGGCGACTTTTGATATAAAAACGTCTACCTAGTTTATTTGTACAAAATTTTGAAAGATACAAGTAGTTTACTACGGAGTTGATATACGAGTATTTGTATGAAGTCTCGTAACCACAGACATTGTTATTTTGCATTTATATTTAGTAAAGTCGATTATCGTAGTGCGGAAATCGTGGCTATGTTTTCTTTTGAAATAATAATTTATTGCATCATCAAGGTTGATTGATACCTACTTGCTCAATCAGTGATGATATTTCACTATGCTTAATGTCCGTTTTATCATTAATTAACAGTGAGCAGTGTTGGTCTAGTAGGTAGCAGCGATTCCTGAGGTCGTACGTTTGAACCTCGCTTGTACACCCTATGTCCTTTCTGTTTATGTGCGCAACTAACGCTCGTACAAAAAGTCAACGGGTGTGTCAGGCAAAAAAAATATGATCACGAAACAGATTAAAAAAGCTGAAGCCAAGACCAAGGGTTGTAGCGCGACTGTTTTTATTATGAATATCTCAAGATGTGATGAGTTTTGCAAATTGTTTTGCAGGATGTGGTTGCAACTACTTACAAACATTTCGTAAAACAAGAAAACGTGGCGATTTAAAATATATTTTATCTTGATTTTGTTAAACGCACTCTTAACCAGCCTGCTTAATTTAAAATTGGCTCATATTTGTGTCTTGTAAGTTAACCAACAGTATAACGAATACTTTTATTATTATAAAAAATGTAAAGCAATATTCTATTGATTATTTTTCCGACCCAAATGTCGACCAATAAAATTGCACCATTCGACGTCACGTGGTACAACCTACATGGTATTATACTGATAATTTTTTGAAAATTTTCTCTGGTAGTTGCTTCAAGAAAAGTATTAAGTAGTTGTTTTATTCATTATGAAATTCTTATTTGTTAACTGTACATTTCGTCTCATGGTGCAATTCTATTGGCCGACATTTGGGTCGGAAAAATAATCCCTAATTTTTTGAAGCTCTTGCGGTATTATAAGTGAATATTTATTCCAAACGTGGAGAATAATCGACCGACTCAGCAACAATTTATTCGCAGGTTGTACTGCAGACTCTAGGTCTGAAACTGTCGTAATGTAGCATTTGCTTGTCAGCAATATATCCATTTCGGCTCAAATTTTTCACAGAAGTCCTACTTCCATTTGAATGTTTTTAATTACAGAAATTGCTAACTAACCAGGTCAAACAAAGTAATGGATCTAACGAACGACTAGGATCGTTGTGAGATTTATTTTTTTGTATCTGAAGGAATGTGCAAGGTAATTGAAATAGCAATCAAATGCTAATAAATATCGCATATTATAGCGAATTGTATAATTGGTAATTTATTTCTTTAAAATCACCCTTAATCCATATTATTTTCACTGGGCAATTAGTGAGTTTCAATCCATCATCAAACAACGGCTTCTGCCAAACTATGGTATTTTGTTTCATTTCTTGCCAAGTTCATCCAATTCCATCAAAAGAAATTGAGCAACTGTTATTAAATGTTGATGGCGAAAACATTATAGATGTTTATTAAAATTCTCTTAACAAGTAATGGAAATTCCAATTTTCGTAACGTTACTTTAATAAAAATAAATTTTTTGCTTACACTACGCGCTACATTGTGGCGCATTGTTATGAGATGGGCAATTAACCTGAAAACACTCAAGTTGAATATTTTGACTTTAATTTAAAGATAATTCTCGTTCCTGTTAGCAATTCTGTGTAAATTGAAAAAGTTTGTATAAGTTTAATTTGCAAGGCTAACAATAGTTTATAACACCAAAGAGAACAAAGTAAATTCAAATCCGACTATGCCACGCAATCTATATATTTTTTACCTTTTACGCTAATGAGACAAAGGTGGAACGCCGAATATTAGGCATCATTTTCACTGGTGACCCGTTTTACGAGAAACAAAGCACTCTTTTGAACTGGCCAAACAGTAATAAATAATTTACAAAAGCAGTCATGTGAAAGAGAATCCCCTTTTCAGCGGGAGTAACCATGCTGCGGTTGGGTATTTGAATTGCTAATAAGTTTCCCGACCGAATAACTTGGTGAGGAGCGTTAACTGGTTTCGTAGACGCTAGATAAGGACACCGTCACTTGCCCGTGTGTGGCCCATACCCCAGGCGCTCCATTCACAACAATGAGGATGCAGCGAACTTGAGTGCCCATCTCTGAGCTCCTCGTTTATAACTTTCATCTTAATGTTTTACCTATAAACAAACACGTAATTTACAATCTCACTTCCGCAACAGTATATGAATAAACTTCACTACAAATCCAAGTTCTAACAAGAATTCTTATATACTTTTATATTACAAGTGAAACTTTCGTTGGCATTCGTTGTTAATAATTAAAATACTTTATATGGTTTTACAAGCGGCCGAATATCGACAAAAGGCTATCCAAACCAGAAGGTTCATTAAAAAGTTATGCCCGGATTAAAGTATATAATGATATACACGGATCGAGTAACGTAATTTTGTACATCAGCGTTATTCAAATTTCGTTAAGTACTTTATCAAAGCATTTTTATGATTGCTGTAAACATTAAGCCGTCATGAAATTTATTTTAAAAATAAATGACTGCTGTAAAATAAATCACTTTGATGAATACGTAACAATAGGCTGTGGCTAAGAGGCGGGATGCGGTCAGTGTCGTGGAGTAATTAATTGCAAATTGTGGTAATTGCCCCGTCTAGGTCTGGCCGGCCGCTCTGTCCCTTTCCACTCTCCAAATAGTATATTGTCAGGGGGACTCTACTTAAATCCCCGAGCAACACGTTACATTACGGAATGTGTAACAATGGCGAGGCGCGATGTTGATATAATAATTTCATTACTCTCCGATGGTAATAAATCAGCGTGCACGTATGTTATCAGGCATGAATTTATTATGACGGAATGAAACATTTCATACCTTTGTGGCTTTACTGACAAAACCAATAGTTTTTATGAGCGCAGTCTCTATTCATCGAAATGAAAACTTAATCCATAAATGGATATTTTAGCAAAGTTATATTTTATGAATTGTGCAGTAATAACTGAGGTGGAATTTAATTTAGCAAATAACGCTCGGTTATATGTTTTCGTTAAACTTTGCAATGAGGCATCAACTTGAAGACTATTTACTAAAGTTGGGGCAGTTACAATATTACTGCCTTAAGTATCTCATTAGAATAAGTTCGGTAGTTATAAGAATTTATGCTTCGATAAAACTGTATGAAACGTTCGCTGACAAAACATAACTCCGTCAAAATGTCCAAAACAAAGTAATAGAAGCTATCCCTAATTGGTGCAGCGTTCCGCTTGCTATTGAAATACTGTTATACATTGTATCTAAATCCGTAAAACCCATAGTTATATTGAATTAAACCGGCTTTAATTTATTAGTCTGCTGTAGGTTTCAATTAGACAAAGTCAACACGCCATGGAAAGTGAACCTAATTGATTTCTTTCTGAATAGTAACATCCAGGATATTTTATCAAATGACCACTAAATTAATATTGATTTAGGCGGACGGGGAATTGAAACGCTAAAACTTCTTAAATAATTAATGTCTCTGAGGAAGTTATTAGTAACTTTTATTATATAATATTCCTTCAACCCACTTTCTGCAGTTTGTTTTTATACCATAATATAGTGTATATTATGGTAATAGCATTAAACATTTGTTAATTGATAATCAAGTATTATAATAATTTAAAAATGAATAATTCGATCATTTCAAAAATATACGTTTCGTTAAGTTTCAAACCGCGCTAGAGCTTTTCCCGTGTTCATTAAATTCATACGGAAATAATTTCATTTTGAATTAATTTCTGTATATCTACCGGTTGGTACATGAAAGTGGTTAGAAAATTGAAATTCCACGTACTATCATTGGGAGCAAGGGCGCCATTTTGAATGAAAACCCTTTCATGGTCGTTCTTGTAGCGGAAAATCGAATTGTGACTTTGACTATGGAGTTAATATAAAATGCTGCTCCTTTTTTTTGAAACTGAATTTGAAAAGTGCTGATAATAACTTTGTCTTATTAAAACGTTTTTTACTAAACATTAGAGTCCTAATATAATAAAACCATAAAGATTGTATTTAAGTGTACTTTCCCTTACCACTTTGCGATGTAAAAATAAAAGAAACTAAAGCGAAAATAAAGATGTACTTAACAACAAAATTCACCGCGCAAGAACAATTTAAAAAATACTGTAATAATGCCTTTTAACTGAGATAAAAGTAGCGACTGGATGTCAGCCTTCCCCGTGAAACTTATTGCAACTTGTTTACCAGCCGCCTTCAGCACCCTTTGTTCATCTCCAACTTCACAGACGACTGCGGACAGAAGGTACGCCTTATATAAATACAATTTACATTTATTACTTAAACTTTAAATTATATGAAAACAGTACTATATGATGTTTTTATATTAGCTAAGTCAATAGCCTAAGTAAAGAATACTTCAAACCACGTGAGTCGGTCGTGTCGGTGTGTTCGTGTCGGCGACACGAATATTGTTTGGATTATGAACAAAACAATTATCTATTAACCAAAAGTCAAATTTGTCTAACCATAATCATTCACCTTAGTTCTTTAATAACCTCTCTCTCTAGTGACCTTCGTAAGAGATTAGAGGATCATACAAAGCTCTAATACTTATCAGATACTATTGTATCTCAGAAATATACGACTGCGTTAGGCAATAGCGACTATAGTTTTAACAAATAAATCCATTACTTGCTTTGAAAGTAGTATATATTACGACGAATGAATTATATATATCAGTAATATAAAATTAGGATGCAAATTTCTAATTTTAATGAAAAGCAATTAAATTATTATTATTATGTCATATTCTATGTTAGTATCTCAAAACTTATAATCTAAGACCTCCCACACATATAAAACAACCGTGTCTCTAAAAATCTAATCACCCCCTCTCAGTCCCTAAGTAGCTAATTTACTTACAATTTGCACCTGGTTATACCTTTAAGCACTGCGTTCTTCTCCTTAAACGTCTAAGTAGAGAAAAGGTTAACAATTTTGTTTATTCATATGGCATAAGAATGTCTTAAGCCACTTATTTTCCTGTTTATATTAGTTTGAAGATTATGTTAATATCAATATCTTGATATGCAAGATTTCAATTCCCCCAAACTTGGCAACATCAATCGAAGAAACTCAACACTTGCTTATATACATAAGCTGCTTGTAGGGTAAATTTATTACCAGTAATAAAGCTAAATCAATCGTATTGAAGCAAGAGGGTTGTCTATCGTTTCAATCGGTCAGCTTAGTACCACGTCCCCTAATATAAATTATTCTTATCGGGCAAAATATAACTGTGTACATTACGTAAATGTTACCTATTTCATACTTAAATACTAGGCAACAAAATCGTCTGCAAATCAAAATAAAACCTATTAGTTTTATTTTCAAAAACTTCATAAAGTTTTTAAAAGCTTGATGAGTCCGATCGCGAACCGCATGCTTAATGACAAAAAGAAAGAAATAAAAACTTTATACATAGTAAAAAGATGTAGAATAAATTGAGAAAGTTAAGATAGTTGTTTAATTTATAAGGTGCTTTTTCCATCGTACTTCAATAAGTTGTTTGCGTATTTTCACGTCTAAGATCATCTCTGGCTCAAACCAATGGACTTTGTTTTTAAATGTTTTGAAGGCTCTCGTTCAGTGAAGATACAAGATGGCATAAAACTGCATAGCAGATGTCAAATCTGCCTGGCAATTAGGAATGGAGCCTGAAAGCTATCAATGAAATATACAGGAAAGTGACCAACCCCTTAGAGGCTGTGGATGAATAATGCCAATGAATGTTTATTAGACATAATAGATTGTATGTGTATTTTAGTACCTAAGAGAAACGTATTTATATAAGGATCGTGATCTACGTTATCTATAACAAGTCGACACTTTTTCCAATTAATTTCTAAGATGAAGAGAAAGTTAGCCTGCAGCCTATTTCCGACGATCCTATGAAAATATCGTGTTGTCTTTCATTTATTGAAGTAGTCTAGATTAAAATTAATAAAAGTTTTATCTAGTCTTGACGCGTCTAAAGGGGTATTAATTCAGAAACACAATGAATATGATTTCAGTTTCATGCATTCCTAAAGGCGGAGTCTCTGAAGCGCATTTCTCAACCTGGTGCTCAACGAAATCGCCATAATGAAGAACACTTGCGCAGATGTAACCCACCTTAGGTATCTTAGTTTATTCGCAAGGACGAGCTGAGAGGACCAACTTTTAACCCCTATTAAAACATTCTTCGAGTTTTCCTTCCATTGTTTGACGTCATTCTTTGCTTAATTCGCGAAAAGTCAGCTTTTGGATAACTTTAAATAAATATTCTTATTTTACGGCGTTCTGCGTATATCTGCTTAAATGTTGGTATATGGTCATGGTGTTTAGAATTTAGTAAGTTTATACCACATTTATAGTAAATCGTATAAAAGTACTTAATTTTTTATGTTTCAGGTTATATCAAAATTAGGTTATCGTTTTTATATCAAAATAGTCGACCTAAGGTAGATATAATCTGATTTACGAGAGCTATCTAAAAATAAATTAGTCTCTTCCAAAATTATAGATAGATTTTAAAATCAGCAGATTTATAAAATAAAGCTCTGCGCTTTACCAAAGTAAAGATTTTTTGTTTAAACATTCGTTTCACCATTCTAGAAATAATGATAATAATTTCTTTTTAATAACCGTTATAAGAACTAGTTTGCTTTACGTTAAAATCTCGTATGAAGCTCTAATAATGAACAGTTTAAATAGGAAAAAACCGTAACAGTTTTCTCATCTCGGGCGTTATTTTAAAGCGTGGATTTTAATTACAAGTCAAGTAACTCCAGGACATTATAATAATGGAAAAAAGTTATTTCAGTCAAAGTAAATACGAAGTAGTATTTCGTAATGTAAACAAAATTTTAATTAACTCGTGTATGATTCAAAAAGATTTCAGGATGAAAGAATTTATACCATTTTTTTTACAAAAAAGACCGGACCGTACGTCAAAAAAAAGGCCAAAATCATAATAAGTACATTTCTGTACAGTCTGTTGTATGCAAATAGAACCTTTATATGTACAAAATTAATAACACAATCATTTTTTAACGTCACTTAAAAATTAATCGGTCTAATTACACCATTTCAACGTAATCCTTGTTCTGTCTCTTTTCATCACAACCTAAATAGAAATTGACAGAAACAAAAGAGTACGTACTTCCGATTGAGTTTTTATGAATAAAAAATGATAATGTAGGAATTTGTCTATTACAATTGATGTTCTTGTAAATGTTAGTCGATCTAACTTTAAATAATACTACTAATATCTAAACAGGTGTGTGATATTCTTCGCGCAAAAATGGCCAAACAATAACGTCTTATGAACTATTTATGAATCTACTATGTTTTTACCCTTTAGGTAAAATCTATGAAGATACAGAACATAAGCCTTTATGTATAGATTTATAAAGCCACTCATGCCACTCAATCATTCATTACTGACCGACCGAGTATTTCATTATCTTAACATATTGCCTTCATTCTATTCTATTCACCTCTTGCTGTATACAATTGAGAATACTGAAGCATAATGATCCTTAGGTTTTATTTATAAACGAGCTCGCTACTGTAATCGTTATAACAAAAACGATTTTTACTAAACATATTTCATATTTACAATCAAGTATACAGTATTTAAAATTTTCTTAACCTACAAAGTAATAATAAAAATTATTAAAAAGATAATCAAAACTAATTTAAAAAGTTTGGTCCCTGTGGTTTTGTAACTTTAACAAAAATTAAGTTTTATATGTCCAATTGTTATTATTGAAATATTCCAATTAAATAATAGTAAATTTTACCAAACCTCGGTTGGTCCTTAAATGGCCCCATAAAAAAATTTGTATCATTTAATCATGATACATACATATAATTTGTATAAATCACTTATTTTATTTTTCCGTTAATTATAAAATTAGACAATTTACAGACGGTGATTCCGCGCTCGTCATCATCATTTATCAAAATGAGAACTCAAATGCTAAATGAAATGAATGCACCACGGATTTGACATGTATAAACATGACTAATTTAATGAAGTTATCTGACTATTAATTTAAATACTAACCGAAAAGCCTGACTTACTTCGGTATTCACGTAATCTGAAATCTGTTTCGGTCATAACAAATAACGTAGATACAGACATCGCCTTTGTTTTGCTCATCTAAATTTTAGTAAACCACAAACAGGGTTCGAAATGACTACAAACCAGGCATAGCCTGAAGCTAATAATATCCATTACGGGGAATGAGACTCTTCAACTGAATAATACCACAATATAAACTGGTTATGTATTATCTGTTTCGTAAATTCGTGATGCTTTTAAAGATGTTTTTCAAGCGAAAAATTAACGTTTTCCTTTATTCTTTTGCGTATTTAAAAGTGTTGTTCGAGTTTTATGTATTGTTTGTTGATGAACACAATATTCTATACATATAATTAAAGTATGTAATAGCAATATACATGTTCTACCCGGATAAAAACTTTACTTAATTTAAGAATTTTGAAAACCATTTGATTTTTGAAATTGAAACTTTACTTAATTTAAGAAAATTGAATTGTCTTGCTATAAAAATTACCGGCGCGTACTTCGAGAATAAAATTATTTTAGAAGAAAGATATTTCTTAAAGAACAACGTTGCTAAAGATTCTAATCATTTAAGTTTTTCAGAATTCTTATTTTTTCGTCTAAATAAAAATGTTTTTTCTTTAATTAAATCTCTTTTCAAATTATAAAAATTACGCTGTCTAAGAGACGACACAGAATTAAGACTCCTTTATATTAATACTAGCTGCCCCCGCGAACTTCGTTTCACCTATATGTGATTTTACTTTACAAACATGGAATATTTTGCTATGCTACTCCAGAGACTGTTCGGTTTTTTGGAATGAAAACTTTTTGGTTTTTCTTTAAATTTTTTGACGTGATAACGTCTTTAAAATCGTTTTAGTCGGGTGACATGTTCAGAAACTTGTGTCACACCAAAACCTCACGAGCGCGATCGCAGGTATGACGAGAGAGAGACGGACCGATCTCCCGTCTCATCTCACTCTAGCGGCATACAAACGAATGGAGATTTTCTCGTGCGGTTAAGTTTTGTAAGAAAAATGTATATCATAGTCGAATAAGTAAACTTGTCATTTTACACCCGAAATTTATCATCAAAAGTGTGAATAAAACGATAGATGTAATTTAAAATTTGAAAAAATTGTTATCTTCATTAATTCCTTACTTCCCAAAAACTTATATCTCCAATAAGACGTTATCACGTAAACATCTCGATCGTAAACCTACTTTACAAACAACCAATATTTTTTTTTAAATAAGGGTTTTTTCTCTCGATAAAATAGGGGTTGATCGTAGAGGGGTGCCATTTAAGGGTTGTTTGTTATTTTTGTATGCTGTATCATACAAAAAAAGTTTTGTCTAAAAAATAAAAAATTACGGATTGGTAAACAACTCTTAACATTTAGGGGGATGGAAAATATATGTTGTCCGATTTTCAGACTTACTGAATATGTATAAAAAAATTTATACGAATCGGTCGAGCCGTTTCGGAGGAGTATGGGAACGAACATTGTGACAGGAGAATTTTATATATATATAGATTATAGTAGAGATATTAATTATAAACTTTTCCGACGTTCTTTTGAACCTGTCATGGGTATATTTTTAATACATTATAAAATTATTAACGTTATTTTGTATCTTCTCAACACCGTGCGGAATAGTTTTAGACCCAAAAATTGGCCACCTGTGTCATCCGCAAACACACACTTGGTTTATATTTGGCACAAAAAAATAAAAAAAAAAAAAAAAACCAGGCTCCTTTTATGTGTGGACCGCAGATTTCTGTATTTATTTCATGATCATTTGTTTTTTTGTAATGGGAAGTAGGTCCTTTTGGGCCGAAGGCATGACGTTGTATTTTTTCACCTTACGAGCGAGTATTAAAAGCGCACATAGACAGAGACTCCATTGCATTGGTGCAAAGCTGGGGATCGAAAAAACGACTTCAGCGATGTTTTTCGCCTGAAGCCACTAGACCCACAACTCTCCTATTTAAATAAAATATAAGTGAACCTTTATGTAATATTTTTTTAAATTATTTATTTCAGAAAAAAATAAAGTTTCCTATATGTTATTAATTTCCAAATCTTATTTGATGTTCCTTTATGTCTATTTGGAGTAAACGAAAGTAAACAAACAGTGACAAAGTATTTTTATTCAGGGATAAGCCACCAAACTGCCCACATTCAATTCGCCAGTATTATTGTGGAGATTCACAAAAAGATTTCTTCAATCCTGTTATTTGGACTTGTTGTCCACAGTTTACATGTTAGGTAAATACAATACTATCGTAGATTTAAAAATAATCAGTGACGCTATAATCTTCTAGACCTGGGCTACAGATTGCTAATTCTCTTTCGTGATATTTTTTTTCTTATACACAAATAGGTGATCAGCCTTCTGTGTGTAACACACGCTGTCGACTTTTTATATCTAAGGCATGCCATGCCGGTCAGGTCTTCCTGCACCTTACAAGCGATTGTTAATGCGCACATAGACAGAAAATCCATTGGTGGACAGCCGGGGTTCGAACCTACCACCTCAAGCAGGAGAGTCGCACACTGAAGCCACTATGCCTAAATAAATATGCAAAACTTTTTCTTTTTTACGGGAATGAAGCCTCAAATGCTGAATGAAATAAATAAACCAAGTCATGAAGTAAAATAAATTAATAAACAGGTTTATATGAATAAAAAATTATGTTGATTAATATATAGATTTAGTGTAACCATCAAACAATGTTACTATCATATCTATACCTTTGCATAAACCCTTGTATGCGTTGAGGTGTAAATTGAATTTCACGAGCTCTGTTATATTTTATATGTTTGCTCGACAGTGGATAAGCCATTTGTATATTGCAAATGGACGCGCAAAATACATTGCTGGCACAACTAGATACCTTAACTTCGTCTGCCAAGAATATTCTTCATTTTAGACTTAGAGATAAGCCAAGAATAACAGAAAGTTATATTAATATCTATGATTGTCATTAAAAGTGTCTTCATGTAAGTGGGAATAAGTAACTTGATGTAAGTGGTCAAATAAATTTTCCGTCAGATTTTTTATAATAATTATAAAACTGCATTAACTGGTCGATTAGAATAATTCTAATCGACCAGTTCATGTCGTAGCTGTCATTTTGAACGCAATTTTAATAAACATTCGCAAAACACTGTTTTCATTATAAAAAATAAGTATTTCAAAAAGAACTTAGAAAGTTATGAGAATTTCCACGCAAACAAAATAAGAAAGAAAATACAAATTTCCTTCTACGTCGCATTAAAATCGTTCCGCGCACTTCCTACGTAAGTCTACAGAAAATGTTAAAATTATAATTCATTTATTCAATGTTATTGGTCTTACGATTCAAAATCTTGAATATCCTATTTTCGGAATACTATCTACGGGATCGAATCGAGAAAACTGAATAAAAAATAGGATTTTCTAAATCACTGTAATAGTCATAAAGCACTATCATAACCCAACCGATCCTATTTGGGTAATACTCAATAGAAATGAGTTTGCCGCCAGGCAGGCGGGTATCGAATGAGAAGTCTGCTCAGCTCATTTTGGTGTGTTTGCCAGTAGCGTCGATAACCCATCATTGGGCATTTGATCGTGATCCCGCATTCTATTACGATTGCCTTAGGAAATAAATTAACATCGAACTTAATAACTTATCTGTGCTTTTTGTCTATTGCCGTAATCACCTAAGTTATGGTTACACTTAAATGTAAAGTAATGATCATTTAAAAGAGCTATGTTTGTACTGTAATACTCTTCTGTACTGCTGTTTTAATATTTTTTTTCTGTTAAAAGTTTTAAATATTTCGATAATAATAAAGGTACTACTACACATATTGTTATTTAATACACACATATTGTTATATAAATGGCTAAGATATTAGATCTCATTTAACAAATAGATGTTTTGTATAAAATAAATCACAATCTTGTTTAGCAATTATCTTCACAATAATAACTTCCCAGCAAGCTTGCGGTTATAATTATAACAATTGTAATGTTCGCTTGTTCCCGTGGTGCGCCCTTTGCAATCAAATAAACACATGTAAATATTATATTCTGTATGATGTTATGAAAGACAGAGTAATAACACAATAATTGTAAAGATAGGTTATCTTATTCTACGGAAATAAATTAAATTTGTCTAGAAATAATTCTTTAACTAATTTTTTAATCTTGATAGAAAAGCTTTCTTTCGTTTTAATCAAAAAGCTGAAATAATTGTGTTTAGATATAAACGCATTTCTTACAGAAACATGACATGTTTAATTTTATTTTCTATATAAAGGATACTATATATTAAGTAATGTCATATACATATATAGTATGTTATGTTCGATTACAGTAATAGAAACTTACCGTAACTCTCGAATAATAATCAATGACGTGTAAATTAAAATAATAAATATTCAATCTCAATAAAGAGACATTATATGAATAGAAAATTTACAAAGAGCGGACTGAAATGTATGTCCGCTTCAATGAATTCGGTATTATGAAGGTGCGTTCTCTACCTTTGACATGAATTTCAACGATTTTCACAAAGTCCATCCCGTCACACGAAAATGAACACACTAATCATATTAATGCAAGTACGATTTTTAGAAACCAAATACTAGTTACGATTTCAATGCTTTCAAGCTTGCCCATTAGGTACATAAGACAGGTATATACATGTAATATCGTTATGTATTGCTATTTAACACAATTATTATTATGTATTATGGTTTCCAAGTACGTGTACTATTTGTCGTATGTGTAGGTTCCACACATTTCTTCGAATAAATATAATAATAATAATAAACCCGCTTTAATTGCATACTATTGAAAACATAATATCAAAGGTGTGTTAGGTTTGTTACGTTATTATACGCTTACTCTACGTTAGTTATTGTTATTTCCTTTTGTTTGTGTTCTGCAGTATTGACCACTTTTGGGTAAAGGTTTCTCCACAGAAACCTTAATTAGGTCGTCAGCCCATCGCTTTTGTGATCTTCCCACGTTTTTTTTCCCTCCAGCTTCGGTGGTTCACCTTTTATCTATGCACCTTGCAATATGGCCCTGCCCGGCCAATTCCATTTTAGCTGCTAGGCGTGGGTTAGCGCGTCGGTGATCTTTGTTTTTAGGCCTGATTAAATTTTGTGGATCTTTTTTATTTTTAGGATGCTCCGCTCCATTGCTCTCTGGGCACTAGTCACCTTCGACTTCACTTTTTCCGTGAAAGTCCAGGTTTAGCTCCCGAAGACCAGGCATGTGACGATGCTAGTGTCCATACAGTATTTTTAGACCTAGGCTGTATGCGTAGTTTCCTTTTATTTAAATATAAATAATTTCAATCGGTTCAGAAGTTTTTGGGCTTATTTGATACACATTTCTGGAGGATATATATATTAACTATAATCTATTTAACTAGGTGATAATGTTAACAGGTATTTCAAAGAAAAAATACAATGATTTGATTAAAGAATAACAAATAGAGAAATAAACATACAATTCTAAAACAATATTTTTTTGAAGTTGGTTTAATGAATTATATGCAATATAAAATAATATCTTCCACGTTCCTTTTAAGTCTATATTATATGAAGTATCACATTTAGTAAAAGGTATACATTGGCTAAGATCTTATTTATGTAGGCAATATGTGTGAATCACGGGATTTCTCCCGCATGATTTCCCTTGAGCCGTCGAATATCACATAGACTTCGGCTATGAGACAGAAGAAGAGAAAGAAGACAAGAACTACAACAAACAAAAAATAAAACACGCTCATTGAAAAATGAACTCTCCGCACTGTACAAACTGGTTAATAGATATATCAAGAGAGACTATGCAAAATATAGGCAAGAAATAATAGAGAAACACCTTGAGCTTCACGGCAGCTCAAAGAGAGCATACAAAGAACTCAGAACAAACCAATCCTGGATAGAAGGACTGAAAACCCTTAATAAAGACCTATACAATCGAACGGATATTGTGAATACAGCAACTGATTTCTACAAGAAACTTTACAGAGACAAAACACGAACAACTTACAAAATCGTAACAGAAACTGTAGACTGCCACTCTATAAAACCAATTCACAAAACCGAAGTAATAAACTCAATAAAAAAGCTGAAATTCGAAAAAAGTCCCGGATCTGACAATATCAAAAATGAATCGCTAAAATATGGTCACCAAATTTTGGCAGAACCATTAACTGAACTGTTTAATTCTATACTTCTAAGTTCTGAAACGCCCATAGAATGGTCTGAAGCAGATATCGTTCTTATATATAAAAAAGGCGATCCAAAAAATATCAGCAACTACAGACCAATCAGTTTGTTACCAAATATATACAAACTTTTCGCATCCATTATAAATAATAGACTAAGCCCGATAATAGAGGCAAAACAATCTGTAGAACAGGCAGGTTTCAGAAAAGGGTACTCTACTATCGACCACATACACACCATAGAGTTAGTTATGGAGAGATATCAAGAATTTCAGAGACCTCTTTACATAACTTTTGTTGATTATCAAAAAGCTTTTGATTCAGTCATACACAAAAGTATTTGGGAAAGCTTAAAAGAACAAGAGGTGCCAGATAAATACATAAAGGTGATTAAAAGCATATACAATAACAACAAAGGAAGAATAAAGCTAGAAACTTTAGGCCCCGCCTTCCATATAGAAAGAGGGGTAAGACAAGGGGACCCGCTCTCACCCACTATTTTCATAGCAATACTCGAAAACATCATGAACAAATTAGATTGGAGTAAAACAGGACTCTGTATAAAAGGCACCTACCTAAGTCACCTGAGGTTCGCTGACGACCTGATCCTTCTGTCAGAGACAGTCAACGAGATGCAATTCATGATAGAATCTCTACAACAGGTGAGTGCGGAAGTTGGTTTGGAGATGAATCTAACGAAGACAAAGATAATGAGTAATACACGAAAAAGACCTATAACTATCAATGGTAACCCTTTAGAGTATGTAGAAAATTATGCGTACCTGGGAAAAAGAATAAGTTTCGAGGAAAACAGTAACATTATAGAAATAGAGAGACGGGTCCAACAAACCTGGAATAAATATTGGAGCCTAAAAGAAATATTTAAGAGTAACTTACCAATAACTCTCAAAGCTAAAGTTATGAACTCATGTCTACTACCCAGCTTAACTTATGGAAGCCAGACCTGGAAATTCTCTACACAAGCTGTGAATAAAATCAATGTATGTCAAAGAGGTTTAGAGCGAAGCATGTTGAATATAAAGAGAATGGACAAAATAAGACACACAAAGATAAGAGCCGTCACTAAAGTTACAAACGCTTTAACTTTTGCCCGAAAACTGAAATGGAATTGGGCTGGCCATGTGGCAAGAATGTCTAGCAGAAAGTGGACCAAACGAGTTACCCAAAGGAAAGGACCACCAGGCAAGAGGCGGAAGGGGAGACCCTTAGACCGCTGGGAAGATGATCTGAAAAGATCAGCTGGCAAAAACTGGCACTCCATAGCACAGGACCGACAACAATGGGCATCTTTGGAGGAGGCCTTTACCCAAACCGGGGTTCCTGTTAAATAAATCCTATAAATATATATTACTAACATAATTTAAGCTAACCTACTAACAAAATCAATATTTTTGGTTACTTTAATATAACAACTACCAACTATTGTAAAACAGGAAATAAAAAGGCTTTATTATTATTATTATTATTAATTTCAATCGGTTCAGAAGTTTTTGGGCTTATTTGATACACATTTCTGGAGGATATATATATTAACTATAATCTATTTAACTAGGTGATAATGTTAACAGGTATTTCAAAGAAAAAATACAATGATTTGATTAAAGAATAACAAATAGAGAAATAAACATACAATTCTAAAACAATATTTTTTTGAAGTTGGTTTAATGAATTATATGCAATATAAAATAATATCTTCCACGTTCCTTTTAAGTCTATATTATATGAAGTATCACATTTAGTAAAAGGTATACATTGGCTAAGATCTTATTTATGTAGGCAATATGTGTGAATCACGGGATTTCTCCCGCATGATTTCCCTTGAGCCGTCGAATATCACATAGACTTCGGCTATGAGATAAAAGATTCACTATTCTGCCATTTGATGCAAAGATTTGCCAAATATACGGAATGAAGTCTTGAAGTATTAATAATTTAGCAGGTGTGGCAAAACACGAGATCAGCTTAATTTCGACTTTGCACGTGTTGCTTAAATTATATTAAAAGATTTATTTCAGTAATTTATATAATTCAATCAGTTTCAAAACCTACGACCGAAACTAAGTATGTACGAGTATGTTATATTATTGCAATTGGACAATATTTAAGAATGATCCTCTCGAGCGCGTGTGTAAAATTTGATAATTTTTGTATATGTTTGACATCGAATTTCTCGGAAACGAATTGTGGTACCAATTTTGATTTAAATCAGGTATATTCCAACTTCAACAGTTCCTGTGTCAGGAACCGATTTTTTTATATATTTATGAATTTCTTGATATATAATAATAACCTACGTAAATTATTTCGTTAAGATCCGTTTCCAGATATTTGAAGTAGGTTAAATTTTTTTAATCGGTTCAAACATACTTTATTTCTCAAAGAATTACATTTACTTAGTGAGAAATTTTAGAGGTTAGTAATGTACATCGTTTTGAAACTATGTATTTAAAAAAAGCTATATAAAAGAAAAATATTAGTTGCTAAGAATATTTTAATTTGTATTTTAATTACTTTTATTATACTATTTTTTACATACATAAATAATAATAATAATAGAATTACGGTTATGTCTGTTAAAGAAAATGTATTATTACCGTTTCTATAGTTTTATTTTGCAATTTTTCTAATCATTATTTATTTTCCAAAGTTAATTATACTGAATCAGTCCTGGTTAACTTACTATGTTTATGTGCAAGTATAAGTTTATAAATAATATAAAATAAAAATGCGTTTAATTATGCCAACTTTACATTAAATTTGAATTTAAGATTGTAACATGCAGGCGTATAACAAGCGACACGTATCAATCCATAACCATCCGAACATATAAACCACAGAAATGGTTATGTAATATCATATATTTAATTTAAAATTAAATAAATTACTAACAAGAAATAATACGCTCAAAAGTAGTAGTATATATAGTATATACGTAGTATAATAAGTAGTAAATGAACATCACGTGTAAAAAACAATGATAAAGCTCCATTCATCTATATTCCACTGATACTTTGTCTATATATTAAAATGCTTTTTTACGCTACCCGAGATCGTCACCCCTTCACTATTTATCTCAACTCACAGCCTTTGTACTCAATAAAGCCTTTGATGTAATTGTGTACCGAACAATCACACTTCCCAAATATGCCTTTGTCCTGAACTACATAAGTGTTGTTAATGTTTCATTTCATTAATACAACGTTAAATAGGTTTCAATTTTAAAACAGAATTTGATTTAATCATGTTTTCTATTTATGTATCACGTATTTAAAAGTTCGCGAACACAAATAAACTTAGTTAATTGCTATGCTATATAAATGACTAAAATTAAATCACTATTATTAAACTCGATAACTTAATAATCGGTTTTTATTACAGTAAAATATGTTTACAAAAAGAGAGACAATCAATCAAATATCTCAGGGTAAATATTTTAGTACTAAAGTTAAAAGATAGTCTAATTTAAGTTTTATATCAGTATATTTTTATTTATATGTCTGAGACTAAAGTGTTTCAGAAATGGGCCATTTTTAATATGTGTATTGAAAAAGTGTGGTAAGATTTTTGTTTTTATATACATATAAGATTTTCATCTTAGCCTTTTAATTATTTTTATAAGTACCTTGCAATCAGTCAGCTTGACTATGAGCAGATGTGTTGAGAGCTGTTAGGCGTTCAGAGCAAAATCTCCATCGAGACTGCTCCACTCTGTCAACCGTGTTTATCAAGACTTAGCATTTGTCGCGTTTTAAGCCTATTTATTAGGTCCGGTATGGTTAGTTGCGTGGCAAGCTTATTAGGATGCATTTCTAGCCTTTTTCTGTATTTCATTCTCCAGGTCTTGATCTCCTCTTGAACAGTCCTGATTTTGAGGTGCTCATGAATCTCCGATGTTCTTATAAACCACGGATAGTTGGATATTTGTTTCAACATGTAATTTTAAACCAGCCTTTTAAAAATAGTCGTAGGAAGTCCGTAAATCATTATTGGTAAACACTTTTTAAACATGTAATATATTTAATTAAATATATGAAATTACACACATATTCTATAATAAGTATAAAATGTATTTCAAAGTCATATTAACAAATTAAGTTAACATACGTATTCAGCAAAACGCTCAAGTTATTGAAAAATCGAAGCGAATATTGAATGTAAGTACGACATATGGCTGCGACCACATCGGCTTATTGAAAGTTATTTTAAAGTCATCTCGATATGTCCTTACGTCTATGGATCTATATTAAGTCCTGTTTGGAACTACGTATTAGAGTAATTGCTAGGTCCCCGAACGTTCTGATACGCTTTGAGGAAACTTTAATACACATTAAATACGGAGATTGTCTGATATTATACATAATAGTTATATCTAAAAGGGTTATCATATATTATATTATTATTCACATATGTGAACAAATAAAAGTGGTCACATGGTAAGACAAAAGGTTAAAGCTGTTTTTAACTAAATGTAATTAAGAAATATCAGAATCAATACTTTGTTTGAAACGACGTAACAAATATTTAATATATATAAAGATTTTCATGGATAGAGATATGGATACCCATTCTTTCTGTTACTTTTCTTTCCATTTAATCTGTTTTTTTTTAATGAAATACAGGCAAATTAGTTTTAATGTTCATTCCACATTTAAAACTAGCTTATTTCATATTATGCCATTATTTTTGAAGATTGTTATTTGATAAAAGCCTCGAATATTTTCCCTTTCATTCCGATAATACCTTCTACGGCGTAGCATTATGTCTAGTCTGTGGTAGGTCGAGTAACTAACGAGGCTCCGTCTCGTAGAGTTAAAGTCATACGACGCTTACTAATTGTCTTAATAATAATACCTAACTCAAATCTCCTTCCAAAGCGCTAATTAGCGTAATGATAAATTAGCTTAATTTCAGAATAGATTCATCTTCTATTATTTGATTTATTATTTTACAACGTGGATTCAAGTTTTGGCGATACAATTTAATATTTGGAGGTATCAACGTTATATCTATTTATCAGGAAGGGACGTAAAGAGTGCTATACCTATACCCGAAATCAACTCTAAGGTATGTTTAAATGAAGGAATTGGTATTTTTAGTTCATATATATATTTTGTATAGAGTACAGTACTAGTCATTAAAACGCTGGTTTGGACGCTGGACTAGGTATATCAATGTGTTGTGGGTGACCAGATAATCCATAGTTCATATATAAATAAAAATAAAAAAATAAATAAAAATTATGTAATTCAAACCATTATAAGTCCATATATTGTTATTAGAGTAATACTTATAATTATGTTAGAAAATTAAAATATATACGAAATATATATGTGGAACAATAGAAAACATTTAATTACTTCTGACTATCATTTATTTATTGACTTTAAAAGTAAATATGATTTATATAAACTACTTGGACTAAATAAAATGGTATACATAATGTTTTACATCTTTGTATTTATGTCATTATGATAATTGTTATACAAATCTTCATACAATTTATCAACCGACCAATACACGGTAAAAGAGTTTCTGGAAATGGACCTTCGTGTCATCCCTTCCTGAGATTGATGACTCTACTATGCCGACTCTACATTGTTCATTTAAATCAATTCATTACAAAGACCCTTTTCATCGCATTACATTAAAGCGTTTCATGTATAGTTATTTTAAAGTCTAAGAAATCTTCAGAATAAAAATAAAATAAAGTCTATATAATAGGTATGAAACGAAATAACAAAATAACTTTGTACCTATACATTACACATTTACACAATTAACAGAAATAACGATTTTAAAGTACTTGCTTTTAAAGTACATACTAGCCTTACTGAAAACAATATCATTCAATATCAATTGAAGAGCAAATACAAATAATTTTAAGCATAATACATGGCAGCGTATAATAGAAAAAAACAGTTTATTTTCCCCAGTACTCGAAGTACAATTCCACTTTGAAGATAGACACCACATTTAAACGACGTTCGATTTTATAGATATCCAACAGAATGTATGAATAATTCACACAAAGCGTGGCGTGAAAGAGCCTCAAAGGAAAGACGACCCGCTATTAGAGTTTAAAATTGCTGGTGCACTATGCAGTATGAAGAACGATTTAGTTCAAAAAGCAATTCTCGTACTTGAAATTGTTAAAGTATTATAACAGATACTGACGTGAGATGCGGTGTTGGAAACCAAGCAAATCGTTGTATGTTACAACTTAGAGTTGCATTGTTGATGTATGAATTGTATGACCGCTATAATCGTTTTATAGCTCTCGAAGGCATATGAATAATCAAATCAAATTCTATAAAAAAAATATTGTTTCTATGTTAGCCTACGAACTTTTCAGCCCACCGATTAGAAGAACTTTTATTTCTTAACAAAGCTTTATTGTATATTACTATGTAACATATATACAATATACATATATCTAACCTTAGACGAAAGAAAATACATTGACTTAAAGAGCAATCATTTTCTGAAAAACACATATCAAGATAACAATTTTGTAAATGGCTCCTTAACCCAAATTCAAGACACGTAACCTCCATTCAAATGACACGTTATGACGACAGCTTGCTGCAGCTGGCGGCAATACTTTATTACTGTAATAAAAAATAAAATAAAGTCACCAAGAATTTCCACTGTAGCTTAAAGGTGGCCATCATCGAAATGTTTGAATCCTAATATATGCCCAAAAATTATAGGATAACTTTAATGAAAACATATAAAATCAATAAAATATTTTTTTCATTATTATTCTATAAAATAGGTTAATATAGGGACTGTCAAGATAAGGATTGATATGGAAAATATTATTCAAATCTGAATTTGAGTCAATTCGCATAAATTTTATATTCAGTTATATAATATCTGACGCAACTGGCTGTATTCCTCGCCAAGGAATAGCTTAATACATAACAATCACCTATCTGTCGGATTTACGATAGATTTATGATTTTCACGCGTGCCCACGCAAAACAAGGTAACAACATAAATATTCATTGTCAAATAAACATCTCTCCTACGCCTATCCTCCGCAATTTTTCTTTGCAAAACACCATTTTGTCAATGGGCTATCATTAATATCAATAGAATCCTGAAATATAATGTATGTCTACCAATTTTGAAACTTGTACAGCAATTTGTATTATATTATGGAATCTATACTATGTGTTATTGAACTGTCTTATTTTATTCCGTGTATATAGTTTGTTATTGTTGATGATTCCCATGATACTGTATAGGTAGGTATATAGGATAGCATAAGCTCAATATAGTTTTAATAAGATTACATTAGCATCGGAGAATGATTAATTGAACCCCGCTATTAACTCTCCAATCGATTTGAATTATTGAACAATAAATCATAATTGTTAATTAAAGTATGTGCGTAATCTAGTTTCACTAAGGCAATTTGCGTATTTTTATGTTATAAAGTTCAGAAGTACCGCGATACAAGCGATTAAAGTCGCTACACCCTTCGAGGGGACCTTAAAACATTTGTAATTTACAATGGTCTATAAGTTTTGTGCTTTATTGGCTGTTTACTAAGCTTCTTGTCTATCCAAAATTGTAGATGGTAAATTTATATACAATGTAAATATTTCTTCTTTGTACGATAAATACAATATAAACGACAAAACAACCCCTAATTTTTACATACAATAGAGAAATCTCTATTGTATGAAAAAAGACCTTGAGACTTATCTCTTGGTAAGTAATCACTGCCATCTTTGACGGAGGGATTTTAGTTACGAAACTGACCCAAAACATAAGAATATGTACACATACGTAATATGCATTTGTTTTCTTTCAACGGTTATAAATATTTACTTGTGCGCACCTAATAGGCTAACTCAAATATTTAACATTTAACAAGTTGAATTTCTAAATATGACCGATATTTAAAAAAATCAATAAATCAGTGGCGCTAAAACCTTTTAGGTCTGAATAATTTATGTTTACTATTTAGAATAATATTGATCAAATGAAATAAATAAGACACTAATACACGTAATATTTAATATATAAACGTAGTTTTTATTATTTATGATAATTATAAATGTTTTAATATTAAAACTTTTCTTACCTAAAAACAATAACTAACCTAAGAAATATAAAAACTAAAATATATTATTAAAAGGAGTCCCTTTAGGCAAGGTTCCGAAGATACTGGCAGGGTTCCCCTTTGAATAGCTAGACTAATTCTTTGTCCGATAACTAAGTTACTAACTAGATTCTTATTCCAATAAATTTTGTGATAACATTTCCATGTAAATCCAGAAATAAGCTTCGAAGTGTAGATTTCGAAGCTTATTTCGGAAGTAGTTCCGATGTGTCGATATGCTATTTAATGTAGAACTTGCGTTGTTTGCTGACTGAAAAAAATTTATTATGTTTAATGTAGAGTTCTGTTAATTGACAACCAAAATCGATCAACCAAATTTTTCTTCTATATTTTAAAAAATATAGGTCAATTAAGGTAAACTATCTTAATTTGGCTTGTAGCGTTTGGACAACTGGTATTTGATACAAAGAAGTACACTATAACAAATACTTTTACTTAATTATGACTAATTACCTGTTATAATATAATTTTCTATCCACAAAAAATTAAGAAAATAAAAAGTATTCGAATCATATGCATAATAGTAATCACATATTTAGAAAAGTTAAAACATATTTGCTATAATATATGAGAAAGCTTTGCGTTCACTTTGTAATATCATCTGGCATGGGAAGGATTATTAGAAATGTCACAGAAAGTTTGCAGAAACGAAATACTTAATAACGTTGATATTGGAAAACTTAGAGACGTTCGTAGATTCGGAGTTGGCTCAGGTTGATAATAACCAGTCTCTTCATATTTACTTAGCTCTATACATAGTGTCTAGCGGAGTAAATTTACAAAAATTGTTTGTATTATACCTTATATTAACTATTAAATTCGTTAAACTATACATTTCTATGTATTATTTAACGCCCTTAATTGGTTAGTCTAGACTCTAGATAGCAGTTTCACTAGTGACATAATTTATTATGTCGTTTATATAGGAGACCTGGCCGCAGACGCACGTCCTGGTTGAAAAACTTGAGACAAGGGTTGGTCAAAGCACCAAGTCATTGTTTAGAAGCGCGGGATCCAAAATTAAATTAGCCATGATGATCGCCAACCTTCGCAAGGAGATGGCACTATAAGAAGAAGATATAGAAGGAGTTTCAGAAGAAATCTTCGCTAGAATTTTAGACGACTGCAAGAGATCGCTTAGCTCGCTGCTCGACCTCTCTACTGATTTTCTTACGATAATGAAATATGGAGATAAACAAAATAAACATGATTCAAATTATTTTTCATTTCTGAAATGAAACACGATATGTGTTTTGACATTTGCAGAGTTTTATTTACGATTACAAGGAAAATAATGAATATAATTTCGCCGATGAATTTTTGAAATTGTTTACTAAATTTTTATTTTTTTTTATTATTATTTATGTTAAGTCTGTCATTCCCATCTAATGTTTTGAACTTACAATAAAAAATACTTGAGAATTGTCTAAAATCCACTTGAGTCAGACTGTCCACATGGGCATAGAATAGGCAAATTTTGTTACGTCTATTTCATTGAAAATATTTAAGGAAAATAGCTTACTTTATAACTTATCTATGGCCGAGCCTTGACCGCATGGATCTTGTAATTAAAAAGTTAAAATTAAATTCAGTCAGATTAATTAAGTCACGTTTTTATAATAGTTTATTAATACGTATAATGAAGTTAAACTTTTTACATCATATATTTGCTATATTATCGTTGAAATACCCTTAATCCATAATTTACACGATAGAAGACACCATTTGAAAGAAATATTCATAATTTAAGAGGGTCCTCGGTTTCCGTGACAGGGATCCTTCCACGTAATAAGTTTTAATGATGTCTGAAGTTTTGTAGAAGATGATACTTGCATGCAAATTACGGCCCACCGTTACTTAAGTGAGAATTTGTGCGCAAATATTTTATGCGAATATTTTTTACACTGTGTTTTGGTACTTTATGTATATAGTCGCTGGCTCTGTGACCCATGTATATTGGCTTCTGAAACAAGAAACTTCTAGGGCTCTTGTCCTGAGCCACAACCCGCCATTTCCTGCCTTTCAGTTGCTTCAGTTCCTCCTCTACTCTGTCTTATCAATTCTTTTTTCAGGTCCGATCCAGCTGGGCCGGCTCGTAGACCAACGGTTTATGTATCCTTCCTACACTGGCCGATCTTGGCCCATGCGCTGGGGCAAACATAGTCTTTGGGAAACATGGGCTACCACATAATGTTTAAAGAGCTTTATTTCTCATTACAAAAAAAATAGTTTTATTTACATGAGTAACTTAATATGTATATACGAACGAGATACCCGCCATCAGACGGCTACGTCTACTAGGCTCATTCTGAAAAGTATCTTTAATTGGTTAAACGCGCTAATATTACTAATTTTCAGACGGTAATTGATTAAATAATTGGACACAAATAAAGCGCGTTTTATTAGAAAGTAATAAGGAACTTGTCCTTTGGCGGTTGTTAAATTGTGTTTGTGTTAGATAAAACCTACAAAAATTACTATAATACGACAGGTTCTTCTAAACTATGGAACCAACAGTTCTAAACTATGGATCTATGGTCACACTGGTCTATTTTGTTTTTTTCTACATAGGCAAGTGCCATTTCTCCATTGGAAGATATTGATATTGCTTTATAGATATTGATATTGTATTGTTACTAACAAGGGGATCGGATAGAAAACGCCGTAGATCTCATACGGGTATATTTTTAAATAAATCAACGAGGCTATAACCAGTCCTGAAAACGCCTGAAAACGGGTTTCCTGATAACTGGACCACTCAGCTGTCAGACTCCTGAAAACAAGGGTAACTTTATGCAAATTACAATTTCCTAATATGTGATAGACCTTTTCTTGAAACGGCCAGAAACCACGTTTCACTTTACTGAAAACGTTTCTAACTTGTGAAAAAATTTAGAAAATTTTTCATCAGCCATCTTCGTAACAGTATGTATGTTTGTTTATTCGTTCTATCTTATCTACTTCGGAATTATTAAAACCACAGATGTCACTAATCCCTTTGTACCAAACGTCATATTTTATCTAATTATTATGTTTCCTAATAATTCATTTTAGTGAAAATTATTTTTCGCAAATAAATAAATTCCTTATTCCGTCTGCATCAAATTGAAATCTCGTTTTAAATATATTTAAAGCCCCACAATTAAACTCAATTCATACTAAACTTCACCTGGATTCACTACAACAAAGGTAAATATCGCAATCAAAATACTTATGTTAAATTTGAATTAAATGGGAAACAGTGAACCATGAATTATTATCGTGAGAAACTCCGCAGAAAAACATCTGTATCAACATTGAAACAAAAAGAAAACCCCAAAATAATAAACTTGGTGGTTGATATAGAGGTAAATACAATTAAGTCATCGTAAATTGTTTATGATTTTATATATAACGAAGATTATAACGTTTCGGAGTCGACCCATTAAGTCACTATGGTGTTATATAATATTTAGAACGGCGCAACTCCCAACTGATTAAGGAAGCATTGCACAGTAAAACACCTTTGTTTAACATATTATTGAATATTTCAATCTTTCCTGCATCGAATAAGTAATTGTTAACATTTGGATAAATAAGTTCCTACTAGTATTTGAAAACAAGACATCTTCCTGACATATTTATCATTGCCCTAAAAACAATTTTTGTTTCTGATTAGTAAGCGCAGAGACTAAACAACTAATTGTTTAAAATCAATAAACAGACGTTACGTCACATACGTATTGTAACCGAAAGTCACAAAATATAGGAATTCTAAAAATCCTGCGTTGTATCCAAATACAATAAGCAACAATTAAAGTTCCGCAGATAATGTCCGCGTATTAACGAATATTGTGATAATATCAACGCGAGAGCTATTGAGTAATCGAGTGAAGCGCACAATACCGCATCAATGCTTGCTTGATTTCTTTGTTTTTCCCCTTTGTTCTTGCGGTACTTTCTAGAATTGTCAACGAGTCCATTTGAAGCGTTAATGAACGGCATTTCACGGCAACCGCCAGAGGACGGGTGGCAAATTGACGATAATTATCGTCACTTTTATCTTAACGACTGTGTGAAATTTTACCGTGAGCTCGTCATACGAGACGTTCTTTAAACATTTTCTTTAATTATTCTTTATTTATTACTTTTTAATTAATACAAACTTATGAACCAGATCAGTGTTGGGCTATTGGCTTCAGCGTGCACTCTCATCCCTGAGTTGTTAACTTGTTAAAGTGGAACCCCGGCTGTAAACCAATGGCCTTTATGTGCGCATTTAACACAGCACGTGCAGTGAAGAAGAACATTGTAAGGAAATCGGCATGCCTAAGACCAAAAAGTCGACGGCGGGTGTCGGGCACAGAAGGGTGATCACCTACTTGCCTATTAAGGATCAGGACTTAAAAGATTGTAACGCCACTGGTTTTTTTAACTTATGAACCATGTTACTTTTTGTTTTAAACTAAACTCAATTTTTTTCTAACAAAAGAGTAGCTAGTTTTAATATTAGCTTATGTAAATAGATAAATAAATAGTTTTTATGTAAATCTGGTTTAAGGTATATTATTATGTAGTTTTGGCCTTTACTACAAAGATTAATTGTGTAGAAAATATTGTAAAAACTTCAAAAGAAATCAAATAATACCATGAGCGAGTTTATAATATCACAATATTTCTTGGTTCTGCATCATTTTAGAATTAAACCCCCGGAAGACCTGAGTAACAAGCAATAGAATATCTCTAATTACCAATTAAACACAAAGCTTACGATACTATTGTTAAAGTTCACAAGACAAAGTTAAAGTAAAAGATCTGGACTCTAGATTAAGTAATTGTTGTATAATACGGCTAGTTACTGAACAATCTCTCAAAGCACATAAATACTAGCAAACACGTGAAATAGTTGCAAGTGCACAGTCACGCGAGAGTCAGTCGGGACGTGCCTAGAATCCTTTCAAGTCTGCACACCCCACGACCTTCTTAAAGGATATTAGTTTCGAAATTTTGCTGCCTTTACAAGAACAATTTACTGGAAATACCTGCACTCGAATCAATACTAGATGGCAAAGCTTAGCTTTCAACAGATATTATACATATTAATATTAAATGGTACGCATCTGACTAGTACAAAGACACGAGGATGCAAAATGTAAGTCGGGTTTGCACGTTGACTAATTAAGTTTTCAGTCTTCTGTACAGGGTTTAAGAGCGAAGACGGTATTGAATAAAATACTATTTTACTCGTTGATAATTAATTTCAAAGAAACTTAATCCATGCGCAAAATCTTTTAGAATGAAATTATGTCTTTTTCAGCAAATTAAAAAGCACCAACATCACGGAGTATAAATTCTTCACTGATATTATACACATTTGCAATTAAGGTAAAAGTAGAGCGCGCTCGAACCGACATACTTCGAACTTCAAAAGAGTACGGCCTATTTAACTTTATTTCTCATTACTATTCACAATATGTCAACTAAAATCTGGAAATAAGGAGGATACTTTGTTATGAAAAGTGCCACCATTAGTACTGATCAATCCGTCGATTTCTTAAAGAGAAATTCATAATATTAAAGTATACTTTTTTATTTAATTATAACTATATATAATGTAGGTAACTAATGTATAAAGAATTGTATTAATAACACAAAATATAATACTTCCTTTGTTTTCGCCATACTTACCAATATTCCAAATCAGTGCCCTCATGTTAAAAGCATTCCTCTTGTTCAATAGAGACAAACAATTATTGACCCGTCTGATAGCCCTGCTGTATAAATAAAACAGTATTTATTTTAATTGGGTTTCGCATGAAATGGTGCCAAATTAACAGAAACAAAAAGTATAATTAACTTGACAAACATTTCATGCACAAACGAACGTGATGACCGCTACCCCATTATTTTACGTATTTTATATAAATATTTTCATGGAAAATTTAAAAGTGGCTCTTTTTTTAGTAAGTTTCTCTTAAGCTCCGAATTTCCATTAATCATTTACGGTTGAGAACTATTAATAGACGCCACTTACTTGGACGTCAAAGCAGAAATACAATAATAGCTATTTATTTGCCACCTCGTTTTACCCAATTACGGCTAAACTAAAGTTTTATTAAACCACCTTGAAGCGCAACAATTTTTTTTGTCATAGTGCTCGAAATAAATAAAATTTAATTAGAACGGTAACATTTAATACAAATGTTACTGTTTGGGTATATACCAATAAGTTTTTAATGTCCGAAACTTTCATGTTAAGTACATCGCAAATAAATGACAAAACATTTTTAAACTATTTCATTTACTTTTTACTTATCCCTTTTGCTTAAGGGTAAAAAATCCGTAGTGGATGTTCGACTTCCAAAATCACAAGTTTTAACGCCTTTTAGATTTTAATAGAAATCAGCTATGTCCGGTAATCGGTGTAAATCAATTATTTTGTATAAGTTTATTATATATAAACAAGTATTCAGACTTCTCATTAGACTAAGGGATTGATTTGTGATTCATGATGTTTTCAGATCTTATAACGAAGCACATGGTTTATTCATATTCGCCAAGATAACGTAAAAGTTGGGAATCTTTAGATATTGTGGCGTATAATAAATGAGACAATAACAAGTCTTAGTCTACCATTGTCTGTAATATTGATAAGAACGCTCAAGATTAAAAATATTTATTCAGAACAAATTAGTGCTCCGAACTAAATGTTTATAAAACAGAAACAATCAAGATTTAGCTAGCGATAGGAATATAAATTTGCCAAATATTATTGGGTAACTCCTTCCCGTAGATATCCAAGCTTGTTTTCATAATTGGCGTACAAACCTGAAAACAACATATAGTCAACATTTTTGATAGCCACACTTAGATTCGTTCGTTTTGATATAAAGTCTTGCGAAACGTACAATCACTATGATGACGCCATATTCTGAAATGCGTCAACTAAATTATTCCGACTGCTAGGGATATATGACGGTGGTCTGATAAGTAGTTATCCTAATGTTTTTTTTTTTAAAGTGGCGATTTAACACGTCTGAAAAATACGTCGTCTGGAGGCGCCTTATTCGACATATTCGAGAATGTTCTAACTTCTAAGCTATGTAAAATTGCTCTTGCGATAGTGGTGTTATCGGGCGGTGAGGCTCAGTACTTATTGGACTCGTTTACACTTTCTCGACCTTCGCCACTGGGGCCTTCAATTGTAAAACTGGTCGGGAATCCTCCATTTAGAAGGAGCACCTTCCTTTCTCCAGAAACGGTTACTTAAAACATATCACAAAGATCCAATCGGAAACTACAGTGTCGTATACATATATTATGAGTAATAATTAGTGAGCGCTTTTTAACCTGAAACGTTAATATAGGATGAGACTTTTACAATAATTTAGCAAATTGATTACCTTTCCATAAAACCCCATCACCCAGCAACCGACATTTATACCCAAATTAACATTTGTAGCACAGTGATTTACTATAACGTCTTGATTAACCTGAAATGCTAAATAAATTATTATCAAATAGAATACGTTTGAAAATAACGTTAATGTCAGGCTTGGGGTGATGGAAAATAAAATCTTTTGCAAAAAAAACGGGCATGCATGGAAATACAATTGTCTGACGTAGTCTTTATACTTATAATCGTGTAAAATTATACGCGTGAAGTGAATTCTGGCCAATTGTTTGTTTATTTTTGATGAATTCTTTAAAACCGATGTACAGCTAAACAATAGGAAGTGGTCGGAAATAGCAGAATCCTTTCAAATTATATATTTGAAATGTTAAATTAATTTTCACTAACGACAAATATGTAATTAATATTTTCCATACATTTCTATGCCGAAGTTAGTTACTCCTTAATTGAAACAAATTATTTTAAGAAAACATACTTTTACCACGTTTAAATATTACAATTATTAGTCTTAAAATTAAACAGACTATACATGTATAGCCTAAGCTAGCTAAGATTTTTTTTTTCATATGTTCGCAATTTCACACTAATTTCGTACGTGAAGGAAAACATTGAAGAAAAGTGGCATGTCTTAAGAGATCTTAACAATCGAATACGTTCAGACACTACAGTTCGCTTATTACCTAGTTGCCTCCAATGATCAACGAAATGCTGAAATCTAAGGTCCAGGCCTATAAATAGTTGCAGAAATACTAAATATTTACATACCATAACAGGTTTTCCTTCTTGTTCAAAGCGAGTTATGTGGGGACTCTGAACGGGCAAGATGCGCCATCTAGTGTTCGATACGTAATGCTTGCTCAAATACAGAGGGTACAAACCACACAACCCTGGGATCGGGTTAGGGTCGTATCTGAGGTACAATGGCTGGACAAAATAATAGTGAAAGTAATAATAATAAATTAATTTTCACAACAATATTGTATTTATATTAGTATCAGCAACAATAAACTAAGACCACGCAAACGTAAATTATTATGTTTTAGCTAAATTTATGGCATATAGTTAAACAAAGGTTGTTGTTATTTCGGTAAGTGTTGATGTAATAGGTTTAATAATAAGTAACAAGTATTATATAAGTATATATATATATACTTATATAACTATAAGGAAGGCTATAATTAATTTAAATACACAAAGAATTGTAACTTATTAAACAAGTATTACACATTCTAAATTCACTATAAACTTAAAATCTATATATATAAAAGAAAAATGGTCTTCGTTTGAGGCTCCTTCACGCCTAAACCACTGATCGTATCGACATGAAACTACTGCCGTTCGATGCGAAATTTTTCCTAGATGGTTTATGGCTATTTATTTTTTAAATTTCAACGTTCCTTCATTTTATTATTGCTGTTTTACTTTTATGAAAATTTATACATACGGACTTCACCGCGGAAACATTCGGGGAGGCTTCCTAGAACCACAAAACGTGAACATCTGTTAAAAACTCGATTTACGAAAATTTCAATTTTCTTAGCGGGAAGTTAAAAAAAGAATAATAAAAATATGAAAAAAAATTATAATGAAACATAAAATATTATTTATTTCCTATTTTAATTCGCCCAGCAAAGCGGGCGAGAAACGGCTAGTAAACTTATATAACTAAGTTACTTGAAGTTTTAGAGGTTTCAGTAACATGTAAACTGTTAGGAAAACTAACAAGTTTGAAGTAAACTCATAGACCAGGTTCGATAATTTTGAAACCAAAAAAAATCATCCTACTAATATTTTTTTTCACTTTTTATTATTTTTCAAGGCTTCTTCTACTCTGGTCTATCAGAAGATCTGATAAGATTAATTATTATTATTTATTAAAATACGTAATTATTCCTATTACCTAGATAGATCTATATGACAACTCGATTTCGATATAGTAAATAAAAATACATGCATTGTCCTGCGTGACATTACTAATTCCGCCTAATCTTAATGTTCGCAATATTACAAGAAATAACTAACATATTCTTCTGAATTAAAACTACATAATTGAAAACTAGAATACACATATTTAAAACTATTATTGTTTTCTTTTTTCTACCTTTTTCTTTTCAACAGAAGAGTTAATTGCTAGAAGAAACTCTTGATTATACTTCAGTTGTTCACCTTCTCTATTACAATAATCTGCGCTCATTATAATAAATGTATTTCGTTCCATCGGCTCAAGTTCTGATAAGCCAATCACTGCGCATCCATCTTCTAATTCTTGTGAATAATTGATTTCGTTGGATGATATACGACCGCCTAATAATAAACCTTTTTTATCTTCAGCGGGAGGATCTGAAGCTAAATATGTGAAGGACTTGGTGAAAAGTTATAGTAGAAATGAAATATGTATAAGCAATTGAGATACACTTATTGCGTCTATTGACGCTGCGTGATTGAATATTTTATGGGCTTTAAAAGTAAAACTCAAGGAAAATCCTAAATAATAATAACGCTATTTTTAAAGGGCGGTAAGATAGCACCTATTTGACGTCGTTAACTTCTCTAAGAATCTCTACACCGTATGCGACAAGATATTCGCAATTGTTCCATTTGCCTCGTACGAACATTAATTATCTGTGTAATTCGCCAATGTTCCGAGTTTTAGTGTTAGCTTTGACACTAATTATGCAGATGTTGATATTTTCCACCTTACCAAAGAGGATGTGAAGAAATATTTGAAGAAGCGGGAAGACCTTGAATTTGCTTAGCAGTAACAATTTAGTTTTTTTTTAAATATTAAGTATTAATTGAGTTTGTTTAAGGTTTAATTTCATTTTCCTTTTGTTATGTCTATAAATGTACTTATGTTTTCTGTTTACATATATTTTGTGTATTGAATATTGTTTTCTTTTGTAATATGGTGCTTCCTGCAAGATTATCAATAAATAAATAATGACGTATTCATCACACGTGTAGAAGAAACTACAGTTTACCAGAGTAAGATACATTTAATTATTACAATCTGTCCTGTTCAAATACTGTTAAAAATGATATAATAAATAGCGTCTATTCCACAATGTTAATGTAAGTCGAAAATTTATGCTTATTTAAGCGAACCCTTGGCCCTTATAGCATTCGCAAAACGTCATTCTTATTTTATTGCTAACCTGGCACATGGGGAGCGAGGAGGGCTATTTTCGCACCAAATCCGATACTCCCCGACGACTGAGTCAATACAGTTGGTTTGTTAAGGTTTTCAGTCATTTTACGGAATCGAGCCAACATTAAATTTCCCGATTTCATTTGCTCAAGAAACTTATTAAGTTTATACTGCGAAGAAATGTATGGAAATATAAGCTACATTGTATAAAAATTTTCAAAGCACATTGTAACTGAATCTACTTTTACAAACCTCTTCCAACTTCGATGCTTCATACCAATTACCAAGACGTACTCTGTTGCAATATACAATTCCTTTATCTTCTTCATGTTTCGACATTATTTGATATGAACAATGGTTTTATGGTGTAAATAAAAACTACGTAGCAAAGTTGACCGCTATAGGGAGATGGTTAAATTATAACTATACATAATTATTTTCCATCAAAATTGTCATTTTGATTTTTATGTCAATTTTGACAAATAATTACAACACCAAATAATAGATAAAATAATGTTACAATTACGTTACTTACAACCATTTAACTACTTTTAAACCAATATAAATCACCATTTAGAAGACGGACTTAAATATGCATATTAAAAAGAGCGTTCCAATTCCTAATAGTCCGACAACGCACTAGCGAGCCTTCTGGCAATGTGCCCATGGTGTCAATGGTTAGCGGTATCGCGTCACATCATATCACAGATTAAAAAAAATAGATTAAACAACAAAGCTTTCCATCTACATGTACCACACCTATAACGTTTATATGTTAAGAAAACCATTACAGGAAGCTGTACATATTCAGGTTACGACACACACAATTTAGTGACAGTGGACAAAGCTATTCACTTGAAACTACGTGTCAAATAAACCAGATCTAGAACCTTTTTAGATACATTTAAAACATAAACCCAAGGGAATATATTTCGTAGCCTTTACAAAAAGTATTCAGCATACAAGACGAATTTTAATGTACCAAAACCGACAAATTTTATATGCAGATAAAATATTTTATATTATAGGTATAAATATATCTTATAAAGTACCTCTAGGACAGCGTCCATCTCCATATAAATTACCAACGTCTTTGTTTATTGTATAAGCGATGATAGAAACATTAGCCATTTGATAAAATAAAATTCAAAGAAAATAAATCATTTATTCAAAAAATTTAGCTACATTTACGTACGCACACTGCTAATTTCGCACAAACATATCATGTAATGAACTCCTCAATCCTTAGTTTTGGTCTCGACATCGCTAACTAGAGTGAATATATTCTCCGCCGTGTACATTTTGTGAATATTAATATAATCACGACACGTAACACCACACTCCTGTTTATTTAATTATGAATCAATTACCTCAAACAAAGTGATAAAGTTATATTCAGATAAGGGTTTTCGCTAAGTTTATTGACATTATCTTAAACTCTTAATATTAATGAGTTATGCAATAACTCCTAATCATTCATGATGATATTATGACTATGGAACGCGCGATCATTCATGATTAGTCGAGCACGCACGCAAACATTGCTCATAATACGAGTTCCATTATAAAATGTTATTGAAGTTATACTTCTTTAGGCGCGTTATGAAAAATTTATGAGAGTGGAATTTTACGATGCGCGCGCACCGTGACACAAAATTCAGTATGGGCGACAAGTAAAAAGAAATAGAATATGCGTGACGTATGACCATAATGACATTTGTGGTACCTTTTAAACAAATAAAGCAGTTTTAATTATTTTTTCAAAGAAATTTAGCAATGCTTTTTCACAAAGACCTATTGTTACTTAGTTAAAAGGTTATGAACCATACCTAGTTATTAAATTGAATGAATAAAATAATAAATAATAATTATTATTAATATTAATTGATAATTGAATAATATACTAAATATTATTAAATTATTAACGCTAAATATATATTATTAATTATTTAATCTTATAAAAAAATAAAGAAAGCCAAAGAAGTATAACTTCTTACGCGCGTACATAAGTACACGCACCATTTTTTTTTTTTTGTGTCTAACCGCCTCGGTTTCAACTTAACACAGATTATAAAGTACGCATAGAGTTTTAAAATTTCAAATTCAACTTTACAACTGTTGGAATTATAAACACGTTTTAAAGTGTATTTTAACTTAAATTGTCATTATTATTCATTGTAACATACACAGAAATGTAGTTGTTTTTTATTAGTTTTATTTAAATAAACGTCAATTTGATGACCAAAACTCTAACATAAGAAAAGAAAGAGTCTCTTGAAACAAAGTATTTTTACAACACCGTTATCTTTACTTACCAAATCAGTTAGCTAAGTTAGTTTCCTCAATCGCATAACTTTTACTGTTATACTTGTACAAAACTGATTACTTATGAAGTTTCTCGACTTACCGGACCGAAAAAGGTTTGCATCCAACTCTGATTCATCACACACAAACTTTTGTCAGCCACACAATTCTTAACTATGAGTTTTGCTCCCGTCTGAAAATTGTAATAACTTTCACACTATGTACAAGTACCTTAGTTACTTTAAATATTATGCATTCTTCTTCGACGAAGTGCCAGTTACCATATTATGACGTAGATAGAAACTTTTATTTATGCATTTCAACTATTTTCTTTATTATAGAAGATAACTATAAACTCATAAATTAATTAGTATCCAGATAATTGCGATTTTGTCTACGTCGAATCAAGAACATATTCGAATAATCGTGAAAACATACCAAAATTTTCAGCTCCTATTCTTATAATTAGGGACTATAAATCAGTCTAAATCCAAAAAGAGATATAACACATAAATAAAGAAAAAATTTATATCTAGTCTTAGTCGACGAAAAATGATAATTGAAAATCTTAAAACAACTTATGATAACGTTTCTTTCCAAATACGCTCTTTTACTTAATCAAGCATATTATGCAATACAATCTTTGTGTGTGTATTGGTAGGTAATGTGAGTTGTAATTCGTTAGACAAAGCACCTTAATGGGACTGCCAAGCCCTTCTAGTCGGTCTTTTGCTAGCAATGGCATCGTAGTCCATCGACAATTGGAATCCTTTGTAGAACTCAGTCGAATTGGCATCCTATCCGCCGGCCCGGGCACTGCCTCCGTTGTGTAACGAACATATAACGGGGCTGCCTTGATAAACAAAACTAAGCTAAATACAATATAAAGTTCTTAATTTATTTTGGTGAATTTATGCTTTGTATGTTAATACATATAGGCTATGTTTGTTTTGTTTCACCGTATTCATTTTGTTGTAAGTAGATATTTTTAATCGACTTCAAAAAAAACCGAAGAAGGAGGTTGTGAATTCAACGTGTTTTTTTTTTAAAGAACACATTAATGACTCCTGTCGTTTCTGCAATAAGCCTCGCGTACGTTGCCGACATTTTGAAACGTGCTTTATACTTCGAGATAATTATTTATTATTATTTCGTAAGTCAACAAATACAGTAGTTCTTTACCTCGGGTTCACCATAATTTTCAGCTCTTAAAAGGAACTCATCGCCATAATTTATCTTTTCTCCTCGCAAGCTTTCATCATTGACGCTGTGGATTAAGTTCCAAAATACTTGTTTCTTAAACAACATTATAATTAACCTATGTGAGCAACAAAAAAGCCAAACCTATTCTTAGCTAAAACTGAATTTGCCGAGTTATAGATAGGTAATATAGGATAACGGTAAAATCCCTTTTTAACGATTGAGAGCTCTTGAACCAAGATTGCCATTTCGACCCAATTTTAAGACATTACAATATTTTATTGAAACACTAATATTACTTTTTTTTTTAAGTTATCACTGTTGTTGTACTAAATCAATTTGTGACTGTGGAAACTCAGCTCAAACCCTTTAAGGATGTCTTCTAACGGTAGTAGAAACCTACGTTCATAAAAATCGTAATCTTTTATCAGGCATAGAAAAGTCACCTGTCTCAAAGAAAAGTAATCTATATTGAAATACGTCCCTCCTATGCCCTGTTCTGTTCATTCTTATAGACAACATGGGTCGGTTCCAGTTACCTATTGCGCGCAAGTTTTCCACAGTAAAACGTTACCTTAAGATAACAAATGTGTTTCTGCAACATGGCGTCGTGATTGCCGATAGGGTCATGAGACAGCCGTCATTAATATTTTGCATAAAGTCAACTTGCCTCTCCTTCACAAGACTAGAAAGCGCCAGGCCATATTGAGGTTTACCTCCACATGTTTTAGCTGAGATTTATGCACATTATTTGATATTGAAATTGCAAAATTAATTCAGTTTTTTATATGTGATGTAATGATCATTGATTTCCTTTCAACTTTTTTGGTTTAAATTCATTAAAGGGATATTTTAAAATTACAAAAGTACCAGCAAGCAAGTTATATGTCCGGTATAATTTTACTGAAACATGAATTTATCAGGATAGATTAAGGATAATAAAAAAAAAGGTTTTACAATGACAGCTTTATACAAATATTAAATAGTACTTTATTTTTAAAATCAACGATAATAATTTTTACCTAGAGCCAATTCACAATTATAATTTAACATTTTAGGATAAATTTGGATTGGTTCAGTAAATACAAAAAAAAATATGTCGATAATTTAAAATCAATGTATATTTAATACAACACACACACACACACATATCACATTTAGGATAATTATTAATACATTTTGGCCAGTCCCGGCTTAGCATGGCTGGGTATTTATTTTTAACCAAGTTTTAATTTAAAACTGAAGGAGGAGGTTATCAATACGTACCTGGCATATCAGAGGCAACCAGCTGAACATTATACCCAAAGAGAGCAAAAGTCCCACTTATAGCCAGAGGTCTCTGTAAAAATATGTATGTCAATTAAAGATCTTTGACTATAATAATATAGTTGGATTACACTTACCTCTTTTAGTAAATTACTAAACAATGTCCTTGACCTTTGCAACAATAGCTCTTTTCTTTCCCTTTTACGCAAAAAAATCTTGAAGTCATACTGGGAAAAATATTTTTTTTTTATAGTAAACTGTTACGAAAATGCAGGGATATAATAACAAAAATGAGGAAAATGTTTTGCTGTATTTTTCACACCATTTTTGTTGAACTAAACGATTAAAATCCGGCTTATTTACCTAAAATCATCATCATTCGTTTTTACAGCAGTTCGGCGATTAACGAACACAGGACTTCATGGTTAAATTAAATTCACAAAGTATTGATCAAATAAGCCACGGAGACGGTAGCTCTTGAGGAATTACCAACTTAGAAATACTTACTTCGTTTTTTAATCTTTCTTCGCTCCAATTACCGACGAGAACCATATTATTGTACGACATATTCAATATATATGGTATGAAAAATAAAATAAATTTGCTTGTTGTTTGGTGACTAATTTTTGACAAGTTTCTGGCACTTTGTTCACTGACAACTCAATCATGTCAGACGTTTAATATAGAGATTTAAAAACAACAGTATTTAGGTATTATATATTTATAGATCTTTGCTTTTAAAGTGTTATAAAATATAAGATGCGAAGAAAATACTATCACAATGTTAAATTACTTTCCTTAGAAGTGATATTACTTTTTTACCGGTCACCCTCGAAACAAATTTCTCCATTTTTCTCTCTGCTTAAAGAGTTAGATTGATGTACTTTAGCGCCGTATAATTTTATGCAGGCCAAAATTGCAAAACAAATATTTACAAAATATTTTCACGAAATTAACATAATATGTATGTGTATCTTTTTAAAGTATAAAACAAAGTAGCCTCCGCGTCTAGGTCCAGCTTAGATCTTTTTCGATTTAATTTTGGTGGAAAATAAAAAATATTGTGGGCGGTTTTTTTTTAGTAAACGAAGTTTTTCACGAGGAAGGTTTATATGTTTAATACCCTGAAATTAGGTATACCTATATTTTTAAAATAGTCGCTCCCCGAAGTCTGTACTCTTAGAAATTTAGATTTTCGATATAGGTTAAACATTACTTGATGGGATGTTGCCGGGTCGTGGCACACATGTCGTGTGTGGCTGTGTGCGATAAAACTGGAGCGTAAGGAATAATAATAATTATACTGCTAGTTGATATTCGATCTCGAAACTGGAACAAGCGTACAGTGCTCACACGTTTCAATTGAAGCAAAGGAAATAGTTATGAACAGTTTTAACGTCTCGATATCCAAAGTTATATTAAATGTTTAAATTCTAATACAGTGCTTACTCGGTATTATAATTAACTATTCAAAGTTGTCATAAATTTTAGTACTAATCGCAAGTTTAAAATGTTGTGGTCAAGGGTCGGAATAATACTTTTGATTGCTTCATTTATACAAGTAGAGTCTTTAAAATTTTCGTCTTTAGATGTAGTGTACAAAAAAGGGGTGGAAGCCTATTCAAATGAAAGATGGTCTGAATGTATTGTGCAATTAGAAGAATCACTACATTTATATAAAGTTTATAGAAGGATTTTAATCAACTGCAGACTGAAATGCAAGCATGATGCTCAGTTTACAAGAATCCAAGATAATATTGAAGATCTTAAAATATATGAATTGTATTTCAACGCAAGACAGTGTTTGATAAACTGCAATAATCACGCTTTTGAAGATGTACGTATGTATAATAATGTATCAGATTCAACAATTTTTAATATGCAGTCTAGAAAACCATATGAATATTTGCACCTATGTTACTTCCAAATGTATGCTATGTCAAAAGCAGCATCAGCTTCCTATACATTCCTAGTTACTAATCCAGAGGATCCAAAAATGAAGAAAAACTTAGACTACTATTTAAATCAGCCTGAAGTTGACATAAACGAGGTGGTTGACCTTGAAAGTGATGACTATCAAATCCTTTACAGACTGGGTCTTAAATCATATCACACCAAGAAATGGGGTGAAACAATTGCTAATATGGAAGAAGCATTAAATGATTATCTTTCTTGGGAAAACAACTGTCGAATGGAATGTGAGCGTCAGCCCGAACAAGAGTGGTCACCAGAAATAACAATTACAATATCAAACTACATGGCGTCACTTTTAATTTGTAAGCAAACCTGCCAAGATGAACTGAAACCGCTTTACAATTCTGGTGTTGAATTTATTGCCGACCTATTAAATTATATACAAATATCGTATTATAATTTAGACAGGCTGGATGATATGGGAAAAGCAGTAGCCACCTATTTACTTCTATTGCCAAATGATGAAGATATGTTGGAAAATAAGAAAATTTACAGCACATTAATTGATGACAGTGCTTTTGTTGTCAGATCTGATGTTGTTCATTATTTAAAAAGAGATACATATGAAAAACAGTTAATCACGTTTTTTCGTCAAGAAAATCCTAGTGATGACGTTGAAACTACTAATAAGGTATAATAATATCTAAAATCTACTTCAAAATTATGAAACGAGGGTGTTATTCAGATATACCTATTATGAAACATAAGTGATGATAATAGTGGAATTGATATTATATAAGTAATATTTTTGTATCATGTTGTTATAATATATACTTTTGTATTACCCATGTTGTGTTCTATAGGATAGGGCATTAAACAATAAATCTTGTAAAATAATATTACCTATAGTGCCGTAATTTCATCAATATATAACAATATACATATTATATACTTACATACAAGTACCTAACCTGACATATAATCTTCAACAAGTAATACAACCATTAAAATGTATTATGTGGCGATTAAGGTTGAATTTATTACAATAAAGAAATACTTACTAGCCGATCCGATTATCAAATCCGTACGTACGGATTTGTATGCAATTTTCCACAGAAATAACGAATTCAAATGAAAGCTTTGTATAGGTAGTTATTTCATTAGCTATAATTACAATGATTTGAATATGTATAAGACAACTTTTCAGCCGTATTCGCAAGTATAAATAAACTGCAGCTGAAAAAATTCTGTGCAAGCCATTACGGACTCCGCTATACTCGTAACGATGATGTTCATACTTGTGCTTCCGTTCCGCACGCAGTGGAAGGCGGGCATTAGAACCCTTAAATTAACAGTATTCACAAATAAGTTAATAGTCTTTGGTCATTTCTTTTATATTCAAGAGTTTATTAAATATGAAAAATTATCTTAGAAACTAGAATACCTAAATTTGTCATCAATACTCATAAAAATATTTTTATTTGAAACCATTGTTAACTGTAGAGATTATGTAACATGGCAATAAGATAATAATTAAAAATATTGTAAATATGGCAATACTTAACACATTTTTTGATAATGGCGACACTGTATTTTTTCTGTCAAAAAATTGTGGCTGACCTAAAGAGGACTGAGGAAGTGAAAAGTCTTACAATCATGAATACCTATTCAACTAAAATTACAAATAATTTATAGAAAAGTATTAAAAAGCTAGCAGGTACGAAATAATTACAATAAATTAACTATATCAAGGTACCAACTCATCTAAAATCATGAACACTTACCATATAACTATTTTATAGTACCTATATCCTTTCTGTTCAATTGTTTATTTCATATAAGGTTTATTAGTATTGTTTGACAACTAAACATGACCTAATACTAAATAATTAATAGTAAAACAAACCAACCACCTCCCTAATAAAGTAATAAATGATAGATAATTAATTTTGCAGAAGTATACTGTTTAATCTCTGAAGATGGCCTCTGATATAATTATGAATGAAAAAATCAGTATTCAGAATATCCTGTTTACAAAGGCAATGCCTAATTATAAAATACCTATACCCACTGATGGATACAAAGTTCACTCTTGTACTGATTGTGGAGACAGGTGAGCATAGAAAAATAAAAAAAAATCAAGTTCATAAGACTTAAAATTCACTAATTTATACATCATTTCAGTAAAACTATAATAAGGTATTTTTATTTTTCAGGTTTTTGTTTGAGTCTAGCCTAGAAGTACATATAAACAGAAAATCTTTCATGATCAAATACTTATGCAGGTACTGTGGGTGTCTAAATGAATTCTTTAATAGGTGCCAGTTTTTATCACATATACGCTCTCATGTGACTAAAACTGCTACAATAAACTTAAGTGATATAAAGGTGGAACCATTACCATTAATAACATCAGTGGTACAAAGTTCTCAACACAACCAAGAAAATGATTCCTTAATAACTAAGCACATTAAATATGCATGTTTTGAATGTAAGGATGATATAGCTGTTACTGGAATTCTTGAAAAAGACAGAGCTTTACATTACATGCAAACAACAAGAATGCTGACATGTCCTGTGTGTTTATTCACATTACCATCATCATGTGCACTTATTGCCCATCTCCGTATACATTTAAAAACTCCTCCATTCATTTGTTCAGAATGTGGTGCATACCTTAGCCTTAGAACCTGTATGTACCCATATAATCATGATTGTGATGGTTTTAAAATGATGAGAGTAACATCAAGAATAAAATGCATAAATAGTACATGTCCAGCAATTCATCCAAATAATTTTCTTATGCATTTGAAATCTTGCCATTTAAACAAAATATATAAATGTCCTAATTGTTATCTAGCTGGTTACAGTGAAAATGCTGTTCTGAAACATGTAATGAGGTGTTGTAATAAAACTAAGTATTCAACATATTTTGAATGTCAGCACTGTCCTGGAAATTTTCTAAGTTCAAGTCAAATTCATAAGCATCTTGATAAGCACTTCCAGGTGACTCAAAAAAATCGTGAGAGTCAAATATTCCCCTGCTGGAGTTGTGGTTTAACTTTGTCTAATGTGTATGATTTTCTCAATCACCATATATCTAAACATTGGTCCTATACTAACAATAAAGTATTAGTAAATGTTATAAAGACTGTTAAATATGAAAATTGTGATTCTTGTCATAAGACATTATGGTACTGGCAACAGAGCCATGAAAGATTAAAGAAATGTTTTTATTGCATTCTTAATGGCAATTCAGAAACTATATTTGTGGAAACATTCAGTAATCAGCTTAACAAAAACCATAATATTATAAAGTGCCATGTATGCAAAATTGAAGTAAATGAAAATTGGGAAGATATTAAAAAGCATTTTAACCAATTTCATAAAAGTATCAAATATTTAGACTTAAAATTGGTTGTAAGTAAATTAAACTCAAAGAGTTATCAGAAATATGCAAACAGGTCACATAATGCATCAACAAAAAAAATTACTAAACATTTTAAACAGAAAAAAAGACCAAGTACAATTAAACCACACTATGATAAAATCAACATTAATAATTCTACAAAAGAAATACTTAAAAAATCTTACAACTGTTCGAAGTGCAACTACAATACTGAAGATATAATATCTTTTGAATCCCATATAAAAACTCACAGGGATCCAGATATGGCTTACCAATGTATGGAATGTGGTAATTGTTTAGCAGTAAAACCATCATTTTCCAAACATTTACTATTGGAACACAATATACCTGATGTAGAGAATTATGTTAAAAATAAAGATTGCTTTAATAAAGCAGCTTTTGAGAAAACAATGAAAGTCCTACCAGAGGAAAATTTGCCACTTGAAGAAAATCAGTGCAATGTGTGTAGAGATAAATTCATAGATTCCAACGGCTTGGAAAAACATTTTAGAGTTCATGGTATGGCTTTCTTAATTAAAAACACACAAAAATCTAAGAGCCCACAAAAAGAAAAGGATAATATTTTTAGATAAGAAACTTTTTATTACCTACTTCAGGTTCATGTCCCTCACATTACGTCACTATATTCATATTATATTGAATTTATAAATTGCAATGTTTTGAATGTTATAGCAGGACAATTTTGTTTTTAATAACTGTTGCTGCTCCTCCTTTCTTCTATATATATAATCTGTAATTATATAATTTCTGTAACTCATTTATTGTATGGTGGTAAGTTGTTTTTAGATTTGCAACAGAATATTTAAAATGTTATATACAACCTGTGCTGCACAGTATATAGGTGTGATGCTATGTAGCTTTCCATTGTTAAATGGATTATCCACCACAGTAAGCGATTTTCAGTTGTTCCTTCCAAAACCAAACTAACATTCTTAGTTTCATTATATAAGTATAGTTAAAACTGAATAATGTGGATGATTGTAAATAAAATTTATGTTAGCCCTTCTGAACCATTCCAAATCAACTTTTTCTGAAATATTTTACTGTGAAAAATAAATACTTAATACAAATAGTAATAACATTTTAATTACTTACTTAAATTAAAGGGCAAAGGTACAGTTATAATAGCAGATTCATACTAGTGACATTTAATATTCTTCAAGCAGTGAGTATTTATTTACAGTTACTAAGTCGCCAAAGCCAAAACCTTCTGTTATGATTAGGAGTTTTGTCATAAAATAATATCACATCACATTAAATAAATTTACATGTGGTTAAATTACACTTATTAAATTTACAGAACAGAATAATTCTATTTAACTATAACCTAAATAAAATTTATACATTAAATATTTTTTAAATTAGATAGATTATTGTGGGAATGGAAAAGAAAAATACTGATCCCTTTAGAAATATGTATTAGAACCATTAGACGGCTATTGTTCTCTATTTATCTCATATATAAGATAGCAACTGATTAATTCATACATTTGAATAAAAAAAAATGTAAATTGTCCATGCAGTTATGTAAAAAGTTGTATAGTATTAAGTTAAATAAATGACATATACTCTTTTATAATTTTTCATTTAGATTGTAATGGTATATATATTGGGTGATATTTATATGCTCCTTTCATTGTCTTTCTGCATTGTGGGCATCTTTTATCATGTTGCAATGCTGTTTCTATACAGGTTGTGCAAAAAATATGTCCACAAATTGTCGATGAAACTGGTCTTTTCCCTATTCTTTCACAACAAATAGAGCATTCTCCTATTTTGGAATCTGATGTGTTCTCTGGTGATTTGTCTAATTTCTGAAAAATTAATAGATATTGATAAGAAAAGCATATTTCATTGTCACAATAAAAGTTAAAATCATAACAAAGTTATGTGATTGTATATAATAAAAACTAAAATAGTCAGTTAACATCTAGGGAATGTTTCGTGTGGAATGTTTCGTGTGGAATTCTTTTAAGGCAATTCCAAATGTAAAATAAAAGAACTTACCTTCTTTTTTAGGAGTGATTGTCGTAATTTTTTCGATGGAGCTCTTATTGGTGTACTCTCAAAAGCTATATCCCCAGAAAATGACTCGTCTGTATCATCTAATTCAATAATTAAGTTAGACAAAGCATGGTGATTTACTAAACACAAAGAATTTGTTAAATCAATCGTATTTAAATCCGCCATACTGAATTATATGTACTAAAAAATGTCCTATCGATCGTTTTAGGTCTTATAAAATGTTACTCATAAATGAATCAGAAACAACTGTCATCATCAAACGATGATAAAATTGCTATTAAATGTCTAAAACTTCCTTTAATTATACGTTTTGAAGGGAAACCAGAGTATTATTTCCTTTATAAAATCTGATATTTTTAATAGAAAGAAAGAACTTTGTAGAAGTTTTTATTTATCTACATTCTACAATGTACTCACTACATAAATACAGATTACAGAGTCTACAAAATACTACAGAATAATAAACCATAAGAAAAATGTATAGTGTAGAATGTAGACACCAAACTCTAGTGTAGTAGCCAGTAGGTAATCTATAGTCCGTTCTTAGTTATTTTACCCGGTGTGGTGTGTGGCCGAATGCAGCACCATCTGGATGTGTCGAATAAATTCGTCCTGTATGGGTATTATTATTAAGTTATTTTACCTCCAGCTGTTTATGTTGGTAATGGGGGCTTACAGTTGCCATATTTATTTTTGTAATTCAAATATAAAAAAAGTTTATTTTCCCACACTAAATAAAACAAGTTTAAATTTATTTAAATTCATTTTTGAAGTTGTACTTCTTTAGGCGCGTTATGAAAAATTGATGAGAGTGAAATTTTACGATGCGCGCGCATCTATGACACAAAAGTGGCTGTGTGATATAGCGTACGCGAGCGAGATGGGAATAATACAATCTAAAAGTAAAAAGAAATAGAATATGCGTGAAGCTAACTTCACGAATATTCTATTTCTTAGCTTAGCAGCTTAACGAGAATTTTGAATGACCATGACATTGACATCTGACAATGACATTTACCTTTTAAACAAATATAGGAGTTTGAATTATTGTTTAAAATAAAAGATTGTACCTAGTTGTTTTCAATTTTCATTATACAAGTGCGAATTTTATATGTGCGTCTGAATTATAATCAGAAGTGATTTAAGTTGAATATCTAAATCAATACTAATTAATATGATAAAATATTTGTGAAAAAACTGTGCCAACCTTCCTGAGTGCTTCAATACAATTGAGGTTAACTATCCGTATGTATTATCGAGTATTATTGTTGATTAAAACTGAAACATGAACCATTATTCTTTGCTTTTGTTTATTGCGTTTGTTACAGCAACTTTTTAGAAATATTCTACGACCCTATATATCAATAATTGAGAACAAAGATTTAAGCACGAATACTAATAAGGAGAAAATGAAGGCTTGGAGCGATATAACAGAGAAGTAAACATTTTAATAAGTACCTGCATCTCAAAAAAATGACCATATCATATATACATATAATGATCATATTTAATCAAAACATGTAATTTTTCGGATTTAATCTAGCAAATATAAGGACAAGAGACAAAAAACAATTGATGAATCAGTGGAAGTGCACTAAATTGAATACAAAAAAAGAGTTGTCATATCGCCGTGAAACATCAAAAACTGGAGGTGGAACAAAGCCACCATCACCTTCTCCAGACACAATGGATATGGCAGAGATGATACCGCAATGGTTTGAAGTAGATTTCAATGAATTTGATTGTGATGGTGTCGAGGTAGGAATGTTAATTATAAATATGATGGTAATGTTCAAGGTTCAACCTCTCAAGCATAGGCACATACTTTATTCCCCTACAGGTTAGTTAGAGATATTGTAATACCTCAAAACATCCATGTTGCATTTGTAGTACCGAAACTCTGTCCAGCCCGAAGTGAGCCCATTCCCACTTATAATGGACAGTGGGTATAATACACCTTAATACCTGAGTGCGAACCACTCACCATGATACTTAAATTAATAAATGTTATTTATATATTTCAGGATATTACAAATAAAATCATTTTGGAAACAATTGATATCCCAAAAGCAAATAAAGCCAACAATGACAAGGTAATAAATCAGTTTTGACATAACTTGAATACTTAAAATGCCAAACAAAGGTGTGCACAACAGTGACAACATAACTTAACAATTTCATTATTTTGTAGGATTAAAGAAAGGTTAAAGAAAATCATGTCGAACTGAACAACAAGAATCCCCAAACAACTCCAAAGAAACATACAAGGAAGACACCGCTATTATATTTAAATTATCTCTATCTCTAAATAGAATAAAAGAAAATTGCTATCCAGGTCTGTAGCATGTGCTACAAATTATATTATTATATTAATATAAATGTGTTAAAAATTTTATAATATGAATTATAAAAAATTTTAAGTTTTGCATGGACAGAGCTTAAATTAATATTCTCTTATTTGTTGCAGAAAGCAAGTAGTAGTTTTAGTTTTGGAGAAGCCTCGTAGATGCACAACCAAGTAATGATTAATTTAAAATTACAAACCGAAATTCTGATGAAGACATTAGAGTCACATAAAAATAAATAGTATAATTTTTTTTTTTTTATATACATGTGTCTTTACTAAGACATCATGGAACATTACAATCTAGCCTAACTTAAGACTAATAAGTAATTTAAGTCTAACCTAATTTATTACAAAGGATATTTAACATAAGAAAGTGTCCAATAACACTACTTACAGTCTCTATTAAAGGGAAGACACTTTGTTCTTGTGTTCTATTTTTTTTCAATCACTGTTTAGCACTTAATACTAACGTGCACTAACACTAATTCACTAGTTCAAACAGTTTTGTCCTTTTCAATCTTCTCACTAGGCCCGTGGTGTCAAGGAGTTGAATAGCCTCGACATTCACGTGATGGTGGAGCCTATGTTCGTGGGCTCCGGCAGTCTTTTTTATTACTGTGGCGACGTCCTCTACATTAAGGTCCCGATGGAGGTCGTTATTGCGAATATACCAGGGAGCATTGACTATTCCCCTGAGCACTTTGTTTTGGAATCGTTGGATTACTTGGATGTTACTATTACTGGTACAGCCCCACAGCTGGCAACCATAAGTCCATACAGGTGTCAGGACTTGTTTGTAAATCAATAATTTTTTAGTCCACAAGCCAACAGTATTTATGGCTTTTTGTAGTTTTGCTACCGCTTCCTTTTCAGTATCTGCCGTAGACATGATAGCAGTATCATCGGCAAAGGTAGCGATTACGTTATCTTCTAATTCAGGAATATCGCATGTGTATAAAAGATACAGGACCGGACCTAATACACTCCCTTGCGGCACCCCAGCTTTTATTTCTTTCAGTTCTGAATGATCATCTTCTTGTCGTACCCTAAACATTCTTTGTGTTAAGTATGACTCAAGGATATTTGAAAATTGACGAGGCAGTAGTTTCTTTAATTTATAAACAAGTCCTCGGTGCCACACTTTGTCAAATGCCTGAGCTACATCCAGAAAGACCGTGGAGCAGACTTTTTGTTCTTCTAATGCTTTTTCTATATTATTTGTAATTCTATGAACCTGCTCTATGGTAGAATGTATAATGAAATAAAAATGTTTTAAAGATAAATAGTGTTTTATTTGTTTAATGTAAGAATAATAATAAATATTGATTTATTTAATTTTCAAATGTAAACTGAACTTTATTGACTTTAATGACTCCTTTTCCAGTCTTTGATTATTTAATTGTAATTAATTATTTGCATGCAATCAAAAACTATTTTTAATAATGCCAAAGAAGTATAACTTCTGACGCGCGTACATAAGTACACGCACCCTTTTTTTTTATAATAGAAATAATAGAACTTGAAAGTACTGTATAAATAATTAATAACGTAATTTATTCTATAGTTTGGGTATCAAGGAGTGACGTGTTTAATATTAGAATAAAAACTGCAATTTGAGTTTATATAATATAAGAAAGTTAATTCTTTTTTTATAATTCTATTCGTATGAATCTGAAGAGCTTGAATTTTGTGTATTGTTAGATTTAATATCTGGCTTAATATGTAAATCAATAATGAATTTATCAATTTCTGTGCCCATACATCTCTATCGCAAAACTTAGTTTCAAGCATAGATTTATATCGTTAGATAGGCCCTTACCGCAATGAGACCGCGCTGTGTTGTCGCACAGTCGAAGTGAGTGAGCTCACTAACCTGGGATCAGTGCACCCCTAAACACAGTATTAGCCGGACGTGTTGTAAAGGACGTTTGCGAGCAACTGCTCGCACACTAAACTTACACTAAACTTAGTGTCACAAAATGCCATCGTGTGCCTTTCTAAAGTGCAACAACAATTCTAGAAACACAATAAAGCTAGAGGTGTAACATTTCACTCGTAAGTATTGCGATTTGATTTAAAAACTTTTATTTTTCCTTCCGCACTGTCTAAAATAACAAATTTAAATGGTGAGTGCACGAAAGAGAAAGTAGTGTTTGCAACTAATGTAGGAGAAAAAGAGATGACACTATTTTCTCAGTACACTTGTTGTGTATAGATTACACAGGTGTTGTTGGCATTTTCTTAACGCACACATTCAAAAACAATGCCACAGTTTTTGGTGTCGGGGCCTATCTAACGCTATAAATCTATGGTTTCAAGTACAAGTATATGTCCACGTAGCCAGGATTAAATGATTGAAATGAAGGAAGATTGGCAATAAGATGGTGCACCAAAAAAGATATGCCAAAGAAAAGAAAGATAAAATTCTGATGGAAAACTTTGAATTCCATTTTTATGCCGAAAAATACATTTGAATTCAGAATGTGGTAAAAATTCTCATTGCATGCAGACAAAACTTTACAGAACATAATTATAATAAAAAAATAATTAAAATCATTCATGTTTCCTTTTTTACGATTATTTTTCCCGTTCTAATTACTCCTAAGTCTGTATAACCAAACACCACAACCGACAATAATAATTATAAATATATTATTGGAAAAGAAGCCACGCCAATCCTCGTGAGTTCAATAACATAATCTGGTCCCGCACCTTAAGCATTGGAGAGTTTTACAATAGTAACATAAATAAAAAAGTGAATGTGTACTTATCTACACGTGTTAGAAGTTATTCTTCTTTGGCGTAACAAGATAAAAATATTTTCAAAAAAATTATTCTACGTTTGTAGAAAAAACGCCACTAACAATAGAAAAAACTACAATATTGATTATAGCTAACTTCAGGGTGTCGGTTTTTTGTGACGGTAAGCGTGCGCATTGTATAAATTTACTGTCATCATTTTTCCCTAACCCAAAAGAAGTATAGCTTAAAAAGAAGAAGACAACTTAATTGAAAAGTAACATTATGAAAAGACAATGTTGTTGCTAATATCCCCGAAATAAAGGTGTTTTGTTGCGTTGGTAACCCTTTTTTCATGTCAGTTGTCAATATCATTTAAGTGTCAAAACTTAAAAGATAATAATTCTACTGTCGTTTTTTTTCGCTCGCGTTAGCTTTGGTTGACGCACGTGTTAGTGAGATTTCCGTGTTTTTCTCGGTGTTTCTGTGATTTTCCTAAGCTGAAATAGTTGTTATTGTGCTATTTAGAAACTAACCCTATTGGTGCTGGTAAAGTATAAAATTTAAATTAATATAGTTGCTGCAGTTTTAGTAAAATGGATCTAGATCCTGACCCCGAGCCTCCTGACCCGGGAACCTCTTCTACGTCTCGCAAACGACAAGGAGAGGAGAGAAATGAACCATCCTTTAAAAAAACTATTACGGATCCCGCTCAGGCGAACCCGTCTATACAAAACCTTTATGTCCACCCCTCCTTCTCCGATGGACCTAGGTCTTACTCTAATGAAGATAAAGGTCCGTTCATTGTCCAAGTCTCCCGTGAAGTAGAAGACCCATCTTCCGGAGCCTCTTTACGTGCTATTACATTCGGCCAGTTTATGCATAAGCACAAAATTAGTTCTATCATACACGATGGTGTAAAAAATGTAGGACGTAATAAAATCACCGTTGAGTTCTCTTCTGCTGAAGCTGCCAACAACTTTATGGTCAACCCGGTTCTTAGTATGTGCAAGTTTAAAGCTATTATCCCCACTTATAACATTACCAGAATGGGGTTGGTCAGAGGTGTACCGATGGACTGGTCAATGGACGAACTCGTAATTTCATTAGAGCTTCCTCTTGGATGTGGTGAAGTATTAAAATCAAGGCGACTGAACCGAAAAACAGTCACTGAGGGTGTCACCACCTGGGTGCCTACCCAATCTGTCGTCCTTACCTTCAGGGGGCAAATGCTCCCTGCCAAGGTTTACTCCTACCACACTTCCCTCCCTGTCGAAACCTACAAACTCCCAACCATACAGTGCCTGAACTGCTGCCGTTTTGGACATATCAAATCGATCTGCCGATCTAAGCCCAGATGTTACAGGTGTGTTCAGCCCCATACAGGTGATACGTGTGAAGTCACTTTAGAAACATCCACATGTTTACATTGCTCAGGCAAACATTTTGCTTCTGACAAGAGCTGTCCAGAATTTACTCGACAGCAATCCATAAAAATGGTGATGTCCCAGGACAACATCTCATACGTTGAAGCAGCAATTAAGTTTCCTCCTGTCCGACGTTCATATGCTGAGATGACAAAAGAAATGTTTACCCCTCCTGCCTATTCTCTAAAATCTACTCAAAAAGCCCAAACTCCTACCAATGCTTTCTATCGCCAAACAATTTATCGCTCCCCTCGTCCCCAAGCTCCTCTAGCAAAACGATAGAACAGCTCACCAGACTATTGTTGGTGAGTGCTCCTCATCCCTCCCAAATGGTTGTGCTCTCAACAATAATGTTGACACCCTTCCCTCTCAGGGCAAAATGTTAGAATTTATTTCTGAATTTCTTCTAAGTATTGTCGCTCCATGTAGCGAAATCCCCCTACCGCCCAACGTTGCCAAAAACCTATCCCAACTTTTTAAATTACTACAAAACGGACCCAATTACCCTAATTCAATGGAATAGTAAAAGCTTACGTTCAAAAAAACATGAATTAATTTCCCTCATAAACCTCCATAAACCCACGATTGTTGCCATCTCGGAGACATGGCTGAGACCTGGTTCCCGATTTCGGGTGCCTGGCTTTTCCTGTCTGCGGGATGACAGGAATGATGGGTATGCGGGCAGTGCTGTCTTTGTACGGCATTCCCTCCCATTCTCCCAAATTCCTCTTCCTACCCACAGCGATCAGATTAATGCTGTTGCTGTTCGTACCTTAGACATTTCTTTTGTATCTTTGTATATTCCTCACCCTTCTCCTTCTCTTCTTCCTGAGATACAATCAATTTTATCATCCCTTCCCAGCCCTATCATAGCCATGGGTGACTTTAACACCCATCACACTATATGGGGGTGTCATGCTAGTGATAGGTTTGCTCCACTGCTGATTGACTTACTCGACGATGTCAATCTCTGCATCCTCAATGATGGCTCTCCAACTCGCAGAGTATACCCTTATCAGAATCCCAAATCTGCAGTGGATCTCACCCTCTGTTCCCCTAACCTAGCCTCGCAACTAACTTGGAACGCCCTTAAGTTCACTTATGGCAGTGATCATTTTCCTGTAATTATTTCATTAAATAAAAATCCTTACCCCCCTCTTACCACAACCCCCTTTTAAAATATAAACTCAAAAAAGCAAACTGGAAAGATTATGCCCAATCCGTTGATTGCATGGTAGACACTCTGCCTGATTTGGAATGCGAAGAAAATGTCTTGTCTTGCTATGATCTTTTTTTAAATACTCTCATATCTTCGGCCGATTCCCAGATCCCCAAAAAGCACTCTCCTAAAAATCAGCTGCTTTCCTCTCCCTGGTGGGATGATGAATGCAGCGATTTGTTTGGTAAGAGAATGGCTGCAGAGAAATCCTACTCAGCCACTATGTCACAGGAGAACTTTATTAATTACCAGAAGCTTGATGCTAAAATTAAAAGGTTGGTATCCAGGAAGAAAAGATGTAGTTGGATACAATTTTGCGAATCCCTTAGCCCTTGTTCTCCATCCTCTATTGTGTGGTCTAATGTGAGGAGATTCCGTCGTTCCCTGAACCATGTTAATCCTTCTTCAAATAACCCTTCTTACTGGCTTAACAACTTTGCGGATAAACTGGCTCCACCTTTCGCTCCCTATGTGGACTCATTTCTAAGTTCTACGCCAGCTCCGGCTAACAATGAAATGGATGCTCCCTTTTCTTTCTCTGAGCTTCAAATCGCTCTTAATGGTCTCAAAGATTCAACTCCAGGGGAAGATGGCGTTCCATATTCCTTCCTGACTAGACTAAATGACAAAGCTAAACTTTACTATCTAAAAATAATCAACAAAAGTTTTGAAACTGGTATTATACCGACATCTTGGACATCTCAAATAGTCATTCCCATTCTCAAACCTGGAAAAAACCCTTCAGATTCAAATTCTTATCGTCCCATAGCTTTGTCATCTACTTTAGCTAAAGTAACGGAACACCTTCTTAAAAACCGACTGGAATGGTTAATGGAAAGTAGAAATATTCTCCCCTCATCCCAATTTGGGTTCCGGAAGGGTATGAGTACCACAGACAGCCTCAGTATACTGACAACAGACATTCGCCTAGCCTTTACAAAAGGAGAGTACCTTGTGGGTGTGTTTCTTGATATTGCTTCTGCATATGACAGTGTCCTACTTCCAGCGCTCAGGCAGAAACTGCTTAAGCTGAGTGTTTCTTCGAGGATGGTACATCTCATATGTAATCTGCTATTTACCAGATCTATTTTGATAAAGCATCACAATACCTCTCTTCCCCCCAGACTAGTCTGGAAAGGTCTCCCTCAAGGCTCAGTTCTCAGCCCTCTGCTCTATAGCATTTATACCCTTGACCTCGAACTGTCTGTTACCAGTTTTTGCAATATTTTACAATATGCTGATGATATTGTCCTCTATCACAGCTCAAGCAGTATAGGGGAAGTATCCTGTCGTATCAATTCTGCTTTGTATTATCTAGGCCAGTGGTTGTCTGACCACGGCTTGTCCCTGTCAGTGGGCAAATCTCAGGTAGTGGTGTTTACAAGGAAGAGATACATTCCCACTCTACTCATTTCATTTGAAAATCAAGCAATCAACCTGACAGATAAAGCAAAATTTTTAGGTATTTATTTAGACAACCGGCTGAACGGAATTGCCCATTCTGAACACATTATCAAAAAATGCGAAAAAGGTATTAACGTACTAAGAGCAGTAGCGGGAGTTTGGTGGGGCGCTCACCCCTATTCTTTAAAGTTATTGTATAATGCCTTAGTACGTAGTCATATGGATTACTGTATGTTTGTTCTGGATCCCTTTAACAAATCAGCTGCTGAGAAACTAAACAAAATTCAATGTAGGTGCCTTAGAATCATTCTAGGTGCAATGAAATCCTCCCCCACTAATGCTTTGCAGGTTGAGTGTGTTGATCCTCCTCTACACATCCGCCGGCAGTATTTATGTGACCGCTTTGTTAGCAAGATGTTACAGCTATCATCCCACCCTCTTTGGCATCGATTATCCCAACTATCACATTCTCCTTGTACCCGCAACTCCTCTTCCTATCTGCTAGATAGTTATCTAAAGTTCACCAGCCTCCCTAACCCCCTGATATCTTTTCCAATAAATTCCCTGTATTCTACTTCTTATAAAGCCCTGGTATACAAACCTCCCATCATCACAGACCTTGGTCTGATCAAAGGAGCCCCAGATACCAACATCAAATTACAAAGCTATATTAATCAAAATTGGCCAAATCATCTTCTTATTTACACTGACGCATCAAAGCTGTCTCCAGACGGCTGTGTTGGTGCTGCCTGTTGGGTTCCTCGGTATAGAATTATCCTGAAATTTAAATGTCCTCCCGAATCTTCAGTGTTTACAGGAGAGGCCACTGCTCTATTGGAAGCAATCCTGTTTGCACACTCCCATAACATACAACAGACAGCTATTTTGACAGACTCTTTTAGTTGTTTAATGTCCATTAAAGAAAACCCATTTCGCAGCAAATCACGTTTTCCCATTATTCTAAAAATCAGGGAGACTCTGCTCTCTTGTAATCAAAAAGGATTGTCTATCATACTAGTTTGGATTCCTAGCCACTCAGGTATCCCTGGAAACGAGACTGCTGATTCATGTGCCAAATCAGCTGTTGAGTCAGGTTCTCTAGATCATTTTGAAAATTCAGCACAGGATCTTTGTACTCTTGCAAAGACATATCTGGACAGAACCTGGAAGACATTTTGGAATGACTCCAAATCGGTTAAGGGTAAGTTTTATGCTTCCATCCAACCAAACATACCAAGACAACCCTGGTTTTGTCATTATCGGAATGCAAATCGCTGGATTACATCCACAATCTCACGTCTTCGTCTTGGTCATGCTTGCACCCCTGTTCATCTAGCCAAGCTCCGGATAAGGGATCACTCTATCTGTGAGTGTGGCTTGGATGAAGGCACTGTATCTCACATTCTATTTAATTGTCCCAAACTAACCTATCCTCTCTACGACTTCCCCGTAAAGTCCCCCGTCCTTTAAGTGTTAAATGTTTGTTAATGTTTGTGTTTAGTCCATATTGTAGATTTTTATGTAAATATATAGAAAGCAATAAAATTAAAGTGTAATATATATATAAAAATTATTAGAGGAAACAGTATTTAATAATGTTATTATTACTCACTCATATTTGTGTTGTCTGTGCCGTCTTAAAACTAACAATCGAATTGCAACTATTTTGTTTTTGTTTTGGTGCATATTCAACATTAACTTAATTATTATTTTCACCGATCAATCTCCATCGTGCCTTCTCCATCTACACGACACTGGCGAAGTACCTTGTGCCCAGTTGGCACATATAAAAGCCATTAAAAAAAAAAAAAAAAAAAAAATCTACTGTCTAATGAAATAATATTTAATAAATTTTATAATTTAATATTCATTATTTGTGAAAGGTGATATTTCGTAAGGTATTCAACTATATAGTTTATAACAACAAACTAACAAAGACACACTTATGCTGAAGGCACACGAAAAGTTAGTGTTCCACAGTAATATTTTATACATATTATGCTATTGCTTTTAGTGTCTAGTATACATATCATTATTTGTAATTACATTTCAGTATGCATTTAGGGATGAATATTTCAAATGCATTACAACAACTAGAAAGCGTCAAAATAGCTGTGGATACGAGCGATGATCCAACGTTAAAGGTTAATATTTAATTATTTAAGGTATATGAGCCTAGTTTGACTAGGACATTTTTGTAACGAACTCTTTTATAAGTTTTAGAAACGAGACTTCGCGATAATTCCTTCTCAAGCGTCAAAAATGTATTGGATTTGATATATATATACAATCATAACAAAAATAATATATCTAATTTTTTAATAAATTTTAGGCTGCAACAAATGATGATTTAAATATGCTTATTAATTTGCTTGAGAATCCAATATTAAGAAGCATAGTAACACTACAGGATTCTGTGGCCATGCTCACTACTCAGGTTGCGCATCATCCTTCTATTATTCCAGATGACTTTGATATAACACCTGCAGGTATATTTTAGATTTTATTAAATTGGGTTTAGTCGTAGAATCACTCTACTCTTATAAAAATAAACTTATACTTATGAATCTTATTTGGGGTGTGGGGTTTTGTTTTCAGATGAAATTGTACTTATTAAAGAAATTCAATAATTACTGATGGTAATGGTTAAATAATATTAATTGATTATGCAAATCTGAATGAATATGTTTGTCTTCATTAGTATTTGTGGATTTAACTTTGTATCTTTATTTATTTAGTTAGTTCTTATGTTTAGGTGACCTTGCTTTACAAACAAGAAATTTTTTTGGAATTCATGAAGGAGATGAAGAACAAAGAGTTCCACAGGTTTCGCCACCGCAAAGCCTTGAATTTGGTTTGTCTGGGGAGACCGAAAGAATATTAGGAATTGATACAGGATCTGTTGAATCACCAAAACAGGTAAATTTATATTATATTTAATAATATAGTATAACTCATGAGTTTTTGTATTCACAATAATTGTATAAAAAATAACTTCAGGAAAAGCAAACAATTTACAAAGGTTTAATTAAACAATTGTAATAGCCAAATAAATTCATATTCCAGACAAGAAGTATTTTGGAAATAGCTAGAAACGATGAGTCACTGGCGTCTGCAAATAATATTGTCATTGGAGATTGGGCACAGGTTGAGATAATAAATTTGGTCAATGATGGCACTGGTCTCGGATTTGGTAAGTAGTATAAGAAAAAATATTCATACTTTTGTCTGTTGATAAATTCCATAGATTATAATTTCTCTACTATGATTCAATTATTAACTTTTTAAAATTCTCTAAAATGATAAGAATTATAATAAATACATACTGCTATGCGGACGACAGCACTGGGTATACTCTTCAAACTGGCCGGGCAGGTATTTTTTGGGCAGTTGTTCTTGCTACATGGGGTAGACTAAATCTAGTCCAATTTAACCCCAAGAAGACACAAATTTGCGAGTTTTTAGCAAAAAAAAAACCACCATTAGACGCTACTCCCCTAGTCGATGACGCTTCTTAAAGCCTCTGCTAGCATCGGGATACTAGGCGTTGACATATCAGTTCAGTTTCGCGGTCATTCAGAAGGAAAGGCTAAGTTAGCCTCTAAGAAACTTGGTGTGCTCGGAAAGGCGAAACAGTACGTCACATGGAGTACTCTTCTTACCTCTGGGAGGCAGCTCCCCCGTACCAGCTCCTTCTGCTGGATCGTAGTCAACGAAGACCGATTCGAGTCGTCGACTACCAGTCACTTTCCGAGCGGTTTGATCCCTTAGCGTTGCGTAAATATGTGGGATCTCTCTGCGTCTTCTACCGCATTTTACAACTCCTCTGAATACTCTCCCATGGATAATACCTGCAGCTGAGTTTCATCATCGGACATCGAGATAGTAAATACCAATACAAAATACCATCCATATCACCTCGACGTCCGTCGATGCACAACTTACGTTTTTTAAGGCAATTTTTGCCGCGAACTACCATGTGGAACCACCTGCCCATTGAATTATTTCCGAACCAATTCGACTTAGGGTCCTTCAAGAAAATAGCGTACCAATTCGTAAAAGGCCGGCAACGCGCTTGCTACTGGCAGTGTGAGTGTACATGGGCGGTTTCACTTAATATCAGGTGAGCCTCCTGCCCGTTTGCCTCTTCAAATGGTTTTATCGCTGTTTCTGAGCAGCTGAAATATGAATCTTCTGTTTGTTTATGCATCAGAAAATCATCAGCAGTGTACAGTTGAGCTAAAAGCAATAGATGTAAATTGATTTCCACAAAATAACAATTGCTTCATTAGTAATAAAAATTTAGTAATGCCAGTTTTTATAATGTCATCATATAAAATGACACATAGCTTCATGCACCAACATTTCACTATAATTTAAATAATAATGGTCTAAGTTTGTACCGCAATAAAAGCTGATCACATATGTATATTAGACTGATTCAAAATAAAATAAAATAATTATTTTTTGAGTAAATATATCTAAAAAGCTTCTTTGTTAGACAAAAAAAAAACTCCTATAAAATGAGCTTGATATCTTGAAAATTGAGCTGGTGCATGGTACGGTCCCCTTTCCCATTTAAAATGCATTGAAAAAAAACTTTTTTCTTTATTTTCATTGTAAATCGTCGAAAAAATTTTTTTGATATCTAGTAGGAAATTAAATTCTCTACAAAAAAAGGAAAAACGAAAGTTTTAAAATAAATTTACTAATTAGGTAATAAAAAAGAATGTTGTTTTATTTAATAGAAAAATTTAAACGCACTTTTTTGACTTTTTATAACTTTAATTTTTTAAAGCCCTGTAACTGTTTTCCTATGCATTTTAGCGAATAAATGAAAGGTACCTTTTTTGTAGAGAATTTAATTTCCTACAAGACACCAAAAAGGGAAATTTGAAAAAAAAATTTTCGACGTTTTACAATGAAAATAAAGAAAAAAGATTTTTTTCAATACGTTTTAAATGGGAACGGGGAACCCCCATGCGCCAGCTCAATTTTCAAGTTATCAAGATCATTTTTTAGGAGGATTTTTTTTGCCTGACAAAGAAGCTTTTTAGATATATTTACTCAAAAAAAAAATTATTTTATTTTATTTTGAATCAGTCTAATGTATATACATTTCTATAATTATGAGTTTCGCTTGTTTATTCCAGGTATAATTGGCGCCAGAACAAGTGGTGTTATTGTAAAAACTATTCTTGCTGGTGGCGTCGCTGATCGTGATGGAAGATTAAAGTCGGGTGATCATATATTGCAAATTGGAGATGTAAGTAACTTGTTACCATCATTAATAAAGATGAAAATTACGTTTTTAATTCAATAATTTGAATCTATTACATTTGCTTACTAAATATTGCTGATCTAAGTTTGATTTCTAAAGAAATAACTAAAACAACAAAATAAATTATTAATAAACATTTTAAATGTGTTTTCGAATTCGATTCATTGAATCTCTTTAGATTACATACGGTAATTTTACCGCCTTCCGTATTGCAACCTTTGCGATGTTCCTACGCTAACATATTGCTGTGGCTATTTAAAGGATTGCACTCTTACCCATGTGTTGCACTGCCACTTGACTGACACTGCCTAGGGGAGCGTTCAAGTATTACGTAACGTATTTTGGGAGGGGAGCCTTTTGTAAAACGTTAAGATGCGGGGCGGGGATTAAATTACGCGTTATGGTTAAACTTTTTTACTGAAAAACGTTACGACGAGTTACATGGGGGGGGGGGGGATCAATAATCTCCAAAAATTGCGTTACGTAATACTTGAACGCTCCCTAGGAAGTTTTTTAATTTTGTACAGTTGGTGACATCTGTTAAGATTTGTAATTACCACAAGAGTTACAGGTTTCACATTACAATAATTTGGTTCTAGGTAAGCCTCATGGAAATGGGGTCGGAGCAAGTGGCAGGGGTGCTCCGGGCATCGGGTTCTCGTGTCCGGTTGGTAGTGGCTCGTGGGGTTGACCCGGCGGCCTTGCACCCATCAACTGCACCTGTCGTGCCGGCTAGGTAACAATATAATTTTAGTAATATTCATTATATATATGATACTAACAATTTGTAATAAAACCCATTACCGAGCTTTATTAAATTAACATATTTAAAAAGATATCGCTAAGATTTTGTTTTTCATAACAATACAGAGCTAAGCCATGTAATTATTTTTACTAGTGGAACACAAACGCTAGACGTCTCTTCTCTATGGCAGAACGCATTAGCTGTGAGTTTGTCAAGAAATGATAAGGTCGATTTTTAATGATAAATCCTATTGACATAATATAAAACAAAATGAGATGGTCATTTTTTTATAGATTTTAAGGTATTATGTCTGCAAATAACATTAAACTCATGTTTTATCTGTTTTAGGACTTATTATAACTTTTTTACAGACTCCTGTCAAGCCCTGAAGCTCTGGACCGCTATCTCATGGAAGCAGGTTTCGAGCAAGTATTCCACACACAGCCGACACCACTTCCAGTCAACTCGGCTTCAACAAGATTTGTCTTCGATAAATCCATCACTCCGCCCCCAGAAAGCGGTGAGCCCAGTATTATTTAGATTAAAATCAAAATTCGTTTATTCATATAGGTATGTATACTTAAACGATCGTCAAGTTTAAAAAAGGCAAGAAACTCTTCACCTTCAAGATCAGTGTGACTGGCCATTTTTTCATATTTAGTTTAATATTCTCAAACTGTTCGCTTCAATACATTTATTATCAGCTATGTTACTATTCTAGAAAAACTATGAAACAGACATAGAATTGTCTTATCCCATTCTTATAGGACTTAAGTTAAACTCAATCAATTAATAAAAATTAAATCTAATATGTTTTAGACGCAGAGTCCCCTGAAGTAGATAGGTTTACCGTACAACTTAAAAAGGACGAAAATGGATTGGGTATCACCATAGCAGGTGCGTAACTTCAATTGTATGAGTTTATTCTTAACCTTGTGGCCTGAACCCACGCAAGGCTAAAATCTTGTTTATTTGTTCAAAAATAAAGAAATGATTTTTTAAATTGGTGCAGTAGTTTTGTTTACGATTTACAATCATACGAAAATATAAATCCTTTTTTTTTAATTTTGAGTTTGATATATTTTGTGGATTAAACTTACTTGATACTTGATTTTATTTTATTATGGTTTACATTGATAGGAACTGTATTTCTATGAAATTAAATACTATACATATTTAGTGTTTTACTATTGATACTTAAAATGACTAGCATTGCATGGAAAACTAAAACTATATTTATTATAAAACACAACTTTATTCGGAATAATCAAATCCTGCGAAAGAAACTAAATATTCTATCAAATAAAACAAAGTTTAGGAAACTAACTATTCGGAAAAAATATATAATAGAAATAAAAATGAGTATATATAATAGAATAAATTGCATGAAGTATCAAGACAATAAATCATACTAACCTACTAAATTCAATGACATTCTGTGTTGCCATCCGAAAGTTTTAAATAAATCAATTATCTTCTCTCATTAGCCAGACTCTATAATTATTATAAACTAAAAGTACCAAAAACCCACTGCCGCCTTGGTGCTTACACCACAGTAAAAAAAATTATTCCTTATAAACGAAAGAGTAGTATGTAGTAAAATACATTCTTATACCCTATACATTTTATGTATCATCTATCAAGTTAAACAATTAACAAGGCGCGAAACAATATATTACATATTTACGTTTCAGGTTATGTGTGTGAAAAAGAGGAATTGTCCGGGATTTTTGTGAAATCAGTGACCCCGGGTAGTGCGGCTGCTCTAAGTGGTAAAGTGCGCGTTAATGACCGCATAGTAGCAGTTGATGGCGTCTCACTCGCGGGTAAATCAAATCAAAGGGCAGTGGACGCTCTCAAGCAGAGTGGGAACATTGTCACCCTAGAACTTGAGAGGTGAGCATACTACTAATTTATTTGTAAAATAAAAATAATTCACTTACCGATATTAAGAGCTACCCTCTTCGAAGTGTTATGCGACTTGTAATTTAAAACCAGCATATTTAGTGTGATTTTCATTTGTTTTTACTTTCACCTAATTGAATGGACATCTTGTCCAAAGAATTTATCTATGGTTTTTTTGGTTATATTAATATTATAGCACTTATCGTGTCTTTAATTATTAATATAAGCGGGCTAAAGAGTAAAACATGCTCGCAACATTTGATATCGTTGAAGTTAGTATAGAAAGACGTAAACATGGCTGCTTACATATAACTTTAGTAGGGCAGTAAGACTAGGCAATAGTGACACGTTTTTGCGCTTGTCACTAATTCTGAGCTGCATAGAAATACAATCTTCACACTATCCTCTGATTTTTCATTCCGTAGAATTCTGACATTTTATAAATGCTGCTACTAAAAAAGTTCTCCGCCGAAAAAGGGACAAATTTGACCCATTTGAGAGCAATCAAATAAAATGCTAGGTTTTTTTGTTTTACCTACAAAAAGGTAAATCTTAATATTTACTTACCCAAGTGACCTAATACAAAAATAACAAATATTTCAATATTTCGAACAATTAATGGAATTATCTTTAATTACGTTATTGTATTCTTTAGCTGGCATCACTGCCTAGCAATTCGAGGTTTAGTAAACCTAAATTGTTATCTTTACTTGTGCGTTTTTTACTGTTCCTGATGAAAAGGGACGAAATTATCAGTCACAATTAAAATCACTTTTAATGTTGAGCACTTACAAATAAAATGTATGTATAACGTCAGTTGTTCAGACTCGTAGATGAAATTGAAAACTTTCCAAACAGGTTTGTAATCTCTGACATGTCAAAAAATTATAGCTGTCAGAATTCAGACAAAATTATTAAAATGACAAAATTTTAGATTATTATTAATGTCTGTAGAACCTATACAATTTGTTGTTTTTAATTCTGTTAAATATTGGCTTTAAAAGTTTAAATTACATTTACATTCATAAGTTCAAGAGCCCGCCAAAACGTTTCTGGCAAGATGGCGTCGGACCAGGCCTTATGACGTACCATGCTTGTAAAGAAATGTCAGTTCAATTCAAGTAAATTTTCAACGCAGATATTATCCGTGACCATTTTGTGTCATATGACACTTTTTTCTCATTATTAAAAGGTTATTTTACTTTTAAAAGTATCAATTTATTTTTCATACTAACAAATATGATATTTGAATTGAAGTGTAAGAGCGAGAGAATATTGTGTTCTTTGGAGCAGAATGTTAACGCCAGGAAGGCTTATTCACTCAAAAATTTTGATATCTTTATCTTCATCTTACATACAGTAAAATGTTTTTTTTTAGATATCTTCGTGGTCCGAAATTCGAGCAACTCCAGCAGGCAATAGCGGCGGGTGAAAGCGCAGCGGCTGGAATGACGAATGTCAGCAATCCCTTCTTGCACATGCATCGCGCTGATAACTCTGATTCCAGCGAACACCACATACAGATGACACACCTTAATACCACGTACGTTAAAATTCCATCAAATTATGAATAATTGACTAAAATTGGACCGTTAAAAACTACTTTTGTTTTATTCATAGTAAAACTGCCTTTAAACTACATTACTATATATAAACACGCAAGTACCCTACCCTGAGGATTTTTTTTTAATAGTTTAATCATATTAGGTTAAGCCTATGTTTATCTCTAATTATATATATAATATTTATTCTTGTATGCATGCTTAATGTACTGTCTTAACAAAAGCAAAATTTATACAATTTTAAAAATAATGTAATTTAAATTTTTTAATATCCAGTTCAGAGACCAGTGTCGACGATGTGAGTGAAAGCGGTCGTAGCTCTGTGTCGACGATACAGCGACCGCAGCCGGCCTTTGAGATGCCGCGGACGCAGGAGCAAAAGGACGCCATTAAGAGGAAGTGGCAGGCCATACTTGGTAAGTAGATATATACTATTAAACAGAAATAGGTTTATAAAATAAAATAAACCGTTTAGGCGTGTGGTAAATGTCAACTCACCAGGACGTATAAAACAGGATCAACGTGGATATAATAATTTTTAACTACAAAGAATATGACTATATAGATGTGATACACAACTGGAATATTTAGAACAAACTCACAAAAAAATAAGTAAAAGCAGAGATAATCACATCCTACATACAGTTTCACTTTGCTCTTCACAGCAAATGACCGAAGACAAATATTGCAAAAAACGTTTTGTTAGGTGTTAGATGGTTCAAGACTAATTACAAAGATAGTGAAGTATAATAAATAGATTACTCATTTTAAGGCATTTTTACTTTGGAGCTGAATTGTCATTTACATTACACAAACACAATTTACTTTCAACAAATTTGACCAGAATTATGTTTGATAGCATTGCCACGTTATTAAAGTATTTAGACAATTTTATAAGGTTTAATAATAATTTCCATTTCCAGGTGATGACGTTGAGATAGTGGTAGGTGTGGTGGTCCGTGGTGGTGGAGGCCTGGGTATCTCCCTGGAGGGCACCGTGGACGTGGAAGGTGGTAGAGAGGTCAGACCCCATCACTATGTCCGGTCTGTCTTGCCCGAAGGACCAGTGGGGCGTGCACGTGTGCATAGACCTGGAGATGAGTTACTTGGTAAGTAAATATGTATGTATGTGTAATTACATGCTATTATATATTATGTACCCACTTGATATTTTGTAATGTGTATTGTTTTTTAATGTAAATCACTTGTTCTTCTTGCACTCCTATTATTTGTGTATTGTCAAATAATTGTGTGTTATCTATAAAAAAAACTATGGTGAAACGTGACGAAGTGAGCTGAGCCGCGCCCGTTGTTTGTCAACTTTATTGGCTTATCAATCATTTAATAAGGAAGTACAGTGTAAACTCCATGTAACATGTCTGGATTTAACGACAAACCCCCTGAAATACTCGGCTTTGGTTGGTTTAGCTTGTCTTCCAAATAATGATACACTCTTGCATAGCATTACACCCAATAACGACAATTAAATATTACTTTTTAAGTTACCGAAATTCGTTAAAACTCCGGAGCTGATTACGTTCTTTTTTCGCTTCATTGTCCTAGCCCGTAATAAACTCGACTGGCTCCATCATACGTACCAATCTTTCTAAGAAATCCGATATATACTAATTGGGATTGCTTGCACGTGCTTTATCACTAAGATGCCTCAATATCGCAAAATGAATATAATAAGTAAAAAAATACAACATAATTACTGGTGCAGTGAAAATCGTCAGACGAAAATAACAGACTATATGCAATAGCGTTCAAATAAGAATTGTTTTTTATGTAATTACTAGCTGACCCGGCAAACGTCATGCCATGTATATTATTTCTAGGAAATAATAATAACTATCTACTATAATAAAAAAGGGGTTGATCGTAGAGGGGTGAAAATTATGGATTGTATGTATTTTTTATGCTGTATCATAAAAAAATAAAAACAAAACAATTATTATAAATTTTTTTTTTTGGGGTGGACACCCCTTATCACACAGTCCCTTGACTGTCGTACATAGAGTTTACGTAAATAGACTTTACACTGTAACTATAAAATAATAATAAGAGAAATATTGTCACTGTCGACATCATTAGCGGGTTTACAAGTAGCGGCACGAAACTCTAGCGCTGACCGTTATTGCGCAGAAGTGAAAAATTAGGTATCTGAGGGGGGCTAGCGGAATGAAGAGCGTCGATTGGCTCTCCAGTCGCATTCCGTCCCCCGCGCGACAGTACACATACGCAGCAATCCCCTCCACGTATCGGCCAGCCTATAGTAAACGTCATGTAATAATTATTATTCGTTAAGTAATTAAAAAGTAATACAAATACATTATATATAACTTATATATAATGTATTTGTATTACTTTTTTAACTTATATAATATAAGTTAAGATTTATAAACTAATAAATTAAATGTTAATAACGTTGATCTTTGATATGTCTATTTATATATTTCAGAGGTGAACGGGCACAGACTGTTAGGCATGAATCACCTGGAAGTCGTATCTATTCTCAAGGAGTTGTCAAGTGAGGTCTGCATGGTTTGCGCAAGACCTAGACCTACGCCAGCCATAGACTTGACTCCACCTGCACCTACACTTGTTAAGGTATATTTTAACTGAATTCAAATAAGAGATCGTCAGTTATGTATTTCTTGTTTCTCGGAATTCATGTAAATGTTTTGATTGAAATTATTTATTATATATTCCAACTTAGGGACCCGTCCAAGTTTCATTAAAATGGGAATCGTAGTTTTAGAGATTACGCATTACTAGGGATCGTGTATAATATATACCTAAGTAAATAATAAGTTAACAGGTATTTTGTTTAATGTTTTTTAATAATTTTGGTTTTGAGAACTAATAAATTGTAAATTACTTGAAATAATAATGATGATTATATAATCTACTATTAAGAATTGAATAGTCACTAATTATACAATAAATATAATTTTATAAATCCAGTAATTTTAACACATGTTCCTAATCAAAGGTTGATGCAATGGTGAATATTGTTTTATATTTATCAACATTATTTATATCATCAAAAAGTTGCACTACACTACCATTTACCAATTAATTACCTCGAAGGAGAAAATGTTTTTTAATGATCTCAAATTTTTCATAATTAGACTTCGGGTAGGCACTAAATACATGGTTATAGAAAATGTTGCCATGTTGCAGAAATATTAACAAAATGTATTTCAAGTATTAAGTCACGCAATTTTTGGAGATTAATGACCCCCATTAAACGCGCCGTAACGTTTTTCTGTACTCCAAGTATAGTTAACCGTTTGGTGACCACCTAGTGACTCTAACCTATAAGTTTCCATTTTGTAGTGTAAAGTCGAAAATAATATTAAAAATAACACGTAATTCAATCCCCGCCCCGCATCGTAACGTTTTCCAAAGGACCCCCTCCCCCCCAAAATTCGTTACGTAATACTTGAACGCTCCCTAAGTCACATTAAAAATACATACTGAGCAAAACACAGAACACTGGCGTTTTGCGCAGCGCAGCTTGCTGATACATACACTACATATTATATTATACAGACACTCCTGACATGTATGACATACAATTTTAAAAACATATTTCACAGTCCACTGGCTGGCAAGATGTAAGCAATAATCAGTGGTCTATTGTTTAATATTTATTTAAAACTGAAAAGGTGATTTATTGAGGGGTATTACAGGCAAAGTCAGATGGAAGTCTGGCCGGCGCAGGCGCAGGTGTCGAAGATGGTAACACAGGAAAGGTTCGTTCGCGCAGTCTGGAACCACTAACAGGCCTGGCTATGTGGTCTTCAGAGCCACAGATTATTGGTAGGTATTTGTGAACCTGGGTCAAATAAAACTTTTTATTATATGTAATGTGAGTTGTGTAAATTATGTAATGAATACGCTTTTATATCCGTTTAAGAAGTTTTATTTATATATATTACTCGCGTAACTAATAAAATTAAATATTACACTATTCCATATATGTTTTTTAAATATGATTTTTAAAATTATTCGGCAGTTATTTTCTAGTGGTTGGTAAGATTAGTTTTTACTGCTGAATTGGTTAATAAATATGCATTTTGTATCAGTCTTAGAATTAAACTAGAAGCTAGCTGAAGATGTCATTTCATGTTAGGCTACGTATCTGTTTCGTATTAATTTAATGGGCAAGTAGGTAATCGGTTTTCTGTGCCTGACACACGTCAACAACTTGGGTCTAAGGCATGCGGATTTCCTCTCAATATTATCCTTTACTTACGAGTGTGAAATGGGCACAAAGAAAGTACTTTAGTATACAACCTTTGCTTTGTATGTATTAAAACCGTATTTGCATATTTCGTCATAGTCGTAGAATAGTGACGGATCTGACAAATTGTAAACTTTACAGGGCAGCCATTTCAAAATAATATAATCATGTTAGTTTTTGTCATAACTATTTTAATTAATATTCCGTTATTATGAACATTGGCATACAAGCAAACAAAAACTAAATAAATATAATAACATTAAATTACAGTTTTCTAGAAAAATCAATGAGCGTCTATCAAATCCGTCACTTTATCGACTGATTACTTTGAAATTTAAAACACATGTTATAATATTTAATGTAGCCATAATATTTAGTCAATGTAGTATCCGAATAGTGGAGTTTGGATTTTTTTCAAATCCGACATTGTTCTATGATCATGACGATTTGTTATTGTTAAGTTTTCTTTATATTTTTTTTATATCATCATATCACACCCTTAAAAGGTAATATATTACCAGATTATAACAAATAATTAAAATTTTGATTTCAGAGTTAGTAAAAGGCGAGCGTGGTTTAGGTTTCTCGATCCTAGACTATCAGGACCCGCTGCGTCCTGCGCATACGTTGGTCGTTATTCGCTCCTTGGTGCCGGGGGGCGTGGCTCAACAAGATGGAAGACTTATACCCGGGGATAGATTACTATTTGTTAATGATCAGGTGAGATTTAAAGATTTTTTAAAGTACACATATATACGTATATATAGGTTTTTTTGTTAGATTTAGATTATATAACATAACAGCCCTGCGATTCTGTAACTCACTTTTCGAACTCACACAGCGGTTTTCGCATCGGCGGTCGCTCTCAAATCAGTCGTGAAGCAGTCATTTTATGATTTGGCATTCTAAAAATGTGGAAGCTTGTAGTTTATTGTTTATTAGATTGCCAAATCATAATATGACCGCTTCACAACTGATTTCAGAGCGACTGTTGATGCGAAAACCGCTGTGTGAGTTCGAAAAGTGAGTTACAGAATCGCAGGGCTGGAGTGAAACAACAATGAAAAATCATGCAAAACTGGGAAACAATTATTTTTCGCGCTATCTCGAGATCATTCTCAGGATTTACGGGTTTAATTTGTTTTTGTCCTGGATATCTTTTTGTGGCGTTTAAAATCGCAGGGCTCAGCTAGGTTTTGACTGTAAAAGTAACCTTACGTAGATAAGAATAGTAATAGTAGCAGGCATTTTGTTATTATTATTATTACACAAAGTGGATAGATGAGTTGAAGGAATTTTGTTAAAGGTGGATGACGGCAATATCGTCCATTTGTATTCCGTAAATAAGTTTTTACATACGAGGTCGTGTGTTAACTAAGAATAAAATGCGGATAAAACGTTCCTTTTGCGTTTACCATAAAAGTAGTGAATAACATTTTTTATTTTTCTAGAATTTGGAAAACGCAAGTCTAGAGCAGGCAGTAGCGGCTCTGAAGGGCGCACCAAGGGGCGTGGTCCGCATCGGAGTGGCTAAGCCTTTGCCATTGGCTGATCACCCACCACCGCCCCCCACCACACCTCCGCCATCGGCATAAAACCCCTATTGACTAGTAGTGTATGAAACTTTTCCTAATAATTTACGATTGAGTTTCATACATCCCACATTTCATAAATTGAATCTAATTAAAAATATATGTAATGGCGCCAAAATTACAACATGCCATATAGTATAGAGATCTTTCTCGATTATAGCACTTGCGCGGCGTCATTCTACTTATACAGACCATCATTTTGACAAATGTCAACTGTCACTTTGGTGATCTTGGAAGATTCGTCCATTGTTGAGTTCAACAAACTTTTATAGAATGTTCCATAAAAACTTATTAGTATTATTTACAAGCGATCATTGTATAAAAAACTGAAATGTGGCAACACATAGTATACATTAGAATGCCAAGTTAAAATACAGTCTGTAAATGTCCCTCTATGTATAGTATAATTGTTAAAAAAATCCCAAATCGTACACGACCAAGTATCATGACAAGATTTTATTGTATCTTTGTGCTAATAAGTTATAAACTGGCAAGAAACTATGAATTACAAATATTCCTTACGGTTATTACTTCTTTGTAGCCTGTTATATTTAAGTATATAAACGTTATCAGCATTATTTGAAAAAGTTTATAAAGTATTATTGTAATTTGTTGTATGATCATTGGCTGACGTTATTACCAACATCGTTGGATTATAAGTATTATTATAAGACTATTAATTGTTATCATTCCAAATATTTTGATTTAGAAATAAAATAGAATAAATATATTGTGATTTCATTATTTTCATATTGATTTATCGTTTTAAAAGACAAAACACCTTCTGCGTTTAAAAAGGTTGATTCATATTTATTATCTTTGAATTTTGTGATTCGCGTTGGTGAAATAATTCACTAATATAATATAATAATATATAAATATTAGAACATAATAGCCAACGTTAGTACTTATTCTTTTTTGAAAGCGATAAAAACAGAACTCAAGAATATACTCTAGTTCTAAAATCTATTTATAGAGAAAGCTTGGTGAGTCACATAGAAAAAAACGTATATTTATTGTTGAAACTGCCGTGAGAGAAATATTCCCCGATTTGTTTATGTAAATTAAGCCATTTTTATAACCTTGACGTTAAATTTGACGATTAATTACACTGGGATTAAAAATGTTAAATAATAACAGTGCAGTAGAACAGTTTAAACAACAAGGAGTAAGGAAAGGATAAAATAAAACAGTTATCATATAATAATTTATATTAAGGTAACGAAAATATTATTTACACCTCTATCAACGAACCGATCACAACACTTCATCACCCTATTTGAGCAAAAATGTTTACAATTCATAAAAATACTTGCGTTTTTTGTTATTAATAAAATATGAAAATCGAGACGCACAGTTTTGAGCAGCTCCTGCAGGAATACCCTGATTAAATATGCTGATTTCAATATTGTATTTTCGTAAGCCTAATATTAAGTTTACGACATTAGCATGCGATAAAAAGCTTTATGCAATTTGGCACTTGGATCACTATTCTGTAGATAATTTGAAACTTACTAAAATATATTGCAACCAAAATTATAGTTTGAAACGCTAATACGACCTTGAATGACCTTGACAAAATAAAAATAAAATATTGTCAGACCAATCTTCTGATTGGTTACACTTTTTCAAATACAAGTAAAAATAATACATAAGTACATACGTTGGAATATAATCTTTTTAAGATGACAATTGTAACGCAAGTTTAAATATAACCTTTTATACATAACCTAATCAATCTTTGTAGAAGTTTTCTATGACGTCTTTGTATTTCTCGTACACTACGTTTCTCTTGATTTTAAGCGTTGGACCTGAAAATTATAAAATAACATAAAAAACAAAATCACATTTTATGTGTGTACACGATTATGAACCATTAAATAAATTCTTAATAGTAGATTTTAAATTGGCTTTTGTTTTTTTATGGGACGGATCAGCCGAGTAGGCTCAGCCGCACATGGATACTTGCAACGCCTATGGTAAGATTCACACACGACACTTAGCTCTAAAGTGGGCCATAGACGGACCGCATGTTGCAGTCAAGACCGACTGCAATATGCGGTTTGCTCAGGAACTGTTCGAGCGGTCCGTGTATTGCGGATATGAATTTAGTATGGAAACTGCAGATCGCCGTGCGGCGACCGCATATTGCAGTCGGTCTTGACTGCAACATGCGGTCCGTCTATGGGCCGCTTTAGTGTGCTGTCAAAAATGTGTAGAATTTTGACATACGGGAGAAATAGTATCAATATAATATCACCCCCACACTCTACTCTACTCTACTTGTACTACCCCAGTGACTAGATTAAATTATTATTTAAACCGGACAGACACGGCATACAATTTGTAACTGTTATTTTTGCTATTTATTTTTAATACCTATTAAAATTATTTTATAACGAGATAATTTTATAAAATTTAATAAAATCTACGATGGTACGCCATAAAAACACAAACGTTAGTAAATCCTAACCTCTAATATTTTTAAGTAGATTAACTTCGTATCCAATCTCGATGACGAAATTTTAATTTATTTTCTATTATCTGTATGTTTTCACGTTTAATAACAAGCGATAACAAAAAAGTTGTAGTATGGAATTCTTCCAAATCCATTTTATCCTGCTTACCTACTAAAATTAAAAAAAATATGTTTATTTTGGAACATAAGATACATGTATCACTTATTCCACGTCATTAAATTTGAAGGCATCCCTACTCATCGGCAAAGAAGACAGAGGGTGTAGGCCGAGAGAAAAAGCCGGCGTAAAAAACTCTCGGTACTCTTTTAAAACAGCAAATCATCAAACAACACTTATTTAAAACAAATATCGCAAATTAATTAGAAGTAGCCTGTCTAGCACTAGTCCCAGGCCCTTTTATCAACTAGATAATCGTTGACTTTATAGTAAGCCTTTTTACACAGCTTTTCTTTAATACATTTCTTAAATTTATTGAAAGGCAGTGATAAAAGAGCCTCTGGGATTTTATTAAAGAAGAGTATCCCTTTCCCCAAAAAATAATTACTAACTTTAGATAGTCTAGTACGGGGAAATTGCAGCCTGCGTTTGTTCCGTGTATTAACATTGTGCGTATGTTCTATTCTAGTAAACTTATCACTATTTTTGTATACATACATAATATTTTCATAAATATATTGCGAGGGAAAGGTAAGTATATTAATTTCCTTGAATTTATCTCTAAGAGATTCCCTACATTTTAAATTATAGATTGCACGAATAGCCCTCTTCTGCAGGATGAATATAGTTTCGACATCAGCAGCATGACCCCATAATAATAAGCCATAAGTCATTAAGCTATGAAAGTAACTAAAATAAACAAGTCTAGCTGTATCGACATCAGTTAGTGAGCGAATTTTTTTAACCGCGTAGGCTGCAGAACTAAGTCTCTTCGCCAATCCGTTAATATGAGGGGACCACTGAAGTTTTGAATCCATGGTGATTCCGAGAAATACAGTTGTATCATCCAGATTCAATTCCTCCCCGTTTATAATTGGTCTAGTATCCATAACCCTTGCATTTTTTGCACAAAATTTAATGCATTTTGTCTTTTTTGCATTAAGTAGAAGGTTATTCATACTAAACCAATGGACAATCGAAGACAGAGCATTGTTCACATCGTCAAAATTTGTTATTTGTCGTTTGATTTTAAAAATCAAGGACGTGTCATCAGCAAACAAAACTATCTGATGACTAGGTACCTACTATCAATTCCAAAATGCGTTCATAATCTTCACATGACCGATAGGGATTGTAAGCAATTTTATTTATCATTTTACATTAATTATCCATTAGTGATAAATACATTTCTTGTAAATCGGGATTACTCACCTTTACTCCAAATCGTATCTTGAAAACTTTGGGAAATTAAAAATCTTTGCGCAATATTTATTTATCATTAAAGCGATAATTAATTCTCAAAAACATATCAGATATTATCGGTTAGTCACGACTTTTTAATCTATAAATAAAAAGGAATCGCAAAATATGTTGCTAAACGCAAAACTTGAGGGCTTGATCGATTCGAGTATTCTTCGCGGGGGCAAGTAGAACAATATAATTATACATGATTAATATGAATCCAACTTTAAATTTTAATACCTTTAAACCAATATAATTCAAATATGGTGAACAAACTTTAATTATAGCATATGTCAAGGAAAAATGTATGTTTTCAGTAGTAGGAATAATTATCAAAATCGGTTTAATTGCCCCTTAGTATAAATAAAAATAGTTTACATTCTATAACATTAATAATTTTCATGTTCGAGAGTCTTATCCATTACTATTTATTTTTGGTCCTACAAACAAACTAAAAACATTCTCTCATAGAAGTTTGTGTTTTAATCTATATGTTAACTAAAAGTACCTGTACCATGTTGCTATGCTATGCATATTAAAAACATACTTAATTTTATTGTATATCTTTATGTTGTATTGAATTTGTTAAAAAAATGCTTTTATTTATTAAAAACCAACGCAACTTTGGCCAAATTTTGCGTGGTAGGTTCGACATACTTTTAGTAAGAAAATACGACTTATTCTCAATTAAGACTATAATACTTACCTAATTCGCCGGAGTTCAAAGATAGGTCGACTGGTAGCAACGCGAACTTCTGAATTTTCTGTGCGTTTGATATCGCGTGCTTGTTCGCTTTAGTTATTCCTTCCTCTATAGCTTTGTACACCTATTGAAGGTGACGTACTTGTTAAATATACACGTAACTTAAGAGTAAGATTATAAAAATATTTTTGTAGAAATATTGAATGTCTTAGATACGATTCAAAGTGAAGACTTAACGCTAAGTTTGAGTTGTATGTTAAAAACGTTTTGTATGTGTGAGTCGTACTTTTTTTTTACAACAAATTGACGTACATACGAAAAAAGCGGTGCTATCCGCGTCCATACAACATGCGTACACAACCAGCGATAAAGTACACAAAAAACAATGATAATACAAACACAAATAAAAAATACTACAAAAATATTTATAGATAGGTACTTAGTGTTAAGTCTGAACTTTGCATCTTATCTAAGACTCCGATCAGAGACTGTTATCACGCAAATATCATTTATAAAACGAAAGAAAGCACCACGATTTTACTATGAATTGGTGGATTGAAAGTGTTGCCAAATTTACGAATTTTTTATATAGAAAAAAACATTTTTAAACTATTTTTAAGAAACGTTAATATTTTTTTTTTAAATTAAAGCTATCATGACGAAATGTTAATTTTGTACTTACAACAGGATCTTTAGACTTGACAATTTCGCTGACGGTAGTAGCTTTACTTCCGAGTCCGGCGACCCATTTCCTGGTTTCATTGTCCAACTCGTCCAGGACATCGCCAGTGTTGGGATCAACTTTGGCCTGAGAAAAATAACTAGTCTTACACTGCGCTATTTTTTATGATAGTAACAAAAATAATTTACTTTTGACCTCTTAGACACGTAATTAACCAAAAATATCAACTTACGATTATTAGTCAAGTCATACTCTTGAAATTTTTAAATAACATTTCAGAACCTAGCTTCTATATAGTAAGTACTTGATTCTTTTGTCAGTAAATTGATCCTTATTCAATTTTGGATTTGACTAACATTTCAAATTAAATTATAGATAGGTTATATGATACCTTAAGTGTCAGTAGTATGGAGAGGAACTTCCTCCTGTCTCCAATTAGCACGGCATATCCTATGTGCGGTAGTTCAGCTTGTACCGTTTGTTCTATGAGTACGGGCGCTATATTCTCACCACCAGCTGTTATAAGGATTTCCTGAAAACAAAAACCTCTGTTAAAAGAGTTATGCAATTTACATCACAAATTTATGTGGCATTTGGCAAATAACCGATTAGGTTAATCTGAAGAAAATGCAGAGGAGAGAAGCCGATTTCGGTGGTCCAGATAATTCACACATCATTTTCCTTGTAAGAGATTCCTTTCATCATTCAGCATCTACCAATCTTCCTTATAAGCTCTAAAGGCGGTTATGAACAATACTTAGCGCGAACTAAGATTCTCGTATGTTAATTTCCAAACTGTTGACTCTAAATTTATATTATCATAAATGTTTAAAAGGTCGTTCATGCAAATTGTTTTGCCTGTTACACGTACTAACATCAGGTTTGTGCCCCCATAGATAGAATGTGTTATTCCTATAACACTGACTTTTTCAATATGTTTTCGGGGTTGGGTTTTAAATGTCGTCGCACGAATTTGATGATACTGATTATGCAGGAGTCTCGGGGGACCTTCATTGGAACACCTCCAGATTTTTGCTGCCGGAAACGCGTCTATTTAAAAAAAAAAAGTTTTGTGCAATGTATTGAAATTTGTAAACTATCCGCCATTTTCTACTTTTCTATTGGTTATACGAGATGTGACATTCACTTTAAAAAATCGTTTTTTTTTTAAATTAATCGATTGTTAATAATCGTGTTTTTATTTATAGATTATTTCGTCATTTTTTTAATTTAAAGTTCGAAACTGTTACCTGTTTTCGTGCTACGGCTTTTATATAAATTAAACTAAACTTAAAATCGTTGTTGTACCTAATTGTTTTGTCCTTTGTGTATGTACTGGGTTAAGATTTTCGTACCTATTATTGTTATATTTTTATTTTTAGTTGGCAATCTTTTCTAAAAAAAATATATCATGTCTGTCATGTTTCCTAATTTATAAATAAGGAAACATGACAGACATGATATTTTTCCCACAGACGTTGTTTATATTAAATTAAACTTAATATTAGGCGTGATAGCTCTAAACTAAGGGTGATGTGCACTAAGAAATTTATATTTTGTTAGAAATCATAAATTAATTATTTTATATGTATTTTATCAATATAATAACTCCCATTTCGATGCATTTGTTTTAAACGATATTAATTTTTTTGACATCCTCTTTGACGATATTTGCAGCACGCATTCTGTCAGTTATGTCAAACGCCATAAGGTTACATCAAAAAGTTTGAATTTTAAAAGCACTGAAAAAAAATTTTATATCGTAACAAAAGTCAGGATTACTTAGTATGGTGGTTAAGTATTCTTAAATTTTCAAATTTTCCGCGCAATTTTCTTATTTTTTTTCTTTCATCATAAGAACCTTCTCCTGACACAACAAGAATTACCGAAATCGGTCCAGCCGTTCACGCGTGATGCCGTGGGATATAGGGGGGATATAGGCATTCATTTGTTATAACGGAAAATTATCTATAACGTTAAATTAGTTACACTTGTTTCGTTTAACACAAATCCCATACATTAATTCATTCATTATAACGCAACAGCCATTCTCTATAACGAAGAATAATTTCATATTTAGACATCAACAACATACTTAAGTGTAATTGTTTTTACAATCAGCTTACAAAACTAACTAATATATAAGAGGTGATGGTTGGTTAATGATGATAACCTATTGATAGTACCTAATGATAACGACCTAACCCAACCTAACCTTACCTTTATCCTACCAGTGATATAAAGCAAGTTTTGGCTATCCACCCGCCCTACATCACCAGTCATGAGCCATCCATCTTCGTTGAAGGCAGCTCGCGTCATCTCCTCACTATTGAGGTAGCCCATGAAGACATGACGACCTCTGATCAGGATCTCTCCAGGTCCATTAAGGCTGTCAGCACCGCCGAAGGTGGTTTCCGTTCCTTCGAGGAGTTCTCCCGCGCTGTCTGATTTGAATCTGAAAAATTATACACATATTTACCACAACCATAGAAAAACATAGTATTCGACTTCGTTGCGTTACACGAATTTTAAAACAAAAAGTATCTTTAATTATATAGATATGTTTAATTATAATTTTTTTCTTTACTTTCGTTAAATTTTTTCCCAAAACTTGATCCTGGCCCGCAATAAATAGCTAAGCTAAGAAAAAAAATTAAAAGAATCAACTAAAACCTTGATAGAATTTGAGCTGCTTTAAAAACAACTTTATATTTTTACTCATGGCAACCCAAATTACCTAGAAAAGGCTGTTGTAAAGACTTAGAAGAAAAATTACCTGGGATAACTACTCAGGGAATGCGCCCCAGCCGCCTCACTCATACCAAACGCGTCCATAAGAGGAATATCCAAAGAGAGGAAGAACTTCTTTATTTCAGGTGAAAGAGGAGCCGCTGCGGTCACAAAAACATCACAACGGTCCAGGCCCAGTGTCTCCTTCACTTTATCGAATACCAGCGATTTTGCTAGTTTGTAGCCGCATGTAGTGCCTTCTTGCCTACGAAAAAATAAATTTTATACTTTTCACTCATTAGAGATTCATGCAAATAATGGTTTAATTATTCAATTTTCGATTAAAGAATGTTATTAATTGTTTTACAAAAATAAATAAGGGAAGATTATAGTTAGATATAAAGATTACGTTAAGTATTGAAAGTTAGAAATAGGTTGCCAATTACAGTCCTAGCCTACAGGCTACTGCAGTACGAAGTTTCTTTTTAAGATTATTCGTTACAAACGTACAAATCTCTGCTCATTAAAAAATATCGTTAAAAATAACCGAGCAACGAAAAATCTAAAACAAACTTATATTTACAAGGAATATTATAATTATAAGAAATTGTTTTGTTATTATATAATAACATAGTACTACTTAATAATATAGTACTTACTACTTCAAGCATCATGCATCGAGCAACATTTTAAAATACTAAACTAAATTAGTACTTACGATCACATAGCACGAGGATGAATAAAAACTTAATATTCATTTATAATTCAAACAGGTAGGCCGTTCAAGTAATACGCAAGCATAGTGGGGTAGGGGGAATTTTCTAATTTTTGATGACATTGACAGGGGTGGGGGATCTAGATTGTGATATATAGGATACGTATACTACGTCAGCAGTCATTATTTTACACATAAAGCAACCCACGCGTTGTCTATGCTTGAAAATGAAATGCATTTTCTATGATTCCTATAAATAATGAATACGTTTAGATTCTCGCTTAGAACTGATTAGGGGAATTACCGCGCGCTATTCACTTGTTAATTATTATCGATTGATGATTTGTCGTGTTGTAGGCGAAAGTTGAATTGTTCAGTAGATATTATGTTCATTAAATCGATTTATGCCTTATGTTTGACCTCGTCGATTGATCAAAAATGGGGGTTAATTCTGTATTGGACGTAAGCTAAGCCAATTTTCTGATTTCTGGAATTATATCTGTTGTTCATAAATCAATAAAAAAATCATACACCATTTTAAGAGCTTACCTAAGATTACCTTTGCCGACAAGGGGGTGGGGGATAAATAATAGTAGTAAATCTGCTAATGTAACTTGAACGGCCCCTATGTATGATTGTCATGCAATTACATAATGAAATCCTCATTTATTATATTATGTGTGAACTATCATTAACATATAATTATATTATACACATAATTAAATGTTATAAACTATTCAATTAAACCATAATATTAATATAAATAACCTTGATTTTATATTCATTCCTTGTCTTAAACAAAAAATATTATTGTTGTCTCTGAAGTCACGCAAACTGCATAAATTAAACTAAACTTAAAACAGTAATTATATGTATGACATGCTTAAGTTCTACGAGTTAGCAACAATGTATGTATGTATAATGAATTTTGCTCAACATTTTTACATGCAACATGCAAGTCGCATTACGTACCAATAACGCAACATTTCCTTTATAGAAAAGTCTTGTGGTAGGCCCATCATATCAGCAGAGAAGGCACTAATCGATAAATATAGAATATTAGTCGTTAGGTACATTATATGGAATCGATGCGTAAAATAAGAATCTGTTTTTTTACACATAAAAAGTGGATTCTGCCATTGTCCAGTTGGCATGGGACGATCGAATATTTGCTTAATAATTACGCAATGAATTTATTTATATTAGGCCCTTTTTTATAATAGGCAAGTAGGAGATCAGATTTTGTGCCTGACACACGTCGGTCGTCTTTTTAAGTCATGACATTCCTCACGATCTTTTCTTTAGTTTTTAGTATTTATTCCAGGCTAAGCTATAATGAGCATGAAACAGATTTTTGTTTTAAACGTAACGTTTTTTTTATATTTTCACACTATAAGACTATTACATTAACTTTGACAATTAACATGTTTTCTTATCACTCTCGTATTACTTTGAATAAAATAAAACGTGACACAACATTATATGATCAGTTGTATTACTGTTAGGCTATGTATATTTTTATACTAATAAAGAATTAATACCAATAGGTATTTGTGTTACTTAAAATGAGTCAGTATTCAACGATAAGTGTTGATATTGCATTGTTTGAAAGGTATCGAAAACAACTTGATAAATATTACTTATTATATCTTTTGATAATAAATAATGTTGTATAATTTTTTCAGATATTTTTAATGCTTAAGAACTGTTGATAACCTACCTACCTACCTATGTAGATTGCTAAATGATCGCGATAAATCATGTATAAGCTGCTTTCTGTTATATGGTATATGTATAGATAAATATTAATGCACTATAAGTAGCGGCACGAAACTCTAGCGCTGACCGTTATTGCGCAGAAGTAAAAAATAAGGTACCTGAGGGGGGCTAGCGGAATGAAGAGCGTCGATTGGCTCTTCAGTCGCATTATGTCCCCCGCGCGACAGTACACATGCGCAGCAATCCCCTCCACGTATCGGCCAGCGCTAGACTTACGTGCCGCTGGTTATACACGATATGCGGAATAGGTTTTTTAAATTTCACATTCACCGAGATTAACATGCGTATTTCATCAAACGAAATACATAGTTTAAAAATATTGATGATAAAAGAGTTAAAAATGTATTAAAAATAACAGATCTCTGCATATCGAATACGGCTGTATCTGGCAAAGCCATTATTATGCTAATATCGTCTAATATTACCTATGAAAAAAAAGCTAATATATTCAAGCTGGACTTTGTGTCTATTCTTAATTACTGAGTCATTGCACGCATCTAAAATTCATTTGAATTCATCTTTAAAAGCCCGGAAGGTGCTAAAATTTAGGCTTCTTCGTAAGGCCGTTTCTCCACTGCTCCGGTCCGGCAAACGTTAATTACCGATCCGATTTAGAAACTCACAACAGTACTTACGTACTTTTCCACTACTCCGGCATCCGGTTTTTAACGATCCGATAACTTGCTAGATCGGAACGCGGTGTTTTATCGGTCCAAGTATATCCAAGTATCCAAGAGGTTATAAATTATTATTCACAGGTTTATTTAAACTTTCTTTAATTTGAAAGCATCTGGATAACCTGGACCAATATATAACTATTTATTAAGTAGATTATAATATTTTAAGATAGACAATATAAAAAAGTAATAAACTTGCCAGGGCATTAATTTTTCAGAATGTAGAACGTTTTATTAAAGTATATGGGTTTTAGTTAATATAAATGTTGTATGATAAAATATATATAAGTATCGATTATTGTCGGATCGGATATAGGGGAGAAGCGCAAGGGCGCTTTAATTCAAGGCTTAACAATCGAATTAATGTCTGGCAAATTCATTTTCAGTTTTTCTTATATTTAAATAACATAATATTAAAATTACAGACATTCTAAAATACTTTAAATTTTTTATAAAAAAGAAACTTAAAATCGCGTCTGGCACATAGTTAGCAATGTGAAAAATGTCTGGCAATAAAAAAAGTATGTCAGGTAGACTTATTTAAAAACGAAAAATTAAAAATTACGCTTCTTAAAATGCTTTTAAAATCCAGGATATTACCTGGACAGATAGGATGCGCACTAAAGAACGCAACCGCTACCGCCAGCCAGATTGCCAAGACTCTAACCGAAAGTGCAAGAAGCAAGACATATCACAAAATCAGCTGACCTAAAATTCTTTCTCGAAAACGTTCCTACCTCCCGTACTATTATAACAGACTCTTGATGTCGTTAGGTATATAATTTATTCGTTCCAATTCAGCGGTCTTAGTTTTACAAAAAAAGGAATACGAATAATAAATGATGAGAATCAAAATAGGTATAGTAAAATGAATTAATCTAAGTCTAAGACAAAATCGCTTTTCGTTTGTGGCCCACAAAAGTCAAAGATCATTTATTCATATAGGTAACACAATGTACACTTATGAACGTCAAAAAAGAAATAGAAATGCTTCTAATTTCACATTTACTGCCAGTTCTCAAATCAAGGTCGTAGAACGGAAGAGAAGAACTGGCAATAAACTGGCATGCCTGTTGCAAACTGTCCTTCGCGTGTAAAGCAAGCATGGTCACGATTTGACTGATTTATATCGAATTCAAATACAAACTACTACTGATAAGTCTCAGACACGAGTTAATGTTTACTTTGCCTTACTACATAGCCATAGGTATGTCAATATTTCTGCTAAGTGTTAAATAGGGCGCACAGTTACGCCCTTGGGTATGATTATATAATTTTGTACCACCTTTATAGAATTTTGTACCTTATTAATTAGATTTCAGATATCAAAACGTATATCGCTATAATCCATTTGTTATCAATGCAGCGTTTACACAGATAACGATATCACTTATTTATGTAAATTGTAACAGATGGCATTCGACGAAAGCCTTAATGTCATTATTAATTCTTTTTAATTCGTGTGTAGGTACCCAGTCCCCTGGCTCTTTATGTACAAAATCGTTTTTAGTTAATTTTCAATTAAGATATCCACTAAGACCAATGTTAATGCTTTAACGCACTTCATCAGACGTCGAGTCCGTCTTTCCTTAGCTGAGCGTTATTTAAGTCAGTTTTTGCCTCGCACCAACACTATGTAGAATCAGCTACCCACGGAAGTATTTCCGAACCAATTTGACTTAGGGTCCTTCAAGAAAAGGGCGTACCAATTCTCAAAAGGCGGACAACGCACTCGTGAGCCCTCTCCAGGCATCGAGGTCTATAGGCGACGGTATCACTTATCACGTATCACATTAGGTGTTTCTTTTATCGAAACCCGCTCCGTTTTGGTAAAATAGTTGCAATGATTAATCGATAAACATGTTTGTCAAAAAACAACAGCATAATGACGCATTTTATGATATCAAATATATTTATAGTACCTATATAACATTAATCATTTCCGGATAGTATTTTCAAGCTATATAGCGATAGCAAGTTCACTTGACTTGGGCATGTTTTGAGTAATTTAACATTTGTACGCTGTAAATATAGGAGCAATCACACTTTTGCACCATAATATAATTTTTTTTTTATTACCTTTTTACCATTACCTCTAAGATTAGCTTTTACTCTTTTACTAATATTTATTAGATTTTATTTTTGTTTTAGTTTAATTCTAGTGTTTCATGTAATTTTATGTTTTTTGTTAATTATTTATGCACGTCTTGACACCTGGTATCAGTAGGTATTTATTTTTCCATTCTAGGGTACCCTGGATGAAATTGCTTGTTAGCGAACAGACTGCCCCTTGCGTAATAACTTATGTAACTTGTTTTTTATATGTTAATTCATATAACGAAGTGTAAATAAACAAACATCGTGAGACTAAATTTAATTTTAAATTAGATACGACGCAGGTAAAAGCAAGATATATTATTAAAGATAAGAAAATCGTTTTCAATGTCCTCTGAAACTGTGGTATGCGAAATTAAATACATACCCATTAATCCTAGCTAGATGATGTTTCGAGCCTTGGTCTTTCGCCCACGATGCTATGCGCTTCGTCAATGCACCTCTAGATGACCCCACTGCTACTATTCTTTCATACATTTTCTCCCAAATTCTCGGTACTCCCATAAACCTGTGGACATATTCAACTGAACATCTGGTAGTAAACGGTTTGTTGTTATACGAACCAATAGTTTTCTGAAATGAGAATCGTAGACTTATAATTTCTAAGCATAACTATAAATTAAACTGGACTTTTTAGTTCAAAGAGTTAATACAAACCAGTGGCGCTACAGCCTTAAGGTCTGGGCCTCAGATTTTTGTGTCTGTTTCATGATAATTAGATTATTAGATAATACAAATAATAGGCAAGTATATGAGCCTCCTGTGCGTGGCCCACGTCAACGATGTTTTGGGTCTAAGCCACGCCAGCCTCACCGTAGGATTAAGTTAAATGCGCATAAAGACAGAAAGTTCATTGGTGCATAGCCAGGACTCGAACCTACGACCACTGATGCTACTAGGCCAACTACAAGCTGCTTACTTCGTAGGTCTAATTTCCTTGAGAGTTTCCAACAAGCTGCCCTTCAATGCGTCAGGTTGCGCGAAGTATACTGCAACGGCACTCCCTAATGTTATGTAAATATCTATCACCTGGAAAGTATTATTCATACCTATATTTAAAATATAAGAAAAGTATACGTGTAAGGTACTATTTGGTCTGAACCAAGAGGTCCTGGATTGTCCGCGGCATTCTGTATTTCATACTACATGTAATACTAGTATCCCAAATAATTAATTGTTGTACACCCGATATGGACAGGCATATAAAATTTCTCAATTGCTTGAATACAAAATTGCCATAGTAACACAGAAATTTTCAATAGACGTTGCTTAATTTCAAAAATGATTAATAATCCGATAAGGTAGAAGATAAATAATTATCAAAGGAAATAAACATTAATTGCACCAATGCAAATTGCGAGGCCATTTTGTAATAATACCTACAAAGTAATTATTATTGTTATACCTACAAACAAATAATTCAATTTATCAAACGCTTAAAAGTAAAGTATTTTTAAGAATTAACACAACCAAAGAAAATAAATTGATAATACTAACCTGTGCAGCAACATGGCTTAAAGGTAGATATGAGATGATTCTGTCAACTGCTGGTTGGACGTTATTTACTCGCAGTGTGCAAGTATGAGCATCCCATGTTAAGTTGTCGTGTGATAACATCACTGCTTTTGGTTGACTAACTGTTCCAGACTAAAATAAATGGAAAATAATGTTAAAGTATAAAACTTATTTTCGTGATACGTCACGTCGAGAATTTTAAACAAAATATGAAATGATTGCGAGAACCGTTCAATTTTGATTGGTTTACACGATCTCTAGTCCAAAACGCGTTCACACTCGATACGTCATGTTATTACGTCCGTTAGACCAATCGCAATCAAACGCTTTCGTTTTACATTCTCATCTCCTTCTCATAGTTGCCTTTTGTTAAGTAAACAGACCCTTTAAAATTTTGCACAGAGGACAGAAGTCTGTGATACTACTTATACTGTTACTAATTACTTATACTGTTGTAGATATAAGTCACTATTTGGCAGCTAGGTGAGGGGTACGGGGTTCGAGGGCAAGTTTTAATTTAATTTAAATTTGTTCTCGGCCTTTGGGAGGGTTGTGCGGTACCGGGCGAATGCTTAAACCGTACATGGTCGAAAGACAAGCACGAATTATAAGAAATCCTATACTTGACGCTGGCTTATGCACAAATCGTGCCAGAGCCATTTAAAAAAAAATCACTGTTTGGCGTATGCTGCCAAAACTATTAATAAATACTTTAAAAATAAATAATGTATATGTTTACTATAGTTATGACCTAAACAATCGTTTTCATGCCTAACTAATACAATCAAGGTGCTTCGTGTAAGGCACTGTTTTTCTATTCTGTTTCTTTTTCTACGGTACTAATTTACGATACTCATTTATCTTTATATCTACCCGAGTAAAGTCAGGGCAGGTCACATTTAAAATATAATACGACCTCTGTCATGATGATTCGTATTTTTTTTATCATTAACAGCGAAAAAATATCAAAACAAAAATTCCCCTTCCGATAAAGCTTATGAAAAATCTTGATATTTATGAGTTTGTATTTATTAGGTAATCGATTATTATCAAAGCTGACAAATTGAGCACAATCAAAGTTTTTTGCCAAAATTTTAGAATTTAAAAGATCAAGAGCCCTAACCTAAACTATAGGTTACAATAAAAAATTAATCCTATTTTATTTCTAGTACATTCTATTTTGATCAGCTAACTGCATTATATATTTTACTTTAAGGGAAGGACGGTGCGTCACGCGTAAAAAAAGGTAACAGTAAAAAGTAATAAATTTCATTTAATTTATTCTATGTCTAAGCTACGTTATTGCTATCCACGACCTTAGGATTAAAATTTACTTCATTTTTTAAAGGTTTCTGAACATCGCTTTTTATACGCTTCTAACGAAGGTTTTCCATTATTTAATTTGAGTAAACAACTAACCGTAAAGAGCATAACGCCCCTTAACATTCTGATTACTTGAACTACGCAAGGAAATTTGCTGACAAGAAAAACTTTGCAGTTTCGTTTTAAACCATAAAGATTTTTTTAAATAGGTACATATGTATTCTATAATTAGAAACACATGTAAAGCATTACGTACAATGTAACTCCATCGACCTTTAAGACGTAGTTTAAAATCGTATGATCGAGCGTCTAGATTTAGTAATGTTACTTACAGTGTAAACAAGGGTACAGCACTCGTTTACAGCAATAGTCTTGAGCACGTTGTCTAGCTGCGTGTCTGGCTCCTTGGCACCCATTTCTATGAGTTGTTTCCACTGGCAAACAAAAAAAATTTACTCTCTTGTTTTAATTCACATTACCTTAATACTTAATTATGTATGATAGAAGCATGCGAAACGAATTATTATAACTGCGTTATTATTATTATTTATAAAATGTAAAAATTAACTTTTTGAATGCTTCTTTATTAAAAGAGTTAATCATCGAATTAGTTAATGAACAAATAAAATACCAGGACGAAAGATTTCGTATCAAGTACCGTTCTTAAGTCTTTACTTTTTTTATTTCTTGTAAATTGGCAATATTTGTTATCATAATTCTTATTAAACTTCATAGTATCAATAGTTTTATCGTACAGTTACCATTTATTATATGAATATGTAATAAAATATATATAAAACCGATATTCTTAACCGTTTTCCATACACATAACGTAATTTAATAACAAAATCATATCGGTTCCAGTATGTTAAATAGTTTCATTCTCATATTATCAAACTTATCGAAGAGGATAATTCAAATCGAGCCCTATGTACAGTGTACACACAAATTTGGTGTTGGTAATATTATTTTTCAAAACTCTAAGGATATGGAACCTTTCTAAGTTCTTCATAATCGCTCAAGATAAAGGCCATGTCTTACGAGTGGAATTGTGAGACGGGCTCAATTAAGTGTAGCATTTCCATTATACTTCTGTCTTTAGTGAATGTTTTCAAACTTATCATCATCAATTATTATGAGAGGTATCTAGTTCCAAGACCTAACTCACGATTGATTAATCATTCGGGTTAATCGATTATAAAAATATAATATAACCAATGTTATAATACAGATAGACGGTGTGACGTATGTAGTTCTTTAATATAATTTTAGAAACAGTTCCTGTAGAATATAGAAAGGCTCTTTAAGGTTTTATTCGCGCCATTAACATTTTATTAGAAAGTCTTACATTGTAAACTCCGGGTATAGAGGTGTCAACTTCTCCTTCCCATTGTATTAGCGCCTTCAGATGCGGAAGTCTGCTGCGAATAGACAATATCTTGTCTAATTGTTTTTTGTCCTGGACGGCACATATATTGGCCCTTGAGGACTCCAAGCAGTGGAAACATGCCTCAGGTGAATTTGTTGTATAGATACCTGCTGCGTAGCCTCTGAAAGTATTTAAACGTGTCAACACAAAAAAAATGTTTAAACTATTAGGTATTTAATACAAATATAGTATTTCTAGTTTAACCAATTCCACGAATATAATTTTGTTTTGAATATTTAGAAGATTAACGGAGTTAAAATTTGAAACCAATGATTAAGGTTTCTACCGAATACTGCTAATAAAACTAATGCAACTCGAATTTCGAAGACTCGAGTCAGCACAGAATTAATTCTGTAATATTTATTCTCGATTTTAAACAAAATATAAAACGAACATTTATGCAAAATCGCATAGTTGATGTAATTGTTTTTATGTAGTTTATAATTAAATTTCCTGGATATTATATTTTGTTGATTAGCAAATAATAAGCTTATAAAAAACTTCTTATAATTTACATTCTTACTTTATATTATAATAAACTGAAAACTATATTTATAGTATGGTATTTACCCAGCATGAATGGCGGCCAAATCCGATATGTACCATTCTTCAGAATTAAAACCAAGGATACAAACTGAGTGGTATCTCTCTAAGCCTAACTTTAAAAAAGCTTTTGCGATCGTCCGGACTTTTTCTTGGTATTGCCTGAAAACAAACATTGGTTGATTGAAATATACACAGCTTACGAACATAAGACAATCATCTGACAAAATATAATATAAACTTAGTTTATCAAGTACCTTTTAGCCATTAATTTTATAACAATTTTATAAAAGATATAGCAACATTAAAATTCCAAAACACTGTAATTGTTACATAAAACACTATTTCAGTAAAATCATTCAGAGAACGTTCAGATAATACATATTATATTTGAAAAAAAATAATATTTTAATTACCTATATGTAAGTTTTTCCCATTTCCCATTTCGTTTCGTGCACAAAGCCGTTTCGTCGGGATACCTAGCTACAGTTCTGCTAAGCAGACCTGGTACGGAAATAGGCGGTTCTGATGCTAGTCCCCTGCTACCCATACGCAACTTCACGCGGCCGTCTGGCTTCCATGTTATATAATCATCTACAGGCACTACCTGGTCTGGTCCTATACGAGAAATTATTGGTAAAAATAATTAAAAATCGTTTTCTTGTCATCTTCATATGTAATTTATTTTTATTTTTTTCCTTTCTATAAAGGCCAGACATTTAATATATATGTGTATTCTTTATCAAATTCTCATGCATATTTTTTTTATTCAATGGTGCTAAACTATATTTTAATCAAATATAGAAGTTGTGAGAGAGCTACTCTTTATGTAATTAATCAATATATTAATTTATATTGGTATTTATGATATGTACATGAATTGTTTGTCAAAAGCAAACAGGATATTATGAGAGGATGTTTAAAATTTTCTTCCAGTTTACCTCATGTTGTACACCACAATAATTTAATAACGTCCATAACATTACATTAACATTATGTAAACTGGTCTAATTTTTTCTGCCTTTTATAAAAAAGGGAGCATCTTTTATAGTAATTTATAAACATTGATAAGTGTTTTTATTACAAACAGCTGATAAATCTTCAAATTTACTTCACCTTCGATAACTAATAATTAACATTAGAACTTTGAACCCTATCAATCTTAAAATAGATGTTTTATGAAAAAAATAACTTACCATTTAAATACTTATTCTGACTATCTACACCATTTACTATAAGCATTGTGTTAACTTTCACGTCTCCCTTTTATACCTGTTAGAAGGAGATAACAATTAAAACACTTACTTAGAGACGACATGAAGCTGCTATTTAATCGGCAAGGTCGCAAATAATAGCTTAATAACTACTTGTGCCGCTAAAAAGCCACTACCGATCGCCACGAGTTCTCTGACGCAACTCATGGTTCCTTCAGTTATAATGAAAATAATAATTATCTTTTTATAGCGCTAAATTCATAATCCTTTGTAGGTCTTAAATGATTAATACGGATCATGTTTGTTGTCGACAGTAACTATATTTTAAATGTTGTAAATATGTTTTTATCAATATCCATCAATAAATCCAAAGGAACAGTGTTACATTTTGATACGCTTTGTATAATTATTTTACAACAGGAAATATCAGGAAAGTTGTGATGATTGTATGGGACATTGTATTTTTTATATTTTAAACTTAAAAAATTAACACGTTTTATTTGTAATATTTTTTGCATTATCCTGCTGTTGTCATGTTTGTTTTTTTGACTAGTTGCATAAAACTTGATGAATTGATCACTATTACATGCGAGGTAAGTAATTTTTTACATGTTAAACTATGCACCTATTATAGTTTAACCAATTTATCGGAAATTTGAAAAATTAATCAATTAATCCATTGCTCCAATAATGATCGATTAATTAATGATAACGATGGGGTTATCAATTAATACATCCACCACATGCAAAGTGATAATACGATGCACTTGTGTGCAGTTTTTATTCTTTTTTTAAATTATTTTTTCAAAAATACCTATAATTTATCTAGAGACAGAATAAAAAACTACATTATTACGTTACACTAGATTCTATTGTTGTGTAAATGTTATTTCCTTGGCAAGTAAGAACGTTCTTACTTTGTTATATAGAATATACTAAAGATATTTTATTGGTTGTTAAATATCACGCTATATCATAAATATAGTCATTGAGTTGCGCGTCGTCATGACAAAAACGTACACAGTGATACAACGTTCTACGTTATAATAATTAAATCCTTTCATTTATACTAGGAACACCCTTCTGTTATTACTGAATTTATTTAAAAATTTAGAAATGGAGTTTATGTGGTTTCAGAAATCAATCATCTACGATATCCGTAATTAATATCTACTTGATAAAGTGGTAATTTGTGTGAAACGCTTTAATCGCCCGAAGTCGGTGTTTTATACTTTGATGCTAACAAGGTAAATACAAATTATATCTTCTGAGTGAACCCTCGCGGAGACATTTACCTATTGTTATACTAAGAATCCAGTGTAGAACATCCTAAGGTACTCGATGTAAATGCAGCCACATAACGGCTTGCATTTATAAGCTAAGCCAACGCCAGAAGCACCAAATGTATTAAAATCCATTAAATGTTAGGTAAACTTTCATAATAACCTTACTGTACAAATAATCGCTGTATCTGGTGTCATTTTATCTCCGGTCATAGGTTAATATTTACTGAGTGATAATTCCAAATGCAGCTATACTATAATGAGTTCAGAAGCATAAACAGTAAGCTTGCACTTTATAAGTAATTAATGTAATGCCCAAACTGTGATCGGCCGACTGGGTAAAGCCAAGCAACTGGAGGCGGTCAGTTATTTTCAAAGAATCACTTTGGAAGGTGGGACTGATTCCAAAAGCACTCTTTTTACAATTCATCAGACAGGCTTGGGTGAAGCCAGAATCAGATTTTTGTAAATAATAATAATAAAGGGTTGTAATAAAATGAAGGATTTAATTTAATAAGTACTTGTATATTAAATAATTATTATTAATCTACCTACGATAATTTTTACATAATGTGCTGTATCTAAAGCGGGTAATGAGGTGGTGTAAAAGTCCACTTTATCATACAGTAAATTACTTTGATAATGATAATCGGCTGTAGTTATAGTCTATAAAATAAGTATATAAAAACATTTCCTTCACTATAATTTCCTCGTAGGTAAACATTTTCGAACTCAATTTTTTTGTTAGGTACTTAATATAGTTCTATATTAAGTACCAAACAAAAAAATTGAAGAATTGAATTGAATTAAGAAGTAAATTATCTACCTATCAACGTGATACAATTTTGCAAGGTTACCACCTACAATAAATACCCAGAAATTTTTCAGAAAGCTGTACAGTGAAATCATTCCTATAAAGGATTTTAGAATAGGTATGAATAGATTGGATATTTAATTTAATGAGATTCTTTATAATATATAAATAAAAATGAATGGCAAAATATGTTGCTAAACGAAAAACTCGTAGCTGGACCGATGTAAGTATGTTTTTTTATTTATTTCTTGACCTTTGAGGAAGGTTGTTATGGAAAGAGTTGAAAAAAAAAGTTAAATTGAAGAATTATAAAAAGTTCGCGGGGGCAGCTAGTTTCGAATATTTTTGTTTCACAACCTATTAAATTGAGTAAATATTTTAATTAGTATCTAAATAATTAACCAAATTATAATAAGTATTTAATAACATAAATTATCAACATCAACTCACACTTATTTTAACACCAAGTTGTTCAAGGATTAAAGTAAATAGTAAAAATCACAGTCATAGGCAGATGAGACATCGTAATATTGAATCGCAATTTTAGTTATTAAAAAACAATAACAAAATTAAGTAGCGAATGAAACCAAAATATTAGTAGTACATAAATAAAATATTTATAACTACAAGTGGTTTAGCTATAATATAACACAATACCTATATAAAGTTTTCTAAAGTTGGTGAGCTTTTTGGAGTTTTATACAGCCCACCAAGTCGAAGCAGTCAGAACTATGCTTATCAATGTGTAACTTCGACAGATAAAATTTTTGATAAAAACTCTACGTTCGTACATAATCAGATTGATAACTGTGCGGTAAAAATCTCGGACTCGTGGATCATTTAATGTTTCTTGGATTTGGTTGATCCATACAACTTCTTCGATCACTCCCCAAAGGACGTTGTATGGAGTAATTTTCATTCGAGATGTTATAGATTTAAATAATTTAGGTATACATATTATAAATAAAACGTTTCTGTACCTAGTGTACAGTGTGTTATTGCTAGTTTTATAAAAATTCTATTAATGTCAAGAAACAGAAAAAATCGGCAAGGGGGTCAGATAACGGTTGTAACGGTTTAATCATATGTTTGAAGTGCGACTGTCCATGCGCATGCTGACAAAATACTGTAAATACTACCAAAGTATTCCGTACACATTCATAAAGTGTATGAACTATATGAATTTCATTATAATGTATTGTGCATCAAACAATGAAAAAAGTAAAACTTTACAACGTGCAGAAGAAAACGTATCAGTGGATTACTTAGCTTTTGCTATATCTACAGAACAAAAAAAATATTTTAATAAAACATTGCATGAAACATCTTATTTAAATCTAGTTTTAAAATAACAATTTACCTGTCTAATCAATATCTAATGTTCTGTGAGGATAAATATGACCTACTAAGATTAGAATTTATAGGAGTTAACGCAAAATATTTGAAAAGTTCTATACCTACAGTTAATGCAGCACTTCGATCTTTGTATCACATTCACACAAGATCACTGGCTGGAACTATATCATTCACAGTTGTTTACTTTTCAAATGCGCGGAAAATAGAAAATTAGAAATGCCAATTTGCCTCACGACCGCGTTGGCATGAGAACGCCAGCCAACTGGCGTCTTGCCCTACACATCACATTTCGGTTTAAAGTTCAATCTTACATTTTCCTATTTTCCTGCCGCAAGGTTAAATACCACATTGTAATTAAATTTTAGTACATATAACGCTAGAAAAAAGTATGTACAAATACGTACCCTATATTAAATACTTTTCTTTTAGTTCACGTCTGTTGAGTATATGCTTCGACACGGTTCTGCGTCAAGAGTATCGTATCGGTAATTATAACATTTAGTAAAATCAGTGTTTATAGATATAGGAAATCTTATCTACTAGAAGCGTCATTCGAAGACATTCAATAATTAAATATTTTGAACAATCTCAGCTTCTATTTACGGGATTAATTATACTAAAGTACCTAATAATAGATATCAAATAAAAAATCTAATAGACTCGAACATATAAGTATGGGTAAGACATATTTTGATAAATGTCTTTGTGGATTAAACAATGAATTTTATTCAGAGTTCCGAAGATAAGATCTCACTAACTAGTACCTAGTGATACGTTAACTCAAACTCAAACTCAAAATATCTTTATTCAAGTGGGTAACCAAGTAAACTTTTGAATTGTCAAGTTAAATTAATTGTAAATTTACATTGACTACCAGTTCGCAAGTCAAGGGCGTAGAGCGGGTAAGAAGAACTGGCAAGAAACTTTCCGCCACTCTTTTTAATCGCCAAGTATTACGTTAATAATATTTGAAAATTATGCCTTTTAAAGATTAAATTCTACATGATGCCCACGGATATTAGGTTGTTGAAGAATCGAGTCTGTATCTTATTCTCCACAAGTGTGTGCGCAGGTGCACACGAGTGCACAATTCAATAATTCTTATAGGTTCTGGCACAGGACCGACGACTTTATCCGAACATTCGAGATCGTGGGATTTTAAAAGAGGATGTATTGTCGTCTCTCATCTCATTTCTCTTTCTCAAAAATGGTTACCAGTAGATCTCATACTAATGACGTAGGAAGAGTGATAAAGTTCAGAGAGGCACTCTGACATTATATTTTTACAGAAACAATAGTTTAGTTAGTTTTAAACAGATTATTACAATAAAATTTTGTGGAACTCTAAAACGATTAAATTTTTATTATAGAGGTGTAACATAAATAATAATCTTCGTAACTAATGAATAATATGTTAGTTTTAATAATCTCTAGTATAGTAGAGGTGTTGAAACACTTAGAATCTTTGATAGTTATTTAAGAAGTTTTTTTACATTTGCCTTTCTTGTGACGTGGGCTTTTAATAAGCGCCTCGAGTTAAACAACCCAATTATATTTATTTTGGAAATATTGACAAACAATATACTTAGTAGAAAGTTTACGTTAAGTAAGACTGGGGGTTTAGTCCAGATGCCTTAACGGTAGTATGTAGAAAGTCGAAAACTTAATTTGTCGTTCGTGTCGACAAATTTTCATACTAATTCATAAACATCACAGGCATTAAAAGTTTATTCAATGAGTAGATTAGATGAGTAGGAGTAATACTTTAGATAGAATTTGGAATTTTTACATAGGTATAAACTATATTTCTAAAATAAATTCGTAATCCAATATCTACTAGACTAGATTGTTGGATATTCGACTGTAAATTTACCTTCATGTAAACTTAATCCAAAAAAGGAATATCATTAACAGTATTGTTTTCTTCTTGTATATATAGATTTCAATGTAGAATTGATTGGATTAAAATAAGTAGGTACACATACAGTACATTATAGTACTATATACCGAGTGTTGACTCGATATTGTCCATGGTAAAAATGCAAAGGTATAACGTAAAAGAGAATCTCCAAAGTCCAGAAACCAATCCATTTTTTTTGGAGTTTATGGCCTGGTATCTGGTAGAAACCAATCCAAATTGTGAAACATTATATGCAATATATAAAACGGTAGCAAGACACAGAAATGTAAGATTAAGCAAGCACAAGAAAAGTGACGCCATCGACCATGATAAATGATTTATTTCTGTAAGTAGGTTTTTACAAACACTTTTATACGTCAAACATATTTTTTTTAAAACTAGATGAGATCGACGTTTCCTATCTGACTACTCTGAGAAGAAACGCCGAAACAAACTCAGAGGTCACAGTCTCTTTTAAAGTCCAGACAACAAGATTATGTGAAAACCATGTAGATTGCAGTCTGAAATGGTCTTTTGAGGAAAGAACTACACAGATTGAGTGGAAGACATTTGGGTAGGCCGCATAAATTACTCAAACTGTCAGACTGTGACTAAAACTGAGAAAAGGATAAAATAAATAAAAAACAATGATCCACGTAGTCTTCACATTCACAATAATTAAAAATAGTATAAGTAATACTTTACAAAGTAAATATTCATGTCATTGTACATAGAGTTTGTAAAAAGGTATTTAAATCAACATTAATTGTGTAAATTATTTAAAGAGATCTATTAGGTATGAGGGTGTGCAATTGTTTAATCGGTTGCCGTCTAAGGTTCGTAACATTAGCGTGATTGATCAGTTCAAAAGGGCATTAAAGACACACATCAGAATGGGCCCATTAGACTAAAATTGGGCTAGCTGATGGCGACGTGTATCTCGTTCGTATATACATAATATTAAATTTCTCATGTAAATAAAAAATAATTTTTGTAATGAGAAATAAAGTTCTTTAAACATTAAATTTCGGAGCAGCTCAGCCCCAACTCCCAAGCCTTTTTGTCCTCAATATAGTCTTTGACAGTATAAAAGGCTTTCTGACAAAGTTTCCGCTTTATACAATTTTTGAATTTATTAAAGCTGGGTATCGATTACGCGCTCCTGGCGCGCGCTCCTGGGCGCGCGCCATGAATGACCGCTCCGAGACTGCGTTCCGTGAAACGCGTTCCAAATATTTGAAGTATATCAACTAAGCGCGCCTGGCGCGCGTGGCAACTGTTCCAGTGTTCGACCCTTCATCATGGAAGCCAGTCAGCTTGGCTTTTAGATACTCTCAATTTTTCTCTTCTGTACGATGATAGGAGCACAGTCGTTTTTTTCTTTAATTCCGGCATAGGGACTCCCATTTCACTGCTGATTTCTCTCCAGGCATCTTCTCTAAGCGATTTATTATGATACGAAGAACTTTTGCTATTCCACAGTAGTTCTTTTGTACCATACAGTTGTATTAATTTACGGCAATTTTGGTTATCCATAATTGGGAGCGCAACAAATACAAAAAAATACGATATGTCCGTCCCAACTGGCGCGCGCGCCACGATTGATGCGTGGTAAAAAACCGACACCCGTCGGAACGGACCGCTCCGCGTTCGGGCGCTCCAACGAACACATTGGCGCGCGTTCCAAAGTGGTATCCATTGCGCGCGGCTGGAGCGCGCGCCAATGTTCGCCCTCTTGGAGCGCGTAGTCGATACGCGGCTTAAGGCTTAGTTCTTGAATGTGGCTAGGTAGTTTATTTTAAAAACGTATACATTGGCGTCTAAACGAACTACTTATTTTTTTAAGCCTGGTTGTAGAAACAACAAATTTGTGTTTGTTTCTAGTATTCACGTTATGGGCGTCACTGTATTTTTTAATCAAATTGATATTTTTACGAGCATACAAAAGATTTTCATAGATATACTGAGAACTGAGAAGGCACAGTCATTATATTAATTTCTTTAAATTTATCTCTGAGGGAGTGTCTGGAACTTAATTTGTAAATTACGAATAACTTATAAGAAAGAGAAACTTTAAGAAATTTGTAATAACGAATAGCCCTTTTTTGTAAAACAAAAATTGTCTGAATATCGGCGGCATTTCCCCACAACAGAATACCGTACGACATCACACTATGAAAATAATTAAAGTAAACTAAACGGGCTGTCTGATGTCTCTAAATAAGTTAAATCACGAATTTTCCTAACGGCGTATGCAGATTGCAGCAGCGCTAAGCTTTTTCGACAATTTATCTATATGGGGGCCCCATTGAAGTTTGACAGTTAAAACCACAGAGTACATCATTGTTAAAACTTAGAAATTCTTTTTGAAGTGAAACTTCTTTATCGGGGTTGGAAAAAAATTTAGTGTAACATTTTTTCGTTTCGCGTCACGTTTTTCGGTTACGCGCCATCTTTTCTTGTCCCTACCACGGTTGATCTGAAGAGATTCGAAGCCATTAATAACAAATTTATATAATAACGATAACAATGATAGTAATAATTCTATTACAATTAATGAAATTCTGTAATAATCTTAGTAATAAGGTGAAATGAAATAATTGTATTTGTATTCATGTCTATGATAATAAAAGCCTTTTATTAAACTTTATCTAATTTAACTTTATTTAACCAATTTCGTTAAGTTGCATCATCAGTAGATCATTTTTCAAAAATAAGGTCATAAAGTTTCACTTCTTACGTGTGTACACCTAGTACACGCACACATTTTTTTTACTTCATATCACTGCCATCTACTGCAAATAGTACTAAATAAGGCTAATAAAAACACCCATATAATACACTGGTATAGACAGCGGCCCTTAAGGCCGATTTACATTATCTTAATGTTTAGGAGAGTGCTTTAGTACAACTTGAAAGGCAAGTGCTTTAGTGCGTTGCGAGTGAACGTTTACATTTCTTCCAGTAGAGTATCATTACAGCGCCACAATGAACGCGCAACGACGTCGGCTAATACGCTCTATTCTACGCAAAATACTAACTGTAGTTACGGAACAAATAGAAGACGAGATTTTATTCGAAATAAATAAACTTAATATAAATAATAAATAAAATAACTTCTTTTAAGGCAGTGTATACCGAATGCCTAGCCTGTTTGTTTTTGTATAAATTGTTTCTAACGTTCCATAAACATTCGTAAACAACATATTCAGACACAAATTAGATAGTTATATCTTCCAACTATTAAGCCATCTTTAAAAATAAAAAAAACACGCACGCGTTTCACGGCACTTGTGTACTCTCCTAAAAATTTTACTAAATTACGTGTTTACACACAACGAGGGAAGATCTCGGGGGTTGCGCGGGCGCGGGAGGGGTATCACTTGAAACAAAAATAAAAAGCGATTCTATTTTGATTCAACTTGAAAGTCAAGTAGAACCGTACTAAAGCAAGTAGCGTTTACATGTTTCAACTAAAGTACTATCCTAAATCACTCTGCTAAATACTAAGATAATGTATATCGGCCCTAAGTCTAGCGCTGGCCGATACGTGGAAGGGATTGCTGCGCATGTGTACTGTCGCGAGGGGGACGGAATGCGACTGGAGAGCCAATCGAAACTCTTCATTCCGCTAGCCCCCCTCAGGTACCTTATTTTTTACTTCTGCGCAATAACGGTCAGCGCTAGAGTTTCGTGCCGCTACTTGTATTAATGTATTTAGTAGATAGCTACTAGAAAGTTAAATTATTTCGCTAACATTTTCCCGCCACTACCGAAGGCCACAGGAAATCTATAAACAAAAAAACAGACATCAATTTCCTGCACAATATGTTGTAGAATAATAACTAATAATAATATCAAATAATCCGCAAAATCTATTCAGAAGGTTAAATATACTCTTGTTTTTGGAATAATAACAATATTAACAAAATTATATATGTTTACAATGCATTACTGTGAGCAGGGAAATGCATACGTTTTGTTTCTGTCTATACTAAAATCGTTATGGCATTTTAAAATAATTATGAATTAGATTTAATAAAGTCAGCATCTGCCTCTGGACTAGCTAACGAACTAGACAGGCGAGAGTTTCAGCTCGCAGCTTTTACCATAATAAGATATTAATGAATTACTAAATAATTAGTTAGAATATAAACAGAAAAAATGTCTGGTAATATACTATAAACTTCCTTTATTAAGTTTTACGAGTTTATATTTTATAAAATATTATAATGCTATGGCCAAAAATGTTTTTATTGTGAGCAACACTTCGTCGGAATTCGGCCATATTTAATATTTCCTCTCACAAATTGAAATACGTCGTGTTGCAAACGTCAACATAAATTTCGTTTATTTCCCCTGTTTACTATTCTTAAAATTAATATTGTACGAAATTGTATTTAAAAAAATAATAATAACTTCAGATGATAAAATGAATCGCACTGAAGGCTTGGTGCAACGAAAACACGTCGTCAAAGAAAATTCCGATGGTTCTTTGAAAGAAAATCAGGATGCAGATGATAAGAAAAATGATAAAATATTTGATGACGGAGATTCAAAGGAAACCCGATTAACTTTGATGGAAGAAGTTTTACTTTTAGGACTAAAGGATAAAGAAGTAAGTGCTGGAGATAAGAGCAATCGAAATCGTGAACCAAATTGATTTGTACATGACCCATAGTTCTGTTAATTTTTGTTTTTCAGGGTTATACATCATTTTGGAATGACTGTATTTCTAGTGGACTTAGAGGTTGCATTTTGATCGAATTGGCATTAAGAGGTCGCATAGAATTAGAAAAAATTGGTATGAGGCGTAAAGGTTTATTGTCAAGAAAAGTTATTGTAAAAAGTGGTGAGTGACTATTTAACTTTAACAATCATGTCACTCTAACAGCATGAACTTTGTGTCTTAAATTTACTTGAGTAGTGCATCTGTTATTTATTGTGTAATGTGTTTTTAAACTGAACAATGTTCTCAAAATGTAAACAAATTACAAATGGATAACAAAGTTGTTTAAGACAAACAGTATTGAATTGCTATTTCTATATTTTCAAGTTGAAATATGATATGTACATAGTTAGGGTTGCATTACCAGATTAATATTTTTCATAATATTTAAGGTATTGTCTTTTATTGACATAATCTTTACACATTTAAAGAAAAAACTTTTTAACTGGATTAAACTTATGTATTATTATAAATTTACAATTATTTAATATAATTTTAAATTTAACCGCCGTTTTGTGTGTGCTTTAACCGTTATAATAATACATAACTTTAATCCGGTTAAAAGTTTTTTCTTTAAATATTTAAAGATTCAAGCAGTGTTTATGAAAAGTAGCCTAAAATGATTAACAACATCTTTACAACATAGGTAACTTTGCTTTGTAACTTCATTATTAATATTAAGTTGATTTCTTTTTAGACACACCTACAGGTGATGTACTATTAGATGAAGCCTTAAAACACATGAAGGACACAGACCCCCCAGAAACAGTACAAAGCTGGATAGAATACCTCAGTGGTAAGCAATATGTATTATAGTTTAGTTTTTTCTTTTGTGTCTCAATAAAATTGGTGCTTCAAAAATAATTGTGCCATTTTGCAAAGATGAGGGATTATAAAAAAATTATTCAATTCAAGTGAAATATAACTATTTTTAACTGTTAACTAAACTATTCATTTAAATGTGTTGATTTATTCATATACTCATTAGAAGAGTATTGTTTCATTGATTAATTTTGAATGTGTAACCTTTGAGAGTTAAGATTCAATTAATAAATAAAAAAATAATTATGGTCCATACAATTGGGCTTGGTTATTGTGTATGCTGTTGTGATTTGTGTTAATATCTTAAAAATTAAGTGTTGTCATCACAGCGTAAACACAATTTAACAGAAAGAGATGAAAAAGTATTAAACTGATTATTCATGTAGTCATGAAAATATTGTCTATACTATTATGATTGTAATGACTGCTTAGAAATTATTTAGTTTTCATTACTAGTATGAAAAAGCATATTTTAATATAGTTTTTAATGTTCATTAGAAGGCATAGAATAATTTGATTTCTTAAAAAGTTTAGAACAGTGTTGATGAATACCTACAGAAATATGTCATTTTAGGAGAAACATGGAATCCAATGAAGCTGAAATATCAATTGAAAAACGTCAGAGAAAGGCTTGCCAAAAACCTAGTTGAGAAAGGGGTTTTAACAACTGAAAAGCAAAATTTCTTATTATTTGATATGACAACTCACCCACTCACAGACAATGTCATCAAATGCCGCTTAGTTAAAAAGGTATATCTATTTTTCTTCAAGTTTACATTACTATAGTTATCCCGTCATACACAACATAATAAACCATTTGTAAATATTGCATTTCATTAATTGTCTATTGAAGGTATCTTGACCTTTAAATAACTGTATGGGAATCCTAACCAGTTATGTTGTAATTTTTATTCATATTAAAGGAAAGTGAAAGGTACTATGAAGTAAGAAATAACATTTTAATATATAAACTCAGGGCTTAGTTGGAACTTGGAACAACACATCATCCAGAGTTTCTTTCTAAATGTTGATTTACGGTAAAACAATAAATCTGCATAAACTATTAAATAGACACAGAAATGGGTCTAATTGGAGAATTAGACGTCCATACAATTCCACTACATAATTAAAATAAATTTGCATTACTGGAGTTATGCAAAAACATCTCTTTAAATTTGATAGTTGAATTAGAAAGTTATTTTTGAAATTATGTATCCAGGCTATTGAGCTACTGCTTAGATGTTAGAACACATTAAAACTTGTTGGATTTGGAATCTTAATGCTCTCAATACTTAAATGGCCATTTCTCGATACCTTTTTGCGCAGTAGATTGCATGTTTAACTTAATTTTATGAATGCTGCCTGCTTGCCTCAATTGGTCAAGGCATGATTCAGTGTATATATTTTGTGATGTTTCGGGTTGAAAGAGATAGAAAAGGCTAATCAAATGTTCATCTAATAAAAAACATTAAAAATCTAAAAATTTAATATTTATATACAGTACCATATTGGTTTAGTATCTCATGTAACACTAATTCCATTACATTATCAATATCTGATAATAACTAATTGATTTCTGATAACTAATATTCAAAGCTAAATATATTTCGTAAATTTCTAAAGTTATTATAACTATGGCATACGTGTAATTTGTGCGTATTACGATTATAGAACTGGACCTTACGGGCCCAGAAGATCACTTGAAATACTCGAAGTACAAAGTATGGACACTAACTATACCAGAAGGCTGGCGAGTTCGTTGTCGCTTTTTTATTAGTTTCAATGTTGATTTATGTCGATGATGTTTTGCTATGTGATTTATAATTTGTTAATCCCCTTAGGTACAAGAAGCGGCACTGCGTCGGTCAATAACAGACGTGGCTCATGCGGACAAAAGATCGCTCGCGCTCTTAATGCTTACACATTCCGCTGACGTACTCGAAAACGCGTTTGGACCACTCTCAGATGAAGACTACGAACTAGCCACGCGGCGTGTACGCGCATTGTTAGATCTAGACTTTGAGGCTGAAGCTATGCGCCCAGAAGCCTGCGATATCATGTGGGCAGTGTTCGCCGCTTTCACCAAATAGTTGTAAATGAATAGGAATAAAATTCAAAATTATTTCTTTTAGTGACAAAATAGACTATTGTGAAAATCACAAATTGGTATATACGTCAAACCAGTATTAAATTCAACTAGACGTCTTGAGACACTATTTGGCCAGTGTTTCAAACAATCTTTGTCTAAGAGTAAGACACTTGTTTAATTCAACTGTTGGAATTATCCTGAAACTACTCTTTATATAAATTGGAAGTTGGACGGAATTACTATTCCCAGAGGTCGAACCTATTAAAATAATATCTTGAGTAAAAATGTTCTGTCATCCTTCACTACAAGCTCTTTTAAAGTTCAAGTTCAAGAAGGTTACGTCTTGTTTTAGCGCCCGATTTTGACAACGACAGCGCCTAAGGCGTCGTCCTAATTGGGAGCGATCGTACGATGGCGCGATCCGTTCTCGTCGTGCGATGAATTCAAACATACAGATTTCATCAGAGTGTCCTATTTGCCTCGCAAGTAATCGTGCGAGCACATGAAATGCTTTAATAACGATCGTACGATGCGTTTGATCGTGCGATCATGTAATCAAAGCAACAGATCTCTTCTGGTGTCCTATAATGGGTTACTACGCGATGCGTCGACGCGCGAGGGGCGCCAGCCATCAAACGACGGCATCATACGGTGGACATCGCGCGATCTATTAGGACACCTGTTAGGTCATCGCTCGACAACTTTGATAGTGCGATGAAAAACGCATCGCGCCATCGTACGATTGCTCCCAATTAGGACGACGCCTTAGAGTGACTTTGACAGAAGCATAAAGCAATCACGCTCCTCTCGTTATGAAACTTTAGAGGCCTTAGCACGATATTCAATGAGAATTTTTTTTGAGAGCTTTAATGTCGACACACCCAAAATGTTTAATACTTGACACGTGTTCCTTTCGAGTTATGTATGTCCATGCTTTTAATATCCCAATATGCTCTCGGAGCGCCTAAGTTTTTCATACAAAAATCTATAGTTTCTTTTATATTGCGATAGGTGTTCGATTTAACGTATTGTCCGTGCTTAGGCTTCTAAAGTACAAAAGTATATATATTTTAATTGCTGTATCTGCGCCCCACGTCTCATATAATTTAAATACCTAGATTGGCAGTGGCACAAAGTGTGTGATTCCATATGAATAGTGGAGGATTTGTTATGAATTTATATCCTTAAGTGTGCTAGGTTTTTGTTAATATATTTTTGTATATAATATAAACATTGTACGTGTAATCCTCTTTTTTTCGTATCTATAGGTATATTGTTTTTATACTATTGTTAAATTAACTATGTTTAGTATTTTCATTCGGGTAATTTAATGTAAAGTTATTGTAAATTGGCCATATAATATAATGGTTTCTAAATGCATTAAATATTTTAAAAATAGTGTCTTATTTTTATTAAAAAAAATGATTAAATGACACATTATATACAAAAATAGTCTACTAATTTTTTCTATCTTGAGGTGTTCCTAAGATGTAACTTATGTAATTTCACAATGATCTTATATTCACTAGAGTACAAAGCCCATATTGAATCTGACCTTTACATATATCATTATATATATTATATAACCCATTTATAATACGACTATTTAATTTAGGTTTATTTCTTCTTAATATTCTTTAAAGTCTGCATTAATTCTTTTTAGTTATTTTAATGATTTTCTTACGTTAATCAATCAAATTAATACTATCTTGTAGTTATAATAACTGGAGGTTACATGTGCGTATTAGTCTTTTGGTTTAGTTAAAATGTATTTCTAAATTAGATTAGTTATGTATGATTATTTAAACCGGAAATACATCGAGATAAAATTATTACCGGAAGTACATATGTATGTAATGATTTTTTTTGTATGTAAACGCCTATTACGCCATTATTTATAGACTCTTATAAGATTTATTTAGGATTTGAAGTATATATCTATTTCCTGATGGCAAGTCGCTACATTATCCAATATTAATTTACGTTACGTTACGGTAATTTATATGTTGTACGTCTATCTAATTATGTGCGAGTTATAAAAACACTCATTTATATATGTGAGATGAAATATTTATTATATATTAATAGTTTTTTTAGTTAATTGTTTCACTAAACAATAAAAGTATAGCTAAAATTTTTGTCTTTAGTTTTAGCTGTTTTGTTATTTATTTATGCATTCCTGTTGCTAAATTTTTGTTAATTACCTACTTTGTTAGTTTACTCGAAATTATTCCCAAATTACTATACAATCTTGTATATGAAAATAAATAATGTTACAAAACAGCTCATTATGTAATTTTTTTAAGTATATATTATTCAATTGTAATATATTTCTTAAATAGAAAATATTTTTGGAATATACTATTTTAAACTTATATGTAATTAAAGTACCTAATTAAGCTTTATAAATATGATGAGTTTGCCTCTCAAGGTAATGAGTAGTACCCTTACAGTATAGCGATAACCGCTACTGCACATATGCGCAAGCGGCGCCGCGCCAGTACTATTCATGTGCTATAATATAAACAGGATCCTCACCACAAAACGCAGCATGTAAGTCTAGACATGCGAGCTGTTAAGCTATCCAAAATTTTTAGTAAAATATCTATTATTATAAAAATAAGCGGTACAGATAAAACAGGTGCTGATTGCTTATTTTACCCGTTTTTAAAGTTTTGATCAACTGGCATAATATAATAGAAAATAAAAAAATAAAAGTAAGTTTTATTTGATTTACGTTATTGAATGTACATTGTAAGGCACTTACAGAATAATGTATTAAGATGATAAATCTCACAGCATTGCATAAATGTCCTACGATATGTATATAGGTACATATATATTTATACATAAATATATTCTGAATTGTGTGGTGTAAGAAATACATCAACAATGTATATGTATAGGGTAGTCATTTTCTTTTAAGATCTATGTTTAAAAAATTATGTATATTTTTTAAATTAATGTAATGGAATGATACGTGTATGGATATAAATAAAATTCAGTGTTCCATTAATATGTTTTATTACAAACGTATACTTACAACGCTGAACAAGTCTTAACCTCTTCATTAAATCTACGAAACGTGTAATATACAGGAACAGGGATTAACTATTGCGTAGATCATGACTTAAGAAATTTTCTAGTATTGGTATTAAGTCTTCAATTAATGATTAGATTTTTAACGCTCTGACAATGTTTTTTAAGATGTCACACTCGTCCGAAATATTTCACATGCTCATTTATAAATTTCAAGCTTAATTCGGTTCTGTGTGATGATATCTCATAATTAGGCCTCGGATGTTGATGACTAAGTATAGAAATAGCTTGTGGTAGCAGAAAAAAAACAGTCTTAGTAATCTGATAACGTGCATCCACAAGTTTTCTTACATTACGTGACAATATGCTTACAATCGTGGTTAAACAGCAAACCTTTAGATATTTACAATTTTACCTGCAGGGCCATAAAAGCTACAAAATCACCTTTTAACAATTACATTGATAACATAAACTGACTATGGAAATGGGAATGATACAAAAGATCAGGAAATACGTGGTTGAAGCTGATTATAGAAATAATAACAATTGGGTAGCCAACTTAAATATTCCTGCAGCTAACTGGAGAGTTCTATGCAGGTAACTTATATAAGCTAATATTAATTGGCTATTTTAATTATAATAATATAATGGAAATGCAACAAAATTAAACACTCATTCAATAGTTTTATTAATAATTTTCTACAATAAATGTTACTTGATACAGATATAAAGATGATTTAACAAATTTCAAACAAAAAAAGGCATACTATCAGTAACAATTAGATTTCAAAATGAAGTGCATTCATAACAGTAATGTGTGTATGTTAAAAAGTGGTGTTGTAGCAACGTAAGCATTCTGCCGGTTTTTATTTAAAACGGCGGGAGAGCTGTAACGACTTAACATACGAGAACACATTCGCAGTATCTCAATCATACAAATTTTCATCAGTTCTCACAGCCTAACATAACAACTACCTATATCTAAAATAATACTTGTTAGGACAATTTTTCTACCAGAAATGGCAGTTGGTGTTACAATTCATTACTCTGTATCCGATTTTTACCAATTCTAGTTTTAATTCTCTTAATTTGAAATTAAACCTTACTTTAGTCCTAATAATTCAAATTATATCTCAATGAGGATAGATGTTGGCGCGATCTAAAGATCTACACGTCTCACACGTCTACACATCTATCCTCTACCATATTTAAATTTCCTTTTCTTTTTTAAATAGAACCTGAATATAATAGCAGTTAAAGTTGATTTAAAATTCCAATTGTGTGATGGTTAACCAATTTTTTTTACCGAAAATATATTATAGAGACTCGAGTTGGCATAATACTCAAATACTATATCAACAAAACATTTTCATCTTTATTAAAAACCGTTTCGACCACACGCAGTCGGATTTCTTAATTGTCAAATCAAAATATGTACATGAACCTTAGATACTTTAAAGAATTTTCATTTACATAATAACTGTAATGTACAAATGCAGTATGTAGAATAAATTCGAGATAAGTCTGGCATATATTTATTTTATTACTATAATACTTAATCGGTAAAGAATCCTAATAACTATAGTAGTCTATAAGTATACTTAGGAATAAAACTTAATACATAAAGAAATTTATAGATTAGGAAAGGTTTTGTAATAAATGCATTTAATTTAATGTTGATATAGTAGGTATTCCTAAAACGTCTCGCTCCAAGGATCGTATTCCAACACCTATTTTAAGTTACAATATTAAGTGCTATAAAACATTGCAAAAAATATTTGACAGATTTTCACACCAGATTTCAGATTGATTATATTAAACGTAAAATGCGGAATAGTGTTGGAACACGTTCTATATCTATAGGCACCATTGCGCTTCAAATTCCAATTTTATTAACCAACTTCAAAAGATATTGGACTATAGGATATTTCTATGATGAATAGTTTATTTAATTATTCACAGATTTAAAAAAAAGCTAAAATTCCGAAGTCGCAAATAATTCTGTTAAATGTTGTCATGGCGAGACACTTATTTGTACCTTGATAAAAACCTGTAGATACTATATTAACTAAGAAAAGTTATTTTGTCACCAAGCCTCAGTGTAGCGAACGTCATATTCTTGAAGCTGGGGTAACCTTTGACGTAGAGTATCGAAGGCCTCGGCTGATAGTTTGGTGCTGTTAAGATTTATTCTTCTAAGACTGGATAGTCCTGAAAATATATTGCATTCTCAATAAGACACACCTCTTCAAAGGTTTGAAGCTTGCTTAGATTTTAATGCAGTTATTTATTTATTAGGCCTAAAAAATAAAAACTTCGCTTATGGTTATCTGTTATGATCAACAACAATGTCAATTTATTTGCCGGCAATTAAGTCACAGATAATCAAACTTTGTATATTCAAAAACAAGATCTACTCTTTTGGTGGTTATGTGTAGTTCTACAAACAACATAGTACCTGATAGCGCCTCTATGCCCTTATCAGAGACGGGAGTTTCGCATAAGTTGAGTACTTGCAGTCGCGGCAAATGTTCCGCAATCAGTTGAACGCCACTATCTCCGAACTTTGTTGCCCATAGGTTCAGGTAGCGAAGTGATGGTAACTGTTAAAATTCAATTACAGTAGTCGTAACATAAGAAACTGATAGTAGGAAACAGGTAAAAGTATATGAAACACTGTTGAAATATAGGGATGAACTTATAAATATTTCGCAGGAAATATAACGCATTTAATTATTATATTTAATGATAGTACTTTTATGTTTCCTGTAAGCATTATAAATTTCACGTTTTTTTGTTACCTTTATTTATAAATATACCTACTATTCCTCAGTTGCGGTATATTTATGAATAAAATTGCTATTTTGGTTTAAGCCAGTAATTAATACCTTTATTAAATGATGTGCGCAAGCGCTGGTGACGCTAGTGAAAGCAAGGCTCAAACATTCAAGGTTCCCGAGGGCTCCGGCTTCCAGTAATGCAGCTACATCTTCATCCGTTGCACGCACTGGCAAAGCTAACCGTTTCGGACCTCCATGTGCTTGCTGAAACCAACATATGTATATGATTTAAATATTTACACAACATGGAAATCTCTTATATGTTACGATGATTGGAATTAGCATTAATATATCCGGGGTTTTGGCGCCATTTAAAGTTTTTGTATATTCATTATTGTTTAATGAGGACCTAACTGCGTCATTCATGCATTGCGAAGTTGAAGAAAATTTTAATCTAGTTAGTCCTTAGTTCTAGTGAAATAGAATTATTCCTTTGAATTCCACTTTACTAAAGCCCATACAGTAAAAGGGTAATGAATATCGATTATTCGGTTAAAAATACGATACTATATAATTAGTAATATTAGAACTTACAAGTCGTTGCAATGTTTTCTGTCGTTCACATAGATCTGTATAATACTGCTTTCCTAGTTCAGTTCCCTGTAAGGCAGCAATAATCTCCAATTGAGTTTGTTCCCCGCTGGCCACCTCCCATTCGAGCATCAGGCATAAGGCTTCTAAAGCTGCCGGCTGTATGAAAAAATATATGGTTTTATTAGGTTTGTATAACATATATAAGTATCTAGTATGTCGAAACAAAAAACAAGACTTATTTCATCAATAATAAATAGTAATGGTAAAAATATGTAGCATTCTAAAGCTTCACCATACTTTATAGCTTACTTCATAACTTAGGCGAATATAGTAAATTTTTTATTGGATCAAAATTACAGCGCTTTTAAATATTGTAACTTTAATAATGGTCTAAGATCCCGCTATAAAATAAAATAAAATTTAAGATTGGTATAGAATTTATCTAATAATCTATAATACCGGTTAAATGTTTAAAAAATTTTTTTTTTAATTATTAATTAAACATACTCTGGACTGAAATTTGCTAGACAACCCATATGGATTATATTAATTGACATATTAAATTTAATATAAAATATGCTTCATTAAATAAGCATCTCGGTGAAGGTCGTTGTATAGCGGGATCTTATACTATAAATTAAGAGCGGCGCGTGGCGTGCACTTACAGTTTTAAAATAAACTTAATTAATACAAATAAAAATTAAAAAAAAATATATTTGAACGTATTAGATATATACCTTCAAAGAAAAATCTGTAATCACATATAATTTTAAATACATACGTGTTCAGTTAAGGCAACTATCATGAAGTCCGGCAATTGTTTACTCATACTTTGCAGGAAGCTTTTTCTTTTGCAGCAACAATTTAGTAAAGCTTGTACCTATAAAAACAATATTCATCATATGAATACGAAATATAAATGCTTTTTATACTAGTGTAATAAATGTACTGCCAGTAATATATGAACCTAGTCTGCGCCCGCGGGGGCGGGACACCAGAGATTATACTAGTTTCCTCGCAGCATAGTAATATTCCATTTAAAAATCTCCGCCAGCATTTCATTTAGGAGCTTTAATTTTCTTCAGGCACAAATCTACAACTGTTTTATACATTTAATTGTTTCGCTTGCTAGCAATACAATAATTATTTTTCTTTAGAAACTATACCCATTCAGTTAAATAAAGATAAACAGACAGACAGACTACTTTATACACATAGTACTCTCCGACACCTTCGTTTTCTTAACTTACCATATCTCCCCACACTTGACACAGCTTCGCATGTGGCAATGACAGAATTGGTTCTGAAGGTGCCGCGGCCCGCAACCAAGACGGCGGGCAGGGCCGAGCAGCTCGGGCAGATGCCACACAACTGTGCACAGAGCAGCGCTGATCCCGAGATAATGCATTCAGTACATTCCCCAAGCGGAATGCAACTCGAGGACACGCCATGGCACTAGCTCGTATAGGAACGGGCTGTAACACTCCACCTACTATTGCCAGCCAGTCTTCGTATTCGCACCTATAAATAATCCATTTTTATATGTTTACGTACTATACATAAAACACGTGTTTTGTTATGGTTAAACAAAAGGTTTTTTATAATGCGGCAACCTATACGTTACGTATTTAGGCACATATTTACATTTCACGCAATGACCTTAAAATAACAAGAAAAAAGTAAATGGAGGGTCGTGTCGCTTGAGCGTTGCCTTAGCATTTGTTATTTTGTTTTTGTCCCACGTGTTATTTAACTAACTCATTAAAAGTATACGTCACATTGATAACCACCTCCGTCAGTTTTTATGAAGTCGGTTTAAGATAAGGCAACATGGCCGCAAGAGTTTAAGTAAGCCTGACCGTAAGGCGGGTAATTATAATAACCGTAAAAAATAGCTTTATTTAATCGCATTTTATTTCGGTACTTAAGGGTTTTTTCATTTAAATGTTCAAGTTTTTAAAAGTTCTAAATAATTTAACATACGTTCTATTTAAGGGTCTTCTATTTGTTCATATTTATATTTTAATAGGATAAACAGGTGAACACTTAAGTTAGTTATGTTCCTGGAATAAGCCCATAGGGCAGGGTAAATAAAACAAACAAATAACTTTAAAAAAAACGGCGATGTTATTGTTTTGGTACACTAAGTGCCAATACTTAGGCTATTCGAAGTCCAAACACGTATAATTTATTAATATTTCGCATGGTTTTCCTTGATTGAAACGATATAAGCATTTCCTAAACATGTTCTAGTGGACTCATTGATTGTTAAACTAATTTTGTAATAAAATTTCAAATTGACTTTCCTTATACAGTTAATATTTGTGCTGCGACCATTTCCGGTTCAAAGTCTAAACTTTACGATTCTTAAGATTAAAACGTCAAGACGTATTTCCCATGTTGCAGAATCTTAGAAAGAAGTTTTTTTTATAAAAGGAAACCTCTAAAACGCTTCGATATACATGAAATCTGTAGCGATGTTACGATTAATTAAATGAAATTCCCGTAATGTATACGTTCCTGGTTGTTAATAATGTCAAACTGTCTTTAAAAAACAATCAAGCTAAAGACAACAATATGGAAATGTGTAGTAGATTCAATATAAATTATAGTATAGAGTGAAGGGCTAAAGACTATTCTCAAAAGTGGTCGAAATGCATATTAAGGTAACTGGCGTTTTGTAGTTCTAACTATAGAAATATGTATTATACCGACCTATGTAATTTGATTAAATTAGTGTACGTTTTTGATAATAATTTTTATTAGTGTCGGGGAGTAGAGAATTATAAAAAATTAAATGGATATGTAAATTGCACTGTACATATCCATTCGCGTACAGCAGCCTAATATGATGTAATAAAAACTAAAAGTCCTGTCTGAGCAGAAATGCGGCCTTGGCTTGTGTCCTTCTCTTTAACTTACATGTGCTCCAAGATATCCGCAAAGCATAGTACGTCGTATTCAGTATCATCGCACTGGTGGGGCGTGGTGTAATTTCTGTAGTGATCGTCAATAGCTGCCAAGACCACTGCTGCCAAGTTGGGAGCAGCTCTAGGATGGGGACACGTGGCACGATTTCCATGTGTGACCTCCACAAAGCGTCGAACTAAGCTCGGTCCGGAATTATGAGCGCTTAAGGCACTGAAAGGCACCATCCAATCATAGTTTAATCAAAAATATTAATAATTCAAGTGGTTTTAAATTAGTAGAATTTCACTTTTATCATATATAGTAATTTAGACAAGGTACTTTTATGTTTTATTCTAAAGAGGAACATTATCTCGGGAGCGGAAAAAAGGACAAAAATTGTTGCTAAAAGACTATTTAATTTTCTATCATCTGCCCCGTTTTTTTTAAAACTGTCTAGATATTAAAATAAAAAGATGATCAAAGATTTGATACTATGATTAAGAATAATTTAAAAATAATTTTGTAATTTTACAAAACACCCATTTGTCAGGGCTATATTATGATATGCACTACATTAATTCTTTTAATTACAATGACTTTCATGTCCAAGGCTAGTTTGCGGTTTTATGCACTAGTTGTTTTCAGTGTATTGAATACACTGAAAACAACACAACATTTATATTGTTTTTGTGGGAAGCTAAGACTTACAACTATCCCAATAGATACTACAACTATCCCAAAATATATTATTGACATTTTATTTATAATACCTGTTATACCAAAGATATTTAAGGTAATTTTCGTTGTATTGTCTCAGATTCACTGGAACATATAGTCATATCATAGCAATTGTGACTTTTTTGAAAATCAATTAAGTAAAATTTTATCCAAATTAATGCGTCGTATAGCGTTACAACCCTATGTGGGGTTTGACATTAGACTATCCGGTTCTTTGATAATTTTTATTTTATAGACCAGTAGATGACTAGCCTACAGAGATTTTTGGGTTTAAGACATGCCAGGAACAAGTTCTAAATGCGCGCACATAGATAACAAATATTTTGGTGCACAGCCGTGTTTCGAAAGCACTATGCGACGCCACGTTAACGCTCTCTAACGTTAATTACGTAACAGGTATCAAAAAATGACAAACAGAAATACCAAACTAAAATTAACTTGGCCTTATCAGAAATGTACCATTCCCTTTTATATTAGAACTTCCTTACCGGGAGGATAACAATATTATTCTTAGAAATCAAGTGATAAACAAAAACTGCGCCATCACGTAGGTAAGAAATGACGTATCTTTCTGATCACGCCCGCGTTACTAACAATACTGACGAAACAGACAAACCAAACTATTGTTCTTAGCATTCCTTTTTATTAATTTATCTTTTTATTATTATGCAAAATGTTTTTGGATTTTTTTACTTTCGTTTCAGTAAAATTTTATAAGCTGATCAGGTATATAGCGACATAGGAGATTCATTCAGTGTTTTAAGACATGTGCAAACAAAAATATTGTAATTCCTATACTAAAAATACACAGTGAATATTAAGTGGTAACTAACCTTATATAGTCTCTAACGAACTGTCGTGCATGAGGCGCCTTTCCGAAATCAACGTTTCTAGTCAGTACGCGCCTAACAGGCGGTGCCAGTGCTGGCAGAGGAGCAGAACGAGGTCTTCGCCTACATAACCGCGCGAGCAGGGCACACAGCTCACCGTTTACACCTCTCTCTGCTAAAAGTGGTGCAGCCACGCTTGTTGTTGTTTCAGCCCATTCCTCCCAGTCAGGACTGTCCTTGTTCTAGAATAAAAAAGTTAAATAATTAAAAGACAATGTTAAATGAGTTACTTTCATTACCTTTTAATAGGTAATTAAAAATACAAAACCTATATACATTTTTATACCAAGGTACAAAAATATTAAGACTTTCTTATTAATAACGGCTATGCATGGCATACGTGAAACAAACAATTAAAGCAACAATGAGAGAAACACAATTATTGTACGATTAAAGAAATTTAATAACAAATTACTCCTAGCGAATAAATAACTGCTGTTATAAATGATAGGAGATAACAACTACTTTCACATAATATCCAGTAATAATAGAACATTGTTTAACTGCTTCGAAATTAAACAATAATTAATAGTAATATATTTTGCCTTCTTATGAGCTATTTGCCGAAACAATTTTATCGTTTATCGTCATAATAATACTTATTCTTGCTGTATAATAGTTTCCGGGCATAACAAATACTTTTTAAATTCTGAAATTCCTCTAGATACACTTTTGCATCTGTTTAACAGGCAAATTTAAATTTATTCGCATTTATAATATTAAAAAACATATCTTTTAACTTTATTTACCCAAGATTTCAGACCAATTAAATTCTAATCAACTACTCCTTCCTACGGAAGTGGTAATAATGATAAGCAGGTAAATAGGAATTGTATAACAAATAATAATTACAAACAATATTTATTCTTGAAACTTCTACACGTTAGATGATGCATATATAATTTTCCGTGTACAATTACGACATTCCTATTGATTAACAAGAATTTTTTTATATATTGCAATTATATAATTTTCTGGAATGATATGGTAATCATATTTTTAGTTTGGTTTTTATTTATTCAAGTAATTAGGAATGTGCTGATAAAGCGGATTATCAAAAACGTAAATGGTCATTTCACACGATAGTCAGAATAGCAAGTGATGTGAAACGACTTAAGAAGAATAAAGATGATTTTGTTTTGCTCCCCTATTATATACATATTACATATAGTGTCCACATACTTCGCATTTTAAAGAAAACACTTTTACTAGATTTAAACTTATGTATATTAATCTTTTTAAGAATAATAAAACCTAACCTGGCCCTATGATTTGCAAGCTTCACATTTTTATATCCAAGAGTTGTCTGAATTAATAATCATAAATTAAGGCGGTTTAATCGCAAAGCAAATGTTTAGCTTTTTTGATGAGTTATACTAGCGTTAATAAATGACCGACCGATCCGAAACAAAAAAGACAGTAAAATATTAAAAAAACCGTACCTATGTACAACAGGGGCTAGTCGATTATATTGAAACCGCAAAACAATTTATATCTGACCACAAGTACTTCACCGGTTTACGGGTACGTACTTAATGAATAATAAATTACTGTAGGTGTCAAGCATTCTCTCGTCGAAGGGTCAAGGGGAAAGTTAAAGAATGAGGAATTTATTATGTTCCTGGATAAAGACAGCAAACAGACTTGATACTTCCACTTTTAATTCTTCTGTATAGAAGGATTGAAATGCTATAAAAACAAAATGCCAGTTCTCGTTTGACGGATATCATATAGTTTTTATGTATAATCGGAATGGAATAAATAAGGAAAACGGAATATATAAATGAACTCGTGTATACAAATGAACTTTTGTATAAATGCAACCTGGTTTAAGAAAATTTACTTTTTTTTAAATTATGACCTTTTTTTGTTGAAGTTACTCCTCCACGCGTGATTAACATTTCCTAGATTCTGATTTGCAGCGAAAAAATGTTTTGAATTTCGGATCACCTACTGTATTATAATACCTTTGTGAGACACGAAATACATTAACTTTGTTAATTTAATAATACATTATAGTAAACAGAACTCACACTAACTACGTCAATTGTACTTGATATATACCGTAAAAAATGTTGGTCCTCTTTCTCTCGACACGAATGCGTAACGTCTCGGCATAGAGCTGAATAATTACCTACTTCTTGTAATTTTCCTCGTATATATGTTCACTTGATAGGTAAATGTATGATAATATCTACTTTTAATCATGCATATATTATACTATGAATGTCATTGATAAAATTATCGGTCTTATTAGACTAATTGGAAAACTGTAACGTTTAGTGTTTGAGAACAAAAAACCGAACGAAAAATTACTTTAATAAATTTAATACATATTTGTAATTGTGTATTCCTTCTTTAAAATGATATCTTTGAGGTGTTTAAAGATAATTTTTATTCTGTGCAAAGATGTAGATATGTAGAAAATATTGTACATAAAGTAACTTTAAAAATTGAAACAAGTTTAATATATTATGTATATTTATATACCTAAATGTTTAAACATTACCTCAGAGAGTAAATTAGTTAGCAACGACAAGGGTGTACGCGTCACAGTCTCGTCCTGCAAGGGTGTAGTCATCACGAAATCCACCATGTTCTGAAAATTGAGATAAATCAATAAAACTATATTTTTCACAGGTAAAAAGTAGACGTGTGATCGTGATCGTGAAGTAGTAGTGTGATCTTCACGTACGCCTTAGAACCTTGCCTAGATTTATTTTTTATAGGTAATTGATTGTATCAACCAACATCAAAAATTAAGGATCTCAGTTTGACCTTGATGGAATTAGATTATCTACCTATTTAGGCTTGCTTATTTAGGCTTTATTACAGGTCGCAAATTTCTGAAGAAACCAAAAGCCACAGTCAGGCCAAATTTCACCAAATTCGGTTCAGATATTATATGTTTTTTGTGTAACTGGTTTCGAAATGAACCATTTCAGAGACAAATTAATATTATTTGTAGTAGTAGTAAGTGAATAATTTTGATAGGTGTTTGAAGTGGGTATAATTTTTCATAAATAGTTTTATTACGTCTCTTACTATACTTATACTATAACTCCTATATGCATTTTTTAATTGCTACTTTAATTCTCCCAAGTTTTATCAAAAATAACAAGCTGCAAACAATTTTTAAACAATACACTATCATTCAAATATGCCTACTCACCTTTAACTCTTTTACGACTAATTCCTTCCTCACGGTTTTTGTTAATATATTACGGTAACGCAGCATGTTTCTCTGTAATTAACACAATTTTGTATTAATCTTTATAGGTATGAAAAAGTCAACTCAACTAAAGAAAACTCACCCTCCACACTATTGAGTAGTACCACTGGTCCCTTGTGTATGCATCGTTAGCCTAAAATAATATTAAGTAATAAAAATACATATACTTATCACAACCTACTTCATTTTAATGAGAGGAATTACTTTCACTGAGAGCAAAAATGGTCAGGACTACAATTGCAGTGTTATTTTTAGTTTTTTTTTAATAGCCATTAACTATTATGGGCTTCACAACCCCTTTTAATGCTTTCATTTATTTCCAAATTTGAAAAAATTTAATCCAACACAAAAGAAAAAGTTTGAATGTATTTTATTGTATTATTATATGTATATTATTATTATTATTACATAATGTTTAGTTTTTGTTTGGGTCTGTAGGCTTGGAATATATTTGGCTGGTATATCTCCTCCAACGTATGACATTCATCTTTGTTTTTCGACACTTCCATATACACTTGAAGTACAGATAGAGAATGGTTTTGAATTTCAATTGTACTAATCCGAAACGCTCCGAGAACGCTTTATACTCCATTATGTTATTTTTAAATTTCTTCTTTATTAAAAACCCATACCATGCCGGCCTGTTCTCTTTCCGTTTTAGCAGAATATATATATATATATATATATATTAATATATAAGTATATATATATATACTTTATGCTCTTCTATGATTCCCATTCTTCGTAATTCTGCTAGTCCTAATATGACAACAGCTATAGTATCAAGCGCATGAGTAAGTTCCATGAATCTGGTTGCTGATGACAAAATTCTCGCAATTTTAATTAGGTATGTATCTTTTTGTATGCTAGAAGGTTGCGGCTGTGGTCCCACGAGCGGCTTGGGGGAGATTGATTGAAAAAGTTGCGCTACATTGTTTTGTTATTTAGTTGCAATTCTCGCTCTTCGGTAGTTATTGTTACGTGGAAGATTTTGTTTAGGGCCTTTGACCTTTGAAACTTATTAATTCCAATGCAATGTCTTGTTGACTTTAAAGTTTTTTTTTGTTTTTGTTTTTTTTGTGAAGCTTGTTTTGGTGGGTAGTTTATTTGTGTTAGATTAAAGTTGTGGCGAGGTACTCAGCTGTTTTTTCTGAGTGAAACGTGGCATACTGCGGCATCTTGTCTGCTTTTAATACATAAAAGTTATTTTGGCTTTTTTCCGCAGTTCCAAAAATTTTGGCTGCAGCGCTTTTCTCTTTTCTATCACTTATTTCGAGTAATTTTCCATTATATAGATTGTCTTCAAGCTCTATTTTTCATGATTTGGTTATTGTTCCATCAGTTTACAAAAGAATATTACATAGGATTCGGTTTATCCCCTTTGTTATTTCTTATCTCTATATATATAAAATTCTCGTGTCACAATGTTCGTCCCCATACTCCTCCGAAACGGCTCGATTCTTATGAGATTTTGTTTCGAGGTGCCTCGCATTTTTTCCTGCCTACAGGTTGTAAGTTCAGTAAGAACCTTGTCATCTGCCATTCAGTGCACATGTCCCAATCACTTAAATCTAATGTATTTTATGAATTGGACGATGTTGGCGTTTGGTTTCAATTGCTATTAATTACTTAGTTAAGAATAATGTGTTAAGTTATAAGTTGGTAAGTACTTTGTTATACAAATAGCCATTATTTTAATAATAAAACAGATTACTTATTGAAAGTATGATACATCTTTTGTATTATTCAGTGCTAAAAATATTTCACAGTACGTTAAAGAGAACTTTAACCTGTGAGAAATTCCAAACCTGCAATAATAACGATCCATGAGGCATTACAATTCGCAGACAGTACTTTCTGGCGGGATCCCATCTCGATATACAGTATACTTCCTGCATGCAGTTGTACGTCAATGGTCGTTCCATTTGGCCGCAAGGCTAAAACAATATATTTTTGGTTTACAAAGATTATGTTGAGAACGCAAAAGCCTACTGCTTAGCATAGCGGATCTTTATTTGTAAAACAACTATTACTCAGTACTTATAATGCTATAGTTACTTACTAATTACATATTTTTTTATAAATATTGTAGTCATTGGTTTTTTTTTTATTTTTACTTGTTATAGTTAATTCTTTTTTCGCGTATTTTGTAGTTGTACTAGATTTTAAAATTATAATACGACATTTCGTGGAGTTTTTCTAATACAAAAGATGTTTTAATATGCAATATGAAAGTCATGCCACATACAATAGACAAATTTTTTACTATTTTCTAAACAGGCAAAGATCAGCTTTTAATTTATTTTTAATTGAATTGTTTTCGTCTAGAGGCGAGAGTAATCGAGTACATGACCTACTGAGCTTTGAAGGCGCTTAGAAACTTCGTTGAACATTATTTATAATTATTTCTGTAGGTATACATTTTAAGTATGTGTGTGTATATTTTGGAAAGTTGCATGAATGTTTCAAGGAATAAATGAGACTTAATTATTATACATAGGCTACACAAATTGTTACTTTTAATTATATTTAATATTGGCTTTAAATATTAAACAAGATAATTTCCAAAGCGCTCCTGAAGCATGAAGCAAGAACATGTAGACAAACGTTTTACAAGTATTATTATTAAACTGCACAAAAACACATATATTATAAACTATATATGTATATGTATTATGTATACTAGGACATGCAAATACATTCATGTGCAATCGTCATCGGCTATTTGACTAATCTGTGACCGTTATGTCAAGTGACTGACGTATAAATATTTATATTTCAGATTACGGATTTTTTGATAATATAGTAAATAAGATAAGTAATTTTATTACAATTAATAGTTATTTTATTCGATAACGCTTTTCAACGCCATGTTTTATACAGATTATTCTCAATTAAACTTTATTTTTCATAGTGTCAAATAGCCTATTCGACACTTCACATTGATATAAAATCTATATATTCGGCACTGCTTTACAAAACATTTTTCTTTCGCATTAAACCATGCGTAGGACATACTCGCATACATATCATGTACTTCATATGTATATGATTTTCTATGGTAAAGACCATACAAGTATTACCATATGAAATGTGGCAATACCAGACCGAAGATATATTTTTTGTTTGAGGTGGAAACAAAGGAATTGCGAATCATAATGAATCAGCGACTACAGAAAAAAAGAAAGTGAGAAGACGTATTAGAAAGCAGGAAATAATTAAACTAGAGCGGTTGAGTCAGGGGCCTTATACAAGTAAATCTGGTCTTACAAAAGCATACTCTTTGTAATATAACCCTACCTCTTGTATTATTTACTTATACAAGTCAACGTCAAGTAGGGAAGGTAACCCCCCGAAAATAATGTCAAAATTATACAATATACAAGTATAATCAATGTTATTTAATAAAGGCCCGAAAGAGTTATTTTTGCTATGAAGCTGAAGATATCTTGCCGTATTATATTTAGGTAATCGTCTATGGCCGCGATAGAGCTCTTAAGTATACTGTTTATATAGGGTCCTTGGACAACAAGCTCTTTTATTCCAGGATCTATATGAAATAGAAATAGTGTAAAGCATCTCTCAATTCCGACGTGGTGCGATTGAACCTTGACAGTGGACAGTTGACAGTTCTATTTGCGCAATAATTATTGCACATACGATCATTCAAAGCGTCGGTGGGACAGGATTCGGATGAACTATTTGCCTATAAAGAACCACTGTTGGAAAACAGATACTGAGGGCAAAAGCCATATACATATATAATATGTGTAATCGTTTACACTGGCTTATTATAATACAAGAAGAATATACATACATATTATGAAGTCTATTGTAAGTCTAAGTTTACATTGCTTTGTAAACACTAGCTTTATTTTTCAGAGAGATTCAGTTTATTTAGAAAAAATAAGATTTTCCACAAGTAATTTCAAAATACCATTATATTCTTAAGCCTTAATTATGACACTATTCGTGGTATCTTTTTCTAACACTTATGATTGTGAAATCATTGCTATTGTTATAGATACAAAGTGCAATTATCAAGATACTTTGTGGCCGGTTATCTTATTTTGTATTCTATCGTCGTAATAACTACTTACGTATAACGATTGACGTTATATTTGTTTGGATATCGTTACGTGAATAATTTAATATAAATCTTGGGTGTTATTAACAATTTCAATATTAACTTTACTTTAGGAATTAACCATGTATTGTTTAAATAATTTTAAAATTCTTTTTTTAACAATAACTCAAAAATTAAAAGTGCCTCGTAATTTTTTTTTAATTTCTTACATTTGTTAATTCGCCTCGGAATAGGCCTTTCGACGGTAAATAGTCACACTTTTTAAAAACAATCGACAACTACAACATACTCGAAAGCCACGTCCTTAAGTTATACAGCGGCCATCTGCATTTAAAGAATTAAGAACAAAGCACGAACTAGCAGTTATCTGTGTAATGTTCAGTATGACGTCGATAGCGGCAGCGGGCATTGGCCCACTGGGCCCGCGCCCGAGGTTACTCGTGACGTCATGAAATCACAGGCCGCGGCCCCTGTGTGCCTTTTAAAACACCTCTTACCTATGTCGCGATGCTATACCTATGACACATTTACATTAATGTCTTCGTGGTCTTGTGTAATACTTATAACAATACGTAAGTAATATCGATACCTATTGGTGCTATTCAGACTATATAAATGGGAGTTCATACTTCATAGGGTGGCGGAATTAGGATACAAAATTGATAAAACAGAAAAGTATTACATTAATTGTGTGTGATTTTAAGCTATTTTAATTACTTCAAGTTATACGTCATTTACATCAATTAGTGTAAAGGTAATCAAGTGCTAATTACAAAAATTACCGTTTCAAACAGTAATAATTATATCGTTAATAAAGGTTGCACAAAGGCATCACGTATGTCTCTGAAATCAACATTCACAATATTAACATTGGCTTAAGAATGCGATCGAGTAAGAAATTAGTGTTTATTCACATTACGCACGGAATCCTTCTTAGAGCATTTTCATTAACATAAAAATAGCAATAGCAATTACAAGCGTACTCAGTGTCGTTCCTTAAATGTTACTTAGGCCATTTAGAAAATATAAAGAAGTTAACTAAATCAATTACAAACTAACTTATACTTCTGAACTAATCGGGAATTCAATTACCAGATATGCATAGTTATATAATTAGACATTATTTAATTAAGCGTTATTTACGTATGTATTTCTTATCTAACTTAATGACGTCTTTCGAGAATTATTAATAATTACGTTGAATATTTTTTTCTTATTTTCTGTCTTAGGCAGGTTGTTTAAAGAACAAATTAAAGAAATCTGTAGTATAAGTAAAATAAATACTAAAATATAAATTGCTATATAATATTATAATATTTATTTTTCAGTACCTATATAATAATATAATAACAATAATTATTACTATCGTCATTGACGCACATGACACGTCTACAACTAGATATAATATATATATACGTATATATATAGTTTCCTTTCTATTATTCTGTGTATAATTGTTTTATTTATATTGATGTTTATAGTATTTAAGCATTTTTAGCGGAGAACTGCCTAGTGAGGCCTTTGGATTCGCTTCATAGTTATGGGTTCTCATGTAAATTCTCCCTATTGCATGTTCCTTCTTGGAACGAAGTTTAAGAAAATAAACCGCTTAAACGAAATTTGTTTTCATACCATATCACTTTAAAAGCGAAAGTAACCTTGAGTAATGAAAAATCGATAAAATATATAATACAATTTTGTATAAGACCACGATAAGCACTGTGAGCGATGAAAAAAATCGCTTCTTTGTTTATTTTAATCCGTGATTGTTGAACTCGAATTCGATTATCGCTTTTGTACAAAAATATCCAAAACACGCAATCACTATTTGCTAAAATAACTGTTTTTCAGCGTATTAACCTTGCCTTTCATTGACATATATGCCAAATATTGTGTCATTAAATCTATAATCACCTATTTATAATCTTCGATAACTCAACATCAACTCAAGAATGGATCCTTTTAATTATTCTACTAATTATGACAGAAGGAAGAATGTGAACAGTTTCGTTACAACCGTTCTTTTTTATTCCTATAAGAAAAACAGCTACTTCATTGAAAATCCAAAAAAAAAACCTGGACCTGATTTTCTAATCTGACATGTAGTATTGATTATACGATGATGTAAATTACGTTTAGTTTTCAGAAACTAAATATCATCGGTAAATTGTCATAATTAACTAATTTTAATTTTATCCTAACTATATATTGAATCAGAGCAGTATTGTCCTAGTGGGTTCTAGGTACGACTCTCATCCCTGAAGGTCGTCGTATCGTCGGCATTCCATTAGACTTTCTGTCTATGTGCGCATTTAACACTAGCTCGTACGACGTACGGTGAAGGCAAACATCGTAAGGAAACCGAAAAAAAAAACAAATCGACTACATGTGTTAGACAGAAGGCTAATCACCTACTTGTGTATGAAATAAAAATGATCAAAGAAACAGATGTAATCTGACGCCAAGACCCATTTGGGGTTGTAGCTCCACAGGATTACTATTATTCGTATTCAATCAGGGTGGCCAATGTTCATTAATCTGACGAATAAATTGACATTACAGTATTTAGTACATTAAATGTAAAGAATTACATTTAGAATTTTTGACTATCCATTAAATATGATTTAATAATTTTCAGTGGGTTGTATAATTTAACTAACTAACTTTTCCGAGTCTAAACAATTCTTGATTATTTTTATTAGTGAAGAGTGACGCACGTACATTTATCTAGATTACCAATTCTCAAACTGACCTCGTAACTCTGATTAAAAACCTAAAACAAGTTTTGTTGTCATTCATTATTAGTATTTCAATTAGTACAGGAAAGTTAATTAATAATTGATATAATAACAATGGAATTCTTAACGAAAATAAAATGACGTATATATAATTTTCGTGTGACGTTTTGAAAACTATTGTATAAAACAGTTGTTCGTTCGTGCCACATTCCTTCAAAAAAATATTCTCATTAAAGAAGGTCATCTAAATAGATTGTTAATATGATGTAACTTAGACCCCTATTGTCAGAAAACAAAATATTCAGCAGATAAGTATGCATCTTTTTTTATCTTGGTTGATAAGATATCATGAAGTATTTTTAAAATTAACTCGTATTATCACTCAGTTCTTTTAAATTAAATATATATTACTAACTCCGTTGCTCAGGTCGAGCATTTGGATAAGTGAAGGTCAAAAGGCTAACCACCTACTTGCGCAGATGATCATAAGTGGAACAGGCAAAAATGCCTAAACCGCTCCAAATTCCAGAGGAAAACAATTAATTGGAATGTACATGAATTGTTAAGTCAATGTGGAATGCGTGGATAGTTTAAACTATAAACGAAAATATTATGACAAATATTTAAACAGTTGTTTCAAGAAGGTATTTAAATTCCATACAAAACAAAATGTTAAATAGGAATAAAGATGTGAAATACAGTTTCAAATTTTTTACAGATATTTAGGGTGGAAAACTAATGTAGAAATAGGTTACGACCAGCCATTTTTTGTCGTGCATATTTTAACTTCCTCTTTATAATGTTAGTTAAAATTTAATTTTTGTTTTGTACCAAAAAGCATTTTTAGCATTAATTGAATTAGTACTTACAGTTTTTGAGACGATGTGGTCGTCCAGTAAACACAGAACGTGGCTCTCCCATCTCCTGAAGAATTTGGCTGCTAGGATTTTGTCAACCACCGTCCTTGTATGTTGAAAGGAACATATTCTCAAAGTACCTTCTGTAGCCAACTTGTACCTCGGTCCCGGGGGTGGCACGGGAGTCCCTGACGAGTTTGTTACTTTGGACCCGATAACATCTATACAGCACTCAGGACTTGACCCCTAAAAGAATGAGAATATTTTTATCAAGTAGTAGTCGGATTTCTGATGCCCAGTTATTTTGCATAATACTCGTACTAAAATATGTTTATTCACTTTTTTACTAGTGTGTAAAAATAGATTTTGAATTTAATGTAATTATTAACGCGAGGCGATAAATGCAGAAATTTTCGATTTAAAAAGAAAAATTTAAATCGGGTTATATTTTAGAAGAACTTATTTGTAAAACTAGAATATATTATATATATACTATGCATTCTAAATATACACGCTTAATGGACGAAAAAGGTCAAGTTTTCTAAAAGTAATTAAAATAAAATTATAGATAAATTATCGATTTGCGTCACTGTCAAGTTAACGATGATTATACTTCACAGTTTACGTTAAACGCTGAACGAATACTTTTATCAACAGGTAATTATGAATACTCAAAAAAGAAAACGTAGTCATTAGACAAACGTAGACATTGAAGAATTGCAAATTAATACAAGGCTATTCCCCCACTCTTAGGGTATGTTCACATGTAACGCGCGTTAACGCGCGTCAACGCGCGATCAAATTTGAAGAGCGTTCAGATGATGAGCGCTAACGCGCGTTGCGAGAGTACTCGTCAGTCTAGTTCGGTATAACGTAGAAAATGGACGTGGAAGAGGCTATTATTTTGTGGTTATATTATAAAGAAAAATATAGAAAAAGAAAACGTACACATTGGGTTCATCCAATTTTGAAAAAAAATACAAATTATATTATATTTTTTATACAAATTTGCTATATTCCAACTTGCTGGCCTTTTTTCTATTTCATCGATTAGTCGATGTCAATATCTTCAATTTCACTCATTTTAAATGCGAGAACAAAATATAATTACGAAAATTAACAAAATTACATGCGATCGCGATGAAAGCGCGCACTCATCTGAACAGCAAACGGACATTACATTAATATCAAAGCGCGCGTCAACGCGCGATCACCTGCGTCTAGAGACTTTTTCTGTGAGCGCCGCGTTGACGCGCGTTAACGCGCGTACATGTGAACAGTTGTATGAAAATACCATAATCTCAAGTCGCGCGATTTGAAAACGCGCGTCAAGTTTTTGCCATCTGAACATAGCCATAAAGTATACACTATACAACCCATTATTTAAAAAAAAAATAGATTGCTTGCCAAACTATTATGTTTAATAAAACCTCAGTCAGAAGCCTAGTTTCGAAAACTTTTTATATCATTGATCAACTGAATCGATTTTGTTACCATTTCGACATTATAGTAATGGCTTACTACGTACTGTAAGGAAGAAGAAGGAAGAAGCACTGCATATTTGTGAATAAATAATTAAACAGTACGAAACGTTAAAAAGCATAGGAACATTATTCTGGGTAACAAATATTCCATTAAATTAAAAGGTCAATATTATACCAGTATCTTAATATGTAGGCACTACAATGAAAGTAATAAGACATTGGAATGTTCTTTGTATTAAAACGTAAAGGAAAATATCTGACATCCAGTACGAAATTGGTTTAATAGCCATATCGATCATTGAATATTTAATATATATTTGAAGGCTGTTAATTAAGGTGGAAACATACTACTAAAACGCCACGCGACGCAACGTGTCGACACCCGATGTCCATCGTGCACATTACCAACACGCGACACTACGACATAAATCCAATTCGTAGAAATTCCACAGAGTATGTATTTTCAGTTAGAAACAAATTTAAGGAATATTTTGGTGGTGAAGGCGCCGTTCCCTGTCAGCTTGATATTGTGAGGAAAGGTAGACAAAATTAAAAACTTGCAACTCATACAAAAGTCTTTTAATATTATATTTTAATAAAACTTTCCGCTTGTATTCATTTGTTCGGCTATTTCTTCCCATGCATTATTTCTCACAGTATGGTCGCTGTATTGGGCTAATCTTATGTCATATAGAACAGAATATTGTTTCACCAACTCAGTTAATTGTTGGTCGTTCATTTCGCCAAATAAATAAATCCAAAAATATGTAAGTATATAAATTGACATTTGTGCCAAAAACTCGAACGTTTGACGCTTGGCGTCAACAACACGACAACAAGCTGATCCAAATCGATTGGATGTTACCGCGTGTGATTACATGGCGTGTTGTATATGTGCACCTGACCATATTAAATATATGGGATTGATAAGTACTGACATGCGTCGGATGGCGTGGTGTAGCGTCGCGTGTTAGTAGTATGTTTCCGCCTTTACTCTACACATGCTGCTTCTGCATAGTTTATGATGTTGCAGACGGATAAATTAGTTATTAATAGTTGAATATTTAAATATAAATCTACTAGCCTGACTTTTTTTGTTGTTACATTATTACTTTCGGTGTATGTAAAACAATATCTTACTAATCTTGACAAACCTCTAGAATTTATATCCAATTTCTAGATAAATTATTTATTTAAGTAATAGTATAATATACTTGAACAAATGAATGTGTGTGATTTTTTTCACACACTAAGTATTATAATATAAAAACTCATACTGGGACTGTGTAAAAAAGCCCGCGTGGTTTATTTGTAAAACATTACGAATATTATAAAAGAATAATTAAAAATCTGTTCTCTTTATAATATTAGTATCTATCTATATACACAACTCTGAGGTTCCATAACGATATAATAGGTACTAATAAAACAGGCACCCATTTTTAGTTTGATTTGATTTATTTATTAAAGTTTACCACTTCATACATAGTAATTAAATCTACGGTATATTATGTTACAAACTCATTTATCTATAATGTATAACAATTCAGGTAAACATAAATGTTACAAAAAAAATACCAGAAATTTTTGTTAAACACAAAAAAAATTAACAGCGTAACAGCTGATCTGATGATTCGAGATAGTCAATTAACAATGCTTTCTTTAAAACCGATCTACCGAATTTACTCAGCTCCGAATAAGTGCTGTTTAATCCGTTAAAATCGCGAAGCATACGAAAAAGAGGTGGCTGAACTCCTATGTTGGTTTTTGCAGAAGGAATTTGGATTTTTTTTCTAATTTTTGACCATGGGAATGAGTAAGGGACAAAAGTGTTATTGTCTTGTAAGAGGTCACTGCTCTGTACTTATACGTTAATCTTTTGTCAATAATTACCCAAGTCACGAATCTCTTGAACATCTTTCAAATTAGTTAATTTAAAAACAAAGTTAATTATTTGACGTATCTAAAACGAAGCAAGTTCAAGTAAATTTTCAACCTAACGGCGTATTCGGAATAATTAAAAATATTAACATATACATTTCACACATGTAGGGCCCAAATATTGTTTATACTAGTGTTACGACAATAAAGTACCACCATTTTTAGCTTACTTATTGTCGATGTAACAGAACGTGGGCAGCACGTAGCAACGATTGTTAGTCTGGAAACATTTTATGCTTTTCTTCTTGGAAAATCGTGGTTTACGTCAGAGATGGGTTTTCCCAAATGCCAAAACTCAATGTTGTTGTATAATTATGCCTATCAAAGAATATTTGGCAATTACGTAGTATAAATTGAAACTTCAGTATTACATTTTTTTGTTGTAATATTAACTAATTTATTTAAATGAAGAACTTTTAATTAAAAATCAGTTTTACTTTAAGGTGATTTCCATAAAATATTGATAAATTTAAGGACTACTAACTATTCATATTTGATATCGATTTTAATGTAGTAATTTGGAAGTATACGGGAATAATAAATGGGTCACTAACTAAAGAATAGTATCGCTTTAACATCTACTTTCTGTCGACCAACCTCTATAATCCATATATTTGGCAACGTTTCAAAATCTAAAAATAAAATTTTAGATACACAAATAACAACGAAGGTATTGAATTAAGTATTTTATTTTTGAATACAGTAAATCAGCATTATTTTGATATAAAATATTACAACAGATTTATTGCCAATATACATTTGAAATTTCATATTTAAAAGTATTTAACAGATTTTGAGTAGTTTTCTTTGTTAATTTTATTTTATTTCTAAAACCACTAAGGGTCACACACAGCACACATATCAACTCGGAAAGGGATCGTCACCGTATCACGTCGAGCTGTTTATTATTGTTTGTATGAAACTCCTGCAGTAGCAATACTAATCGGAATCGCAACGCAATCGTTATTCCTGTCGCGGGAGGGAAAAGGGACAAGGGTGGAGGAACAGACGTAAGCGCGGGGACGACGAGACGGTGATGCCTAGCAGTAGCCAAGTTGACGTACAGGAGCTGCTGATACGATTAGGTTACGTGCATACGTTAGGTTGACGCCTGGTTCACGGCGAGGCGAAAGGCGATAAGGTGACGACCCTTTTCGAGTAGATATGTGTGCTGTGACCTTAAGGGGTTACTTTGGTGCTTGAAAGGCTACACCACAATACAAATTCCTTTAAATTCCTTACAAACTAAAGAGTTAAAAGAAAATAAAAAAATAATTATAATTTAATAAAAAAATAAAAAAAAACCAATCAATACAAAAATATATCTTAAATTTACATTTGACACTTACGTTACCTATAAAGAATATAAGTGTAGTTAACCTATTGAACATTATCGGAAACTTTATGTTAAAATTTATGAGAGCGGGAAAAACTGAAGGGCTCATTTTCCCTTTAAGTGTGCGATTATTTGCTAACATTTGGATTGCGCTTCTAATTCTTAACTTAAATATATATTATCACTAGTCTGTCCATAAATAATGTTAAGTAGTAAGTAGATAAAAACTTTTCTTTTTTTCAACTTTTTAATTATTTTGAATTTGGAACACGTATATTATTTTTAAAACTTATATCGATTTGGCGCTTTTGTTAACGCACACATTCAAAAACAATGCCACAGTTTTTGGTGTCGGGGCCTATCTAACGATATAAATCTATGGTTAGAACTACAAAGGTTCATACTGTTAAAGCCTGAATTCGTCGAAACCCCAGTAGGAGGCAAGAAATCATATCGCGAGAAATGAATATTCCCGCTAGGACTCTGTCGCGTATTATAAAACAAGAACTGAAGCTCGGTGCTTTTCGTCGATACCTATACAGGACATGCCTTAAATCAATATTTACAATTAAGGAGAGTGTATCGTTCGAAACGCCTTCTGTCGCGATACACAAGCGAAAAGCACAGAAATATCCTCTTTACCGATGAAAAACATTTCACATTTGAAGAACACTACAATAAGCAAAATGATAAAGTGTACGCTCACAGTTCTAAAGAAGCTGGATAAGTGGTCGGAACGGCATGTAGTATGATGGTAGTATGATGATACTGCGTCAGTGATGGTTTGGTGGGAGTTTCTTATTAAGGAGTCACAACACTAAATTTTTGTGAAAAAGGTCACTTCAGCCAATTCAAGACACAGTCTTGGATCATGTTGTGAAACCTCTCAGCAATACACTTTTTGAATATATAGCGTGGTCTTTCCAGCAGGATTCTCCACCTGGCACTGGTCACAAGGCACGCACTATCCAAGCCTGGCTTGAAACCAACGTTCTGGACTTTATAAGAGCTGAAGACTGGGCTTCATATAGCCCAGAATAGAATATTTTTTTTATTTTTTGCTGAGACTAATAAATATGTAGGTATAAATTTTAATAATACATATTATGTACATTACATCATTAAAAAAATATTTTCATTTGTAACAGAACTTATGGCTAGACTTAACTATACTATATGTCATTCAACTAATGTTAGGTTACATAACTCGAGTTAGGGAGATTTTAATATCAACTTGGTCTTGCTAGCGTTGATTACTGATTCAGCAGAGTCATGGTACCATCTAATTAAAGCATCAAAATCATCTTGCAACAGCGAAAGGGCATGTTGGCAAGAATCGTCAGCAAACTGGTAGCAGAGGCAAGACTTTATACTCTGCTGCATCTCATTAACATACGTTAAAAAGTAAAGTGGGCCAAGAACAGAGCCTTGTTATATGGATATTTTAGACATTAAGTTTATATTAAAATAATACAGGAACCATTTAAGAAATCTCGACGACTGAAAACATTATTTCAATAAAAAAACAGTTACGATGATTCGTTGATCATTACCTGTTTCAATGTTTAATACATTTTCTCAAACTTTTTTATGAAATACGCAACGACACGTTTTTTTACGTGGTCCACTTCCCGTTTAAGTTTTTTTTTATATTGTGACGTTATAGTCTAACATCCGGTGATTACAAAAACTATGTATAGTGCTATAAATTTGATTAAGCGTTTATTTAATAACTTAACTTTTATAAACATAATTTTTGATACGATGGTAATATTAATTTTAGTAATTTTAATGTAATACTTTCTGAAACTGCATTTTAAATATGCTGTACGTATACAGGTATAAATAATTATAAATAATTAAAAAGTAAAGACAGATAAACGTGTTAAAATATAATTTAACATATTATATAATAAAGAAACATTCAATATACGGTACGAGTATTTCATGTACCGCCAAATATAAGTTTATTATTATATATAATTATACATTTGTCTGCGCCATATGATTTATTAAAATTCAAAATATTTATTCTATCATAATCCCATTTTAAATAAAATATATGTTTATGTAAATAAATACACATTCCAAAAACCGCCATCTATGGGTGAAAAAGTTATTAAAAGCGGTTTTAAGTTACTTAAACTGTTAACATTTTAACTTTTCTAGTAAATATAGCTATATAATGTAGTTTGAAAAGATCAATTATTAACCTTAATTATGTATTTAACAACTGCATTTGCGTCATAGCATGTAAAGATTAAATCTGTTTTGTTACGAAAAATCAGCAATAAAGAAAATAACGAATTGTCAGTAGTATCGAAATGGACATCGATTTTTAAACAGAATCGTAGTCGTGCCCGAATTTACTAGAGACGCTGCAGGCTAGGTATTTACACCCACCTGTATCTAACACGTTATTAATAGAAGGCGTGTTTGGTGCAAATTGAAATGGCGAAAGGGAACAATAATATCCATGCCGCGCACCAACAAAATGCCTCTCTTGACGTCACAGGTGACCTTGGACAACAGATATTTTTTAGTTGATAATAAACAATGGTATTGACATGTCGTGTGTATTGTAGATACTTGGATAAATCATATATAACGAACGCGCCCAGTGCACTTCGTGGTCTGTATAAACCGATCCAGAAAAGGTCGATACACTTTCCCTGTGAAATCTAAATTTTATATTTCGTTCGTCGTATTAATTTTATTTAGGCTGTAGCTTTAAATCTAGTTTATACAAAAATTCTAAGAATGTTCTTTTATAGCTTTATATCCTATCTAACTAGTAAAGGTACATACATGGTACTTATATGGTAACTCATATGTCTTAATGGAAGAGAGATCATAAAAATATTAAAGATTCTAATAAGATACTTCAAAATATTGTTTTACTTAATAGCTGTTTGTGACTGCAAACACATTTTATCTGGACCGCACATATTTAAATGTAGAATTTGAGTTAATCAAATATTCTAAGTAGTGTACATATTTATCAGTTTTTCCCGCGTTGTATATTAGGCACCTAGTTTACAAACACAGGGACCTTTGATACCTTATCACAACGTTTTTATACATCGCTTACGCAATCTTTATGTAATGGAAGGTTTCGTTACGGTATAAAATATTGTTATCGAGAAAATGGTATAACCATTATATACTATTCTTGAACAAAATTTCAGTTCTGTGGATTTATTGCGGTCGTAAGTATATTAAGGTTATTGGGTTTGTGTGTCTCATGAGATCTTTTACGCGTCTATGAGCCGAGCAAATACGAAATGTAACATCGGTATGTTATATTACTTTTAACTTTTCAACTTCTATAAAACAGCTTGTATCATGGTATTGCTAATAAATTTTATCGTATGTTCCAAAGAATTTGATAATTATATAAATGAGTACATATGTTAATTAATAACTTTAATACACTAGCTTTTAGAGGCATACATAGAGAAGGGTCGCGTGGTCCGTATTCGACCCAGGATGTCGGGTGACTGTTTCAAAATTCTAGGCTGGTCTGTGGAGATAAGAGCATTCACGCGAGGCTCCGGAAAAAAAACTTAAATGCACCAGCCTTTCACTCTTCGGAATCTACGTGTGATTTATCTACTACTTAAGCTGTAGTGCAGTGTTAAGCTAAAGTTATATACGTAATCCTATTAATGTATTAATATTTAAACGGGCCTTAATTATTATTAAAAATAACCAATTAATGTAGTGTACTAATAAATATAATAATTTTGTTATAACTAAACTTTCAGTTTTGTTCAATCACTTTTAAAGAGTTATAATCATAACTTCCAATCGGAAGCTGAGGGGATTCGTCCTGCATCGGAAACGCCGAGCTTTATTAGAAATCCTTGAGGTTTGGAAGTGGGATTTTTAATAGGATTGATATGACTATGTGATACTTTTGCGGTACCCATGTCAAAGCAAATGCAATAAAAAATGTTTTGTACTTACAAGCCAACGCCAATAGAGCACAAATGTGTACATGATTTTTTAAAATAATAAAAGCCGACATTTGGAAAAAATAAATTACTGTAAAGAGTTTGATCGACTTTGGTGCATTGCCTAGTAAATGTATTAATATTTTTTCTAAAATTAAATTTAAAAGACGCTGCACTAACTATAAGTTTAGTTTTGCTGCTAATAAAACTTTAACTTCGGCTACTATACAACGACGGGGTCGGGGGTGTGGTGACTCGGTACAAGCGACCCACTTTCTAACCTTCCTGTTTGATGACGTCGCTTGTATTATTTGGGTCATGAGGGCGCCTGAGGTAAGAGGAATTGCTTAGCGATAGTCGATAAGAAAAAACATTAATCTTAGACCATGCAAAACGTGTCATAAATATTGAAGATCTTTTTAAACCCTACATAACAGTATACATTAGTGTTTTTGATTTTATAGTTCTTTAAGCATTTCTTTAAATAGTTATTTAAATATTAATTATTGTTTTACACTTTGTGAATGGCCGTTTCCGTATTCACTTAGTAACAAATTTGGTTATATTTTGTGTTGCTCACCTGTCTTTCAAAACTAGCGGAGGCAGATCTTAGTGACTCGAATCCGCGCGACTTAATAATTACTTTTTAAAACAATTTGGTTAGCTTGAATACTTAAAAACAGGAAAAACTGCCTAACCAAACACAGCTATTTTATAACCTTAATATGGCTTAAAAGGAACAGTTATACAAATAACACGTCAAATCTGCATTAACTTTTTATTCCGAGTGGAAAAAAAATAGAACTACAATCGCAATTGAAACATCGAATAGATTTTTAACGCGTTCTTGCGATTACCGGTTTCAATTATTACTATTTAATTTAGTATGTGGATTCAAGTCACTTTAGATCTGCCTCCGCTAAAGTTTTGAAAGACAGGTGAGCAACACAAAATATAACCAAATTTGTTGGTAAGTGAATGCGGAAACGTCCATCCATAAAGTGTAAAACAATAATAAATTTTTAAATTACTATTTAGAGAAATGCTTAAAGAACTATAAAATCGATTACACTAATGTATACTGTTATGTAGGGGTTAATGAAGTTGAATTAAAATTAATAGAGAAAATTATGAAAATAAATACATTATTGCAATGCATTGTCTTGTATATAACATTCCGTGCGTATACTAAGTCTTTTTTTTGTTTTTAAACATAAATACGTATTAAAATATAAAGTTTTCTCTGTATTGATTGTGTAGTGTATCGGATTGATGTGCACGGAGAGATTTGCAGCTTGCACGCGGCTGCCATGAGGTTATTGCATGTATAGTTACAACTTATCAAAGATGTACGTTCTGAGATGCCTTTAGTTTTTTTAGAATAGTTTATATTTTAAATTGAATTAATATAACAATTGCTAACTTAAAAAAGTAAATTGTTCAACTAAACATAATTTATTTTACATTTAATATGAATAACTATAAATCATCGACACGTTCAACGTAAATAGTGAGTAGATTAAATCAATACAATATATAAACGATTTTAGGCTCGCTCTCAATATTAAATTAATTAAAAATATATAAATTACTCTTTGTAATATTTTAATACGTTTTTTTATTCCCACTAAAACAATTCTTATTAACTTTTTGAAGGTTAGTTAATGTAATTACGAAAGAAACGCCGTAGGTAAAACTTTTTGAACTACAAATTTTCTTAAGTGGAATAACATATACTTTTTCAAAGTAATATTGATAGCTATTATGTGCTGGAACTCCCCGATTAATAATAATTTTTATTCAAACTAGAATATAAGGCAAAATTGATTTGGTAGATGCATCAATAAAAGTGTCTGAGTTGAAAGCCTCTGAGTAAGAACTTAAGTACAGTGTATGTTTAGTCAGAATGCAGTGGAAAACTTACCAGAAATATAAACATTTATTTAGGTGTGACCGTGGATGTAGAACAATAACAATCGTTCCTGTAAGCGTTATCAACTTATCAGTGACTGAATGCGGTTGAACCGAATTGTATATGTAGGAACTTTTAAAACCTACAGTAAGTAACCTACTTCAAAATATTACTATTCGGAAAAAAATTGAACACGTTAATGAAAATTTTTATTTAAATGAAACCGGTCTCCATGAACACTCACACCAAAAGGCTCGCTTTTTGCCTTTTCGCTTTTCGTTGCTTTTTATCGCTCTTTTCTTGAAGGACTCTATGTCATGTAGATAAGTAATTATTTAATAAACGTACTTAATAATGTCAACATAAAAATATAAGTCATCGTATTTATTTTATTTCCAGACGTACAAAGTTTTATTCATATTGGTGTGTTTGTTTTGTTACTTTCAGAATTTTCATATTAATTTAAGTCAACTTAAGATTTTCGTATTTTTTCACCAATCCTAAAAAATATTAATTTGTGATTTTTATACTTTATAAAAAAAATTAGAATAAAAACTACTAATCTTATTAATGATTGTCGATCCTTAAATGCCTATTTTAGTTATCTTTAAGGTACTCGGGAAAAGACAAAAATAAAGTTTAATTAGTAAAGTGGTACACACAATTAATATACTTACAATTACATAATTAAATACTCATGTACAGTGGACTCCTTATCGTCCTTAAATTACTGCATAACTCAGTGCATTTTATTTTCAGAATGACATTTTATTACATAAAGGAGATAAGACGAAAAACGTCAACGGGAAACAAAACGCGAGTAGGTAATGCATAAAACAGTGAGAGGTAGTAAACATTAAAGAAATGGCAGTTAGATATGGAAAAATACAAGTCAAAGTGCGTAATTAAAAAGCTTCTGACGTCAAAAAGAAACATTGAAATCGTTTAAAAGTGAATTGTTAAAATTTCCTGGAAACATCTTATTGCCTACATTGTTAATAGTAGTCAAAACAATTTACAAAAAAGAAAAACATAATAAAACTTTGTTGATTTGCTATTTTATTTTAGTCGCGGCATAACAACGGCCGTTTGAAAAGAACCATCAATTACATGTTATGTACACAAACCAATAATTAGAACAATAAAAAAACATACAAAATACAGTATAAATATTGTTTTGGTTATACTTACAAAATATTCAGCAGAACTCTGGTCGGCAAGAGTCGGTGTGAGTAAGCATCCTGGTGAAGATGGAGCAGTGGCAGCAGGAGGTGGTGGAGCCAAGGACATCAGCTCCCCAGCCGATGCAGACATGCCTCCAGCCGCCGCCAAACTTCTCAAACGGTCAGCTAAATCCGTATGACCGCCACTAAAGGCTTTTCCACTACCACACTCTTTACTACTACACAAGTTGTCGATGATACGAGGTCTACGAAGCTTTCGAGATGCTGCACGCCATCGTCTCAGCCTACATGCCGCGTTATTTAAAACTTCCTCGGTCTCCAGACACGTCTTAAGCTCTTCGTCGGAATTCGCAAGATCAGCATCTAAAATTTCATCTATGTAAGGCAGCTTTTGCTCGGTGATGGACGGAGATGGTGTATCATCAGAGGGAACCATGCTAGAAGGTCCCAAGAAATCTCTCAAGGCAAATGCCAGCTTTTGGTCCGAACTAAGGCCCGCCGGAACACTGCTTCCAACATTCTCTGTAACCACATATTTAACTTCCTGGTTTCTATCATCCTTCGGTTCACTTATGGAAGACGAATCTTCATTAGAGTTTATATCAATATTAATTTCTTGGCTTTGTGAAGGCATTCTGACAATTTTATATCTACCTACTTTCAAAAATAAGTATTATAATGTCATTTTACACAATAACAACGCATAGTTTATGGTGATTTTTTCTTCGGTAATTTCACACACATTTATAAACATAGTGATGCCAAATACTACACGAATCTTACATTTTATCTGGTGTGGCAATTCCTCACGCTATAGCTACTCGTATGTGCCTAAGCTCTCGGGTATGATCGATGTTAAAATGTATCACTTTCATAATAACTGCGGCGCACTGAAATCGCAAAGAAAATTATGTATGTTTAAGAAAATAGATTACGCAAATCGATCATAAGCCGCAGAAACACCACGGATTATTATGCGTCAAAACGAAACACAATCAACCTCGTATAAACTCAGGCAGTATGCGCAAACTGAACACTAAACACTCGCTAGCGGCTGCCGAGTACCGCTGTCATCATACTATAGCTATATTTAACAGACTCGATTGTACACTTGTTTGTATCGATATAAAGTAAGCATGCGCGTTGTAATTCCATGTTGAGCAACGCCCCGGCGTGGCTATTTCTAGAACTATATACATTATTATGTTATTGCCTTGCTGCGTCATTGCTAGTTACATGACTATCGCGTGCGAAACTCAAAATAAAACTAAGAAGATAGTTTACTTTGCATTCGATAGATGGCGTTATACTAACTATTGAACGAGAATTGCTCGAATAAAATTATGAAAACCTTTGGATGGGGTTGTTTCGCCCGAAGACTCCCTAGTCCCTATAGTCTAAAAATCCTATTTAACTTATAATATATTTCTTATTAACTATTCATATAAACGTTGAATTAGCGCCTGTGTGAAAAATGAAAAACAAAAACATATTATTATTAGCAATAGCTTATATTGGCAGGGAACTAGGTTATAATTGCATTATTAATTCTATACTCGATGATTTAAGGTTTTAAATAAATATATGGTTGTACAAAAATATGAAAGTACAATTTTATTTTCTTAGCCGACACCAAAAGAATTGAGATCTAAATGGCTGCCAAGTTCATTAGAAACATATTATGTATTTATTTACATAAATACGATAAATATATACATATATGTATTATATGTATCCGTTAAATTATTTATTTCTAAATTATTGTTAGAAATTGTCATACTTTCGACTTTGTAGTCGTAGGTATGCGACAGCTACAGTAGTTATTCGGAGGATAATTTGAATAGTACATACTTAAATGAAAATAGATAAGATTATAATTTTTTGTTTGTTGGTCATGGTTTAACTCGAACTTCTATTGAACAATTATTAGATTTTTCCTTGAATAAAATAATAAACGGCTGCGCTCTCATCTCAAAGTAAATAACGAGAAAAAGGTTCAAGCAGTCGTATCATTCCACATCTAAGCGTTTCTTAAAGCTTTTGACAGTTGCCGATGTGTCGCGGTGCTTTACATTTGATTTTCTTTTGTAGCGTAGATGTTCAAGAATAACATTTATTAAAATCGGCTGCGGATCCGTGCGGTTTCGGAAGTTATCGCGAAAAGTATCATACCTAGGTAACACTGAAAATGTTTAGAAAATGAAAAACGGCTTAAAGTAGAAAGTTGCCAATACTTTTATTGTTTTTCGAAGTAATTTCCGTTCCTCTCTACACATCGTCGCATTCGATATAACCACTGAGAAAAGCAGTGGGCCTCAGGGGTTTCTTCTATTTCATTTTCATACGCTTTCACCGCATTTTCAGGGCTCGTAAAGCGAATACCGCGTTTTTTATCTTTAGTTCTTGGGAATAAATGAAAATCGCAGGGCCCCTAGTCAGGACTGATTGGCGGATGACTCATTATCTCGACCCCTGCCATAGTCAAATATTCAACAGTCCGTTTTGCGGAGTTCGCTGAAGCATTGTCGTGGTGAAGGAGGATTCTGCTTCCAGGGAGCTGCTGTCGAATTTTTTTCAAGACAACAGGCAAACAGCGATTGACATACCAGTCTAGCATAACTGTCGCGAAATGACCTTTCCGACCAAAGAATGAGGCAATCATCTTTTTTCCTCGACTTCTTCCTTACTTTACCTTAGTTGGCCGATCCTCAAAAGGAAACACCCACTGAGCTGATTGTCTTTTGGTTTCGGGTTCGTAGCAATATATCCAGGTTTCATCACCTGTGACGATGTCAAATACAGCATTTGAGTCACCGCCGTTGAACTTACTGGTCGTCGGTTGAAGTTTGGGGAATCCATCTGGTACAAAGCTTCCTGAGGCCTAAATGTTCGTGTAATATTTTTTGAACTTGACTCACACAGTCGCTTAAAGGTCGTCCCTCACGCGGATCATTATTGAGATTGCTACGTCCACGCTTAAACTCGTTAAACCAATTGTAAATAGTCGCACGAGATGGGGCTTCATTAAGAAATGCTATTGATCGCAGCCTATGATAGCTTTGTTGTTAAATCATTGACCGAAAATTTTCTGACGTTAGGTTCATTTTCACGTGTAAGTTGTAACAAGAGTTTTAGATTTGCCGCCAATTCACAAAAACAAATGACAACTGAATGCAATAAACATTAGGTTACCAAAGAGTTCTAAAATTGAAATTCAAAAAAGTTTACATTATCAATGTTTCTAACTGGCCAGTTCTAAACATTTTCAGTGATACCCACGTACAAGTCAGGAAACAGAAAACCTCTATCTATCGTGGTTTCTAATGTTGAACTATTTAATATATTAATTTGCGGTTATTTATTTATAATAGGCCGTTTTTTCAAGTACTTAGGTATACATTTTACAAAATTTGCATTTTTTTAACTAACTATTTTATGAAATAAATATTAGTAATCATACCTTTTAATAGGTATGAGCTTTATTGTTATTGTTTAACGACAAAGTAATGAAAAAAATAACTTTTTATTTTATTTCCTTATCGACAACGATAAGGAAATAAAATAAAGGACGTTTCTTTAAACTGTTGTTTTTATCGTTTATTTAAACATACATACTCTAATAAAAGTAAAGCATCTGCAAAGCTTTATTTGAAGCCCGATTACATACCCTATGCATGTGCAAAAATTCAATCGTCTTTCTTGACAAATAAAAAAGTTATCGATTTTTGATATGAAACGGACCTCGATTTTCCATAGTGCGTCATGGCCTCATTCATGGGCTACACGCAATTTCTGCGTCGCACAAGCTGATACATGTATATACATAATTTAAACGATTACAAATAATACATATTTTATTTGTCTTATCTACATAATATCGGCTAACATTAAAATTGTTAAACTTCAAAAATTTATCAGATTTTGTAAGCCACAATTCCTTTAAAAACATTCATGCACACTGCACAGAGATGAGAAAATATACATTTATTGATATATTGTAAGCAATTGTTATCCAATAATTTTAGGTTTGCATAATAGAATAGGTAATTATGATGATTTACATAGAGAAAAATTATTCACACGTTTGATTATGTATGTTTGCTATTATTATTCGGTCTGACAACTCTAAAATATTTCCATATTACTATATGATTACATCACCTCATTGTGCATAATTTTTGATAGCCTCGACATGGATTTTAGGAAAAGTATGTACTTTGTATGTACCTACTAAAGATACGCCGAGAGCAGAGTGTAGGTACCGAGTAGCCGAGTTAGCATCTCATAAATATTATATATTACGATTTTGTCAATATCAGTGATCTAATAATTTTTCTAATGTTTAAAATAATAAATGTTACCGTACATTGCATTGTCTTCTTAAACATACCTTTCTTTATACTACTTTCTCGACAGAAAATATGACAATATGAGGTAAACGGAGTTCAAATTACTCGACTCGGCGTTTATCAGATAAATATACCTAATTATTAAATATGTGTAGGTAACAGCGTAAGGTAAACTACAATATTATGTCCTATGAAACTAACTATACACTGTTTTTTGATGCAGAAGTATTAAAAATATTACTACCATACAGATTAACATTTAATCCGCACTTGACGCATTGAGTCAATTTACCGCCCTATGATCACAGTTATAAACCATGAAGGCTGCAATTGTTGGGGAATACCACCAATTGCTTGCTAAGGACGTATTTAATGTCGGCCCATCACTGCCTGAACAAGTCTATAATACAGAGTACATTTTAGTTCGAGCCTTATTGCCATAGCGGGTCGAATGCTTCATCATGTGTCTCTGGTTATTGACAGCGTGTTTAGGATTATTGCCTTCAAATCCCTCACAAAATGCACAAATAGTTATAGTGCAAGGGGTTCCAGCACCAATCTTGCAGCCAACTGCAGCCCCAACCACAGTACCGACCACAGTGACAGCTACAGCAGCCCCAACCACAGTACCGACCACAGTGACAGCTACAGCAGCCCCAACCACAGTACGGACTACAATGTCACCTACAGCAGCCCCAACCACAGTACCGACTACAGCAGCTACCACAATGGCGACGACGAGAATGCCGCCGCCATCGCCGACAAATGCAACAATGAGTTCCTCACCACTAACCCCAATGACAACCATGATGACCACAGCGCAACCGACAACTGTGACCGTCGCTCCAACGACTGCTGCTCCCACAACAGCACCTACAACACGAGCTACCTCTCCTGGTAATACAGTCTCATCTACATTTCAACCAACGAGTACTATGCGTACCTCAATTGCTAGTCCATCATCATTGCCGAATTCATTTAACATAAGTTCTACGCCTTCGACCATTTCATCAGATATATCTAATGGAATCATTGTGCTTTGTGATAATCCTGATGCGATATGTGTATTTAATCCTGATGACAATACTACAGGACAGCTGCCGATTGATCCCAGACTTGGCTCTACACCGGCGGCAGAGTTCCGACTACCAACCATAGAATACAGTCAAGCAAACCCCTCGCTTGACAGTGCTGTTAAATTTCCTCGTGAGAAGAGAAGTATAAAAGAGAACCAAGTTGCGGAATACGTGTACAGTAATTTAAACAATCACAGAATTCGAAAGAGGCAAAGCAACTGCCGATGTGTACCTTCTGGCACGTGTATCAGATCGTCAGGTAATGGCATGATCGATATAAGAATAGTAACACCCGTAAGTACAATTAATATACATAATACCTATTCATTTTTCTCGGTAATTTTAATTTTTTTTAAATTTGTTTTTAGACCATGATGCCCTGCCCTGCAGGCCAAGAATATTGTTGTGGTGCTACCACGACCGCAACGATTGCATGTGGCACTCTGCAGACGCCACCATCGCCTGTCGTTACGCCAGCGGCTGGGCAAGCTAATTTCGGAGAATATCCTTGGCAGGTACATGAAATGAAATACAATAATTACATACGACATTATATTTATTTAATCAAATCTAATTTGATTTGCAGGCATTAATTTTAACGAAACAGAATGATTACATTGCTGGTGGTGTCTTAATAAATCAACTTAACGTTATAACGGTGATACATAGGCTCTCCACTTACATGTAAGTATCGATGTGTTGATTAAAATTCCTCTCGTAAAAGTTTTACTAAAATTTCAATAATTTCAGAGTCTCGGGCACTGCTCCTAATGTCAAGGTGCGTTTAGGTGAATGGGATGCTGCTGGTACCTACGAACCTGTCCCTTTCCAGGAATATACAGTAACAAAAGTGTTTACTCACCCCTCATTCAACCCCAATACGCTGCAATACGATATTGCAGTTTTACGTTTGTCAGCATCTGTACCTCTGACACCCATGACAGGTTCAACGATGACTATTAATAGAGCATGTCTTCCGCCAGCATCCACTACTACATACACAGGCCAAAGGTATATTTATTTTTTTATTACTTATAATGGTACAATAAAATTGTTATCTCGTAGCCACGTACAATGACGTTACATTGTATATATACTATATACGCTTAAACTTCTCGCATGGTAGTTTTGTAATAATATTTTTTTTAATAAAAATATGAAAATATTCTCGCTATTCGTGTTATAATATGGTCTATGTAAGTCTTATTTTTAAATCCTCTATACTTTAGTAACTTAGAAAACACAAGACCTTCATATTATTTTCTTTTAGATGTTGGGTAGCAGGATGGGGAAAAGATATGTTTGGAATGCAAGGGCAATTCCAGCAGATCCTGAAAGAAGTAGATGTACCAATAGTTGCTCCTGCCACTTGTCAGACGCAGTTGCAGGCAGCGCGTCTGGGACCGACATACGTTCTAGACACTACCTCTTTTGTTTGTGCTGGAGGCGAAGCTAATAAGGATTCTTGTAGTGTAAGTATTTTTTTAGGAAATTCAAGCAATTTTTTTTTTATATATAATAGGGGGGCAAACGAGCTTGCGGGACGACCAAAAAGGGCAGTCTACGCAGCCCATAGACACCCATTTTTAGTGTTGTTATTTCTGTTTAATTCCTCCATTGTATGGTATTATAATCTAAAAAAATATTTTAACAATTAAAAATATCTAAAAGTCAACGCAGAATAAAAACAAAGTATTTATAAATTCATGTAGGCAACTGTTAAGATCGAAGTCACAAAACGAAGTTAAAGTGTAACCGAAATTCTTTATAAAATATTTTTTTGTAGGGTGATGGAGGATCAGGTCTGGTATGTCAAGTGCAGGGGCAGTGGGTCGTCGTGGGTTTGGTTGCGTGGGGACTGGGCTGCGCCAGCGCAAACGTTCCCGCTGCCTATGTAAATGTAGCCGCTTTATTGCCTTGGATACAACAACAAGTCGCTACGGCCTGAAGTATTTTATGTTTAAGTCACTTACTGTAGAATTTTTTTTATTTATATTGAATACCAAAATCAGTGGCTTTTCATTTCGCTTAATTTAAAAAATAAAACGTACGTAACATGTTAAAATTTTGTATAATACTCTAAAACATAGTGAAGCTTAACTAATAAACATAACAGTTTTTTAATAGCGATTTAAAAAAACATTGTAAAACATGTTTGAGGCGAAATTAAAAAGACGAAATCTACCAAGGATTACTTGTATATACTAACGTATATGGCGTTCTAAACGCTCAATAACAAAATATAGTTAAGAATTAACATTAACAGTTCAATTAACTAGAATATACCTAGGACGTCATCTAGTATTGCAGCGGGAGCCTGGCCCACGAAGGACGATATCATTCTTAGCTTTATGTACTACTTAAATCTTAATATCTATTACACTTCTTTGATTCATGTGCTTAACATATACTCGGTGCACTTATTCATTCCTCATCAGGTTTTTCTTGTTTCACTATAGGCGATACAGATTCTGTGGACGTTGGCGGAATAGGTGGTGGAGAAGATACTTCTATGTATTCATCATTTTTCTCCTCTTTGACCTCACTCTCTTGTTTAACTTGTACTTCCGCAACTGGTGAAGACAAAGTTTTAGGGGACGTATCGGACTGAAGCGCGACCCAAGCTGATGCAGCACCCCTGGCGTACGCTTCATAGAATGCTCTTTGAGCTAATTCAGCTTCCTCAAGGTGGATTAATGCATGATTATCCAACTCCGCTCTGAAAAAGAATTTCAGACCGCAACGGCCACAATCATAGGGCCTTGTAGCGGCTGGATGTTCTGGCAAATGCCTTTGAAGACCGGCTGCGCTCGTGAACACAGCAGAACAAAGGTAGCAACTGAAAGAACCAATGCCAGCAAAGGTATGTTCAATAAGATGTGTTTGAAGACGAGTAGGTGACTCTAAGGCTCGCCGACAAAGTCTACAGTCGTTATCTGATGGCGGAGGAGGCCTTGGAGCAGCATGCCTTGCATAACATGATGAACAAGCCCGCACACCTTCACCGGCCTCACCCTCTGATAGGGTTTTCAAACAAATAGCGCACCTTTGCTCATCTTCATTGGGTCGTAAATGGAATCTTGCGTGGAGACGTGCCTCTGGTTCTGAAGCTAAAGTCTGTCTGCATATAATACAAGGAGCGGGTAAAGTAGGATGATGCCGAGCCATGTGAGTTAAGAAGGCCTCTTCAGAGGGTAGCCTTGAACGGCATCTTGCACAGGTGTCACCGGCAACCACCTGCAAATACAAAATTTGGATTAAAATAACAATATCTGTGGAAGTAACCAAAATAGCCAGTATGTCGTTAACGTGTAGTGCTTTAAAATGGTACATTTTAGAACTGCAAATATGTCATCAATGCAGAGTTATTAGATTGTATATCGCTAAGGTTTAATTAGTACCTTGCAGTGCGTGAGCTTATGTTCAGCAAGCACGGCAGCGGAAGGTAATACTTCATCACAAATCAGGCACTTGTGTCTCGCAACAGTTGTTCCAGAATGGGCCCTCGTATGGGCTTCAAGTTCGGCTCTACTTCGAGTTCGCTCCCCACAATATGCACATTGTAATGCCACAGCCCCATTCTTACGACGACGCTCTTCCGTTCCTTGGTTTTCGACTGTGTGACACGGCGAACATGTCTCTTCTACAGCGTTGTTATTTTCAGAACGCTTTCTCGATAAATCACCATTTAAATTCTGAAAATAGTTTCTAACATTAATATTTAATGGACATGTATTACATTTAACACATTTATAGAAATACTGATGCCCACAACTTTGTCTATCTAAATGAAATGTATGGCTATGGTTATTATAGTCAATTTCCATTCCGTGGAGATGATTTAAGAAAACAAGAGGAACGTTTCAATAATATGTGAAATTACATGCAAAAAAAATGACAAGATGAAGAAAGAAATGAATGATGAGTGAAAATTAGTGACTGAATATAAGTATTTAAAGCATAAAATTAATAAAAAAACAATTTCCATTACATACATAAATAGTAGGTACATTATTCTCTTAATCCCACTTATAAACTTTGAATAGAAAGTTCTCAATAACCGTTCTAGATATTAATGTAACAACTTTATGGTTAAAATATTTGACATTATATTTTTAAGAGATACATGTTATTGAAATAATTTAAACCTACCTGAGGAATAGCATGATGGACTTGCATGTGTCGCTCTAGCAAGTACTGAACGGCAAAAGTATCAGAGCAGGTCGGCACAGGGCATCTATACGTATGGTGGGCTGCTGCGTGTTCTCTTAAGGCCCTGGCTCCAGCCAGCACAGCCCCACATGCACATCTTGCTGCAGCATGCCTATTTCGTACGTGAGCAGTACATTCTGTTTCAGACCGCAAAGCGCCACCATTGGTGCCACATGATCGGCAAACCCAAATTTTGCTTTCCCCACTATGGGCTACTGCAAAGTGGACCTGAAGCAAATAAGCTCGTTTTTACTCATAATGAACTTTTAGACAAACTTTTTATTTTATAATATGTATGTATAAAATTATATTATTTAATTATTAACTTCAATAAATAAATATAAAGTATTATATAATATTTATCGACATCGTTGCATACAATTATAGTTTAAAGATTTCCAGTTTCGAAAAATTAAGGTTTCCATTTAAATCGAATAATTAGTTTTTGTAACAAAATACGGGTAGGATATCTTTCCTACGATCTTTCTCAACCCGGTTTTTGTAGTATCCGTCACGTTAGAAAGATATAAAATTAAAACCACGTTAATATAGATGAAGATCAACCCACCTGAATAGCAACTTTGGATTCGAAGACTTCCTTACACAGGGTGCAACGGTATAGACTGTGCGCATGATGTTCGAATAAGTGTTTCTGTAAATCATCCGGTGTTGAAAAACTTCGGGAGCAACTATTACACGTGTACTCGCAAGACACAGCTAAGTAATGAGCTGCCAAATGCCTTTCTGATGCGACTGGGTCTGTGAATGTGGCGCCACAATGCAAACATGGCGTGGGTCCTGATTTACTTAAATCGTTTCCTTCTTCGAGGTGTCCTTTCAAATGCGCGCGGAAGGCTTCAAAATCGGGCAATGCAGCATCGCATTGATTGCACAACAAAGTGCTTGGTGATAATACCGTTTGTGGAATTACGCTAGCACTTGATCGTGGCCTTTTTATTGGAGGCGTTTCGTCGGACCCGCGTCGGCTGAGATCTGTTGGGGCTGGTTGATCTACAGGGCCTTCACCATTTAACAGAGCTGAATGTGATGAGCGTACGTGAAGTTGCAGTTGCTCCATGCTAGTAAAGGAGTCACGTGTGCAATAAATGCAAGCTAGGAGAGTGGGTGGTGGTTGCGATGCGACTCGGCGTGGTGGAGTCATGTTACCGTGCGCTGTCGTCATGTGCGCCTGAAATAAAAACCAAGGAGTAGGTTGAGAGAAGGTAAATCAATTTCGAATCTAGGTGATATATCATATGTATGAAACCATATTTCAATATTTTTTTTAATTTTTACGTATTTCTCTTGACTTTATTAGTAACTGCACTACAATCCACTTTTCTTATGAATTTCATCACACCATTTTGGGGTTGATTCATTTATAGTTTTCAAAAGCACACTACATATAGGCATCTAAATACATAGCCTTCTAAGCTAAACGGAATCTACTAAGTTGTCTGAAATAAATTAGCTCTAAAATGCAGTGGAAATACACATCGAGGTGTGTAACCCTCGGTATTCGTTAAATTATAATATGTACTATAACCAGCGGCACGTAAGTCTAGCGCTGGCCGATACGTGGAGGGGATTGCTGCGCATGTGTACTGTCGCGCGGGGGACAAAATGTGACTGGAGAGCCAATCGACGCTCTTCATTCCGCTAGCCCCCCTCAGGTACCTTATTTTTTACTTCTGCGCAATAACGGTCAGCGCTAGAGTTTCGTGCCGCTACTTATAATGATTCTGATATTTGAATATACTTAATTCAATTACTTGTAACATATCTGGTCGTCGGAATGTTTCTCCACATCGGATACATCTCAGTGCCCTTTTACGGTCAACCTCCCTCCCATCTCTGTCTCTCTTGTGACCCTGCATGTGAGAGGTCAGTGCTGCCGCTGTATTGTACCCCCGATTGCACACCGTACATTGGAATGGCTTTTGGTTGTCGTGTGTCTTCATGTGAATTTTCAGGTGATCACTGAAATTTGCAATTGAAATGCAAAACATATTATAAAGTTCGTACAAGACACAGTTCACGGACAATTGGTTCATTCAAAACTTTTAAGGATATTATTAGCCTATACATAATATATATTCGATAAAATAACACATCATTTATCAGACATTAAACGTTTAATAAGTAACGATTCACGTCTTTGAATGTTAGCTCCAAAGATAATCGTTGAAATAAGTTATAAACATTATAAAGCCACTAATGCGTTTAAAGTACATCAGAGAGAATGTTAAAATTGAATAAAATAAATCATCATTGTGACAGTGTAATTTGTCATCTGAGACACAAGTACTCACATAAAGCACGGACAAAATAGAACTAACAAAGGGGCTTTTCATGCAAACTACAGAATAGAGGCGTTCGCCCAAACACCTCCACTAATGGGCACTGGCATGCCCGTTTAGGTACGGACATTTATTTTTGTAAGACCCTCGCCGCCATTTGTCAGCGCATCATCTCTTTTCATTTGCCTCTTCGAGTCGACAAATTGCGTTGAATTAGTCACATGACCACAGAGAGGTGACGAAAAAGGTGACGCGTCGTTTCTTGCCCGTAAATCGTGTTTTGTGGCGTGACTTATGGTGATCAATCTTACTCCGCGGTCATTGTTATGCAAGCATCTTCATTTATATTTAATTCTTTAACGTTTGAGTATTTAACTCATATGGAATGTCATTGTAAAAAGCTCTTTTTTCGTTTCGTACGCGCTTATATTTAGATTTAAGAAAATGAATTTGAACACCTGCTATTAATTTAGATTAGAAATGTTGTCTTCTGTCTATAAAAATATAAACTATATAGTCTTTGAGATATTATTATTGTTATCTTGAAATAAGTAAACTAAAAATTCGTCTCATTGACTGATCTTCTTTTTAGTATTATTACATATACATATGTGTATAAGAATACTATATATTTATATATATTAAATACAATATAATGATAATATTGTTTTTAAAGACAAAATCATAAATGCTCAAACTCAAATGTTAGTTATTACAATATGCGTATATATAGAGTATCAACATTCGTAACTAATTAAACCAGCTAAAATTAATATAAATAACATTTTGTAAAAAATATCGATAGTTTACCTTCGCGAGAATGCAGATTCGCAATGTGCGCAGCGATACTTTCTGTCACCAGTGTGCAACTTGACGTGGCGATCCCGGGACCTCTTGTGTTTGAATAATCTTGCGCAGAATTCGCAACGAAACGGCATCTGATCCGAATGAGTCTGCAAAATGTAGACACAAATATATATATAGGTTCTAACTAAGAATTAGTATAACATAAATATAAGTATTTTTTTAATAGATTTCTTCATAATGGGATAATAATACCATATGGTTCAGCTTGCCAGCCAGTGGATTGTGAAATGTGTATTCAAATTTATATTTAATAAATGTCAGGAGTATCTGTATATGTATGTATATGTGTGTATGTCTGCACTAGATAACTAAATATATGAGAGGGTAAGACCTAAGAATCTAACAACCCTACGGGTCTTTAAGATGTACCCTAACACATAAATAGTAAATATAAAAATTATTACGGGGTGTCTGCACCAAGATCCCTAAGCCAATATACGGAGTCCTTCAGGCAGGATCAGATGTTCAAGGTAATGGGATTTTCTCAAAACCATCGGGCTGGTTCACCACAATAATTAAGGGCTTCCTCTTTCAAGCCCTTAATTGAAGAGAAAGCGAGAATTGAAAAAGACAGTGCAATATTCAAATCTGAATTATTGTTATAGAGCAACATTTTAAATACTACTTACACCTATTCACACATATACATATAAAATTACTTTCATGAGCTGTTGGTGTATCGTGCACCTTCAGCTGTTTTATAATTTGGAGCAACCACGTCAGCCATGACAGCAGTTGGTCAATGTTCAAATGAAATCTGAACACATATATTTCCACAACATTAATCATATTTTTTCTAGGCCGGCCCGGGAAGTTCCAAGTTTTAGTTTAGAATATTTTCGTTAAACTTAACTGTGAATCCTAAAGGTATTTGGCCAACGTCAAACTACCTATCTGCCTTTAATACATGACGTATATTCCTCGGTGTGTTCATTAGTAAGAATTTGCTTTGAGGGGGAAACTTCACGTATGTATAAAAATACGAAATCTACTTGTAAACGGTGCGCCGAAGGAAGATAAAATATCCACTGACCATCACTAAATTATTGTTAGCAGCAATACGGCGAATAGATTCTATGATTAAATTCCGAGCCGGGAGCTGTATCAATTATCTAATAAAGAATCGAAAAAATCGAAATGATTGACACCATTCTATCTTAAATTTAAGTAGCGACCACGACTTTACGATTAATAAAAATAAAACAAAACCTGACTATAGGAAAGTATGTCCTACAAGTAGACTTGTAACTTTTTAGTTTACATGACATTTCTGTATTTTAAATTACCATTGAATTAGTTAAAATACGTCTGTATTTGTAAAAATGTCTACAGATAAACAATGGATTATTCATAAGCTAATTATGGAAATGGGTGTACAGTCGTTGGAAGATGAAGAATAGCGTTGGCCTTCACACCACTGAACCTGACTTAAGGTTCTGTCCAAAACTGACAACGTTTCACGCTTTTACTAAATTGCTTTAGCGATTATCGTTTAGACGTTAAATCTTAACATTTGAATGATCGACATTACTCATACAATTGTCTCGGTTTTTTCGGCCCCGTATTGTATTGTAGAACGTGTATCAATAACTACTATTAAATCTTACTAATACTAGTAGATCTACTACTGATAGTAAGTACATCAATCAAAATGGAGATAGATATTGACATAATGGTGCTACAAACTTTTAAGTCTGGGCCTCAGATTTCTTTATCGTTATTTTATATACCGTGTTATATACCGTGATTACCTATTTCTAATTGGCAAGTTGATGATCAACCTTTTGTGCCTGAAACACACCGTCGACTTTTTGAGTCTAAGGCGGGCATACGGCATAGAGAAATATTCCAAAGAATATTATGGAATATCTCCTATTTGAAATTTAGATATTTTTCCATCAATTACCATATTTAAGTATCATTAATATTCTTTAAGGTATCATTAAAAACTTTAACAGTTATATAAAAATCATTATAAAATTATTTTTGTCTGTCGATATGTTCACTTGCTTCTTTTTTACTACTAAACTGATACGATGCCACGCTTACACCGGGACAAGCCTTGCAAAAATACAGGTTTAACTGATTTTTTCAGTTGCATATCAACAACTTAACGTGAATGCCGTAATCACTCGCCATCTACGAAAATTACAATAGGTTCATAGTACTTATGATTGCCTCAACAATCGTAACAGATTATTAAGATGTAAATGTATGTTTGAACAATATAGTAATAATGATACTCAAATTTACCTTTTTTGTCTCTGTACTAGGCTTTTATCAAACTAGATACTTCAATGGACTGCACTCAGCTAAGATAACTGACAGAATTTTGTTAGTAAAAATATTGTTTGTTAAATCAATAATTTTCACGGCATGGGTGAAGCTATTAGCGACTATCCCAATTTGTTAGCTAATATCCATGAAGTAAAAAAAACTTGTACATACTGTTTTTTAGACTCTATCGATGTTTTTTAAAGTAAGTTATCGTAATACCACTGAGAGATGAACACCTACACATATCTGGATCTGTTTTATTGGTAATTTCGTTATAGAGAAGGTAAGCCTTCCAACGGCCAAGCTTAAATTAAAACAAATTTTAGACTATCTTTATATGTATAGTTAAATCTTCTATGCGTGTGTTACTATTTAAACTCTCCTAAATGGCTCGATTTTTGTATCTGTTCAAGTAGATTCGAGAATGCTGTTCGTCTCGCAGGACCGCTAGAATGAATATAAGCCACTCTATTGCAAAGCACTCCAATCAATCTTCGGGTTTGTTGAGGTAGTATAGACTCATTTTATTAAAATATTAAGTGCTATGCTAAATTCGTATTGGACTATCACCTAACTATTAATAGTTTTATTATCTAAGTAAGGATATATAGGATATGTCGGAGCAATGGCATTATTGTCAGCTGCGATTTATGTTACAGAGCACATAAATTAACAACGTCAAGTGTCAACGTTGAATTAGTTTAAAACCGTTAATACCTGTGCTTTATTCATTTTGCCAATATTAATACATCTACGGATTAACGACTTTTTCATAGTCCATTCCAGTCAGTGGCTGTGGAGTAGAATATCTATAATATAAAAATGAATCGCAAAATGTGTTGGTAAGCGCATAACTCAACAACGCCTGGACGAATTTGGCCAATTCTTTTTTTATAATATTCCTTGAAGTACGAGGATGGTTCTTACGGAGAGAAAAATTAAAAAAAATGAGTGAAAAAGTCTAAAAACAATACTTTTCTATATTCCCATACAAAATATTCATAATAATACTTAAAAGTCAATTTGAACTTTAATACCATATCATAAAGTTCAAGTGTTAGTGGAGAGGTTCCGGGAAGGTAAATTTTTATTTTTTTGACATAATATATTTGTTGTCTTATCAACTTTCTTTTTTTTATCTTACTAGCTAGACCGGTGTCCCGAATAGCAGAAATTATTTAAAATAATAAAGAATCAAAAATCGAAGAAAAGATGTTCGCCAGGCCAGCTAGTTTAACATAAAAAATTATGTTAAGTATTTCTAAAGAGACAATTAATTAAAAAACGTTACAAACGTCTCAATGAGAATTATTTACAGTTGGCAGTAAAGCTTTAGAGAAACCTTTAAAGCTTACAAGATTACAGGCATCGTTAGCAAAGTTGTAAATTCTAATTGAAACACTTGTTATAATTTTATCAGCGATTGACATGCATACGTATTTGCTCTTGGGCATAAATGTTGCGTAGTTTGCATTTATAGGAGCATCCTATAGCAGAACATATCAGTATCGTTCATCGATTGTTCAATCTATATATGTATATTGTATAAATCTTTTATCTATATTAATCAAATACGTCTTAAATGATTAGACAATATGCATATTTTTAAATAAACAATTCATTAATTTCGTAGATAAATGAAACCCACATTAAAATATCTATGTATTTATGTAGGTTATATCAATCACACGTGGAACTGGTGTTGGCTAGCTAGGTGTTGTTTAACCCAACTAGTGACTATTTTATTCACGACTTCGTGCAAAGAATCAATAAGCAGTATTTAAATTACAAATACTCGACGGGAGCTGGCCCCTGGGTGCTGACAGCACAAGCATCCCCGATGCGCGTACGATAAGATACCGTAACACACTTTATAGCGGAACTACACGCGAATATTCAACTTAATTTATAACAACATACGCCGTGGGAGAGTCAGACATAAATGTTCATACGTTGTTAAGCTTTCCGAGTAAAGCGCACCAAAAGACATTCGAAACTAGTTTAAGCGGCTTGATAGCCAATAAAGCACCGAAATGACGGGCTACCGAGACTTTCCCAGGTGCCGTAATGCGATGTCATCGCCGGTTCACACAGCCGCTGCCCAGAGGTCATCAGTACAGGCTCGAATAATAGTCCCAGTCCCTCATTATTCTACATACCAACTTTAATTTGGAAAAGTAATTTTAAATTAAAATATAAACTGTATTACGGACAATTAAATAGCTATTCTATATAGGATTGCTTTATTCAGTTTGTTCCTAACAAGTAGATTACCTGAGGGAATACTTTTCGAAAGCACTGATTAAAATATGATAACAGATAAAGAAATAGCTGAGTGTAGTCAGGGATTTATCTCGAACCTATTTCCGGCCGTCACAGCGTCTCTAAGCTAAGACGCGATCTTGCCGATACATTTGTCGGCACACACCTCGCTTTGAGATTGATATCTGCAAAGGTGACTGCAATTGCATGCCGATTATCTAATAGAATCCTTTTACGATTTTTCCATATAAAAGAATGCTTTCTCGAAACATCTGCAGAACTTTTGACACAGCTAGATGCAAATCTAGTTGAACTGTAGTAGGGATTATGCAAAGTGACGGTTCTATTTGCCTTATCTAGTCTACATCTGTCCCGGCGTGTGTCGGATAATCGTGGTGCGGTTACAGTGGCGTTGCACAAAGGAGCCGAGATATACGGCCTCTGTAATGGGCCAGACGTCAACCTCTGAGGGCCGTGGACTGGCTCGCAACTGCGATGCATATCTATACGCACTGGCTTTCCAAATGGGCCGTTTTGGACATACACTTGCTAATGAAGCTCGAAATTTGTATGATAGAACCGGAGAATTCGTAGATATGAGGATTTTTATAGCTATTGTAGTCAAGCTTGTTGTGTTACAAGTTAACCTTAGACTGTATTGTTAGAGATGTTATCTTAATATTACAAAAGCAAAATTTTGCAATAGTGTACGAACCTGTTCATGTTTCTTTAAGTAGGACAGCCTGGGAAACGCCTTATCACAGAACTGACACTGGTAGGGCGTGTGCTCAGTTGCACCGAGCGTGAAGGGTGGATCTCCTTCGGCTTCAGGATCAGCAGCGTCAGCAGATGTTGGTGTCGAGGTTGGAGAAGGTGAAGGTTCCGGTGTGGAGGATGGCCAAGAGCTTGCTGCCGCGCTACCTACGCTGCCCAGTGCCTCTGTTTCAATTAAAGAATAAATTGAAGGTTGCATATTATAAAATAACTATAGTGACATTAGAGGAAATAAATATTATAGTAGTAGTATTCAAGTAATTATCAAAAATACAATAAAAACCACCCTATTAGTTACCATATTAAGGTTAAAAGCTAAATTTATTTAACTTGTATTAAGGTAAAAGCCGGATAGTTGCCTCGGTCGGATACATGCCCCGGTGTTTAAAAAACTATGTTAAGATTATAATTTGTATTGGCGCTTTACTACAATAAGTAGTGACTGCCCCTCAGGCCTAAATGCCACGTAAGCCATCGGAATAGGCCCAAGTGTTTTGCCCGTGTCAGCAAAAATCTTCCGCGGCGAAACTTTGACGGGCTTATAATTATATTGGTAAGTAATTTCTATTGAATATTTTTATTACTGATCGTGGTTTCAGTCAAATTTTTGTTTCTTTGCATGCATTAGAGTTTAAATTACACTGTTTATCATGTTTTATTGCTAAATAATTTTTATTTATTTCGCAAATAAAAAGGGCAAGTATCCGCATCAAAAAGGATAGTCGCCCTACTAACTGTCGCGGATAGTTGCTCCTAGAGTGACTACAAATTTCTTAACAAGCAAAGACGGATTTTATTTTTTTGCTGTTTTTTGATGTTTATTCGAATTTACTTTGTCTCTAACTTGTTGTAAATTAAATAAATATCTACTTCACAGTTTTATATATTTATTATAGAAAAGCAAAATGCCTCATCAACATCAACTGGACAGAAGATAGCTTAGCACTTGCCTTCGAAAAATTGAGACAAAGTTGGGATTAAAGCACAACTTTATTAATGAGAGTAAAATGGCTGGACCTCAATGGCTAAAAAGCTTTCTTGAAAGAAATCCTGATATAACTTTGAGACAAGCTGAGGGTTTATCAATTGAAAGAGCGAAGGGTCTCAACAGAACAGAAGTTGCAATTTTTTTTCAAACTCTTGACAACTATTTTAACTGAGAATAATTTGCTGGACAAGCCAGATAAAATATTTAACATGGATGAAAGCGGTGTCCAACTCAATAATAAAATTGGTAAAGTATTAGCTAAGAAAGGTGCTAAAGCAGTTAAATCAGTTACTTCCGGTTAAAAAGGAGAAAAATTACTGTTGTTTCTTAATATTTCAAATTGTATTTAATAAAAGATCTCAGTAAATTATAAAGACTGTTAAATAAATAATAAAGATTACTCTAATTGATATAAATTTCTTTCTATCCAAAATAAAAACGCATGAGGCAAGTATCCCCCGAAGCATTTTCTACGCTAGGCTACTATCCGCCACAGTAGGCAACTATCCCTTTTCTGAGAGGTGAAATAAAACAGTATTTATTCAAAACCATTGTTAATTATGTATACAAAAATAGGCTTTTATAGAAGATAAAAGACCTATGTTGCGAGATACATACTAAATAATTTTCAGCAAGGTCATTTTAAAAAAATATAAAGCTTTTTCGAAAAGTGGGGCAACTATCCGGCTTTTCCCCTATATATTGAAGGCAGGTCGAAGTTACACTTTGAAATAGAAATGTACAGTCTGGCAAAATGGAAGACAATTATTCTAAAAGCCCAAGTCATTTGAAGGGATAATATACGTTATATGGTTACGGCAGATTTCCGAAATATAAACAAATTGAATGTGCCGCTATGAGGAGCACGCAAATGATGAGTAATGTGAGATGAGATCAGGATCTATGGCGGTGGCGGAATTCACCCCGAAGAGTGTTATTGAAACAAATTTTAATATATTTTTCAGCTTTCCCTCGTGATCGAAAAAAGGGAAATTTCTTAATATCAATAAAATAGTTGTAAATCGATGAAATTATGAATTTATTTAATTTTTATACGCATTTACAATAAATGATTATAAAAATTGCCATTTTGATTTGATCTCTCTGCATACAAGCAAGTGAACGACCTTATGGTGGACAATCTCACGAAACTGTTTTGTTAACACTAAAACACCATCAAAATTAAAAATAATGGGTGACGCTTCGAAGCAAAATTATTTTTTTCAATTATAATTTAATCTTTTTTTACAGTAGTAGTTTGACTGCTTCTTTATACAATTTCAATTTAGGATACTTATTAATATGAATAAGGCCAAATATAATAATAAAACTAAACAATAAATAAATTTACTTTAAAAATCCATATTCTAACAGTTACCGCCCATCTCGTATAATTTTCCTTTTACGACGTAACCACCTATTTTCTTACTTTATATCGCGTGTAATAAGGGAAACTATTTATATCAATCTGTCTTTCTTCACGCCCCGGATACGCGTAACGGCCGTAATGGAGAAAATAATGACAATTGAATTCAGCCATGAAGTGAGACAGCTTAATTAAGTAGCTTGCATTATTATAACGAATTGGTTATAAACAAGCTACAGCATCGTATGGTGTTGAGCTAAAGTTATTTTATTTTTTTTATTAAAAAATAATTGCCATTAACTTAGTAAAATATAATAATTAATATAAATATTGGCATGTCTGTGCAAACATATGTGTCTATGAGTATTTTTAGGATGTTTGTTATACAGTAACTAAGTTATATTATTTCTTGTCTTGTATCTAAATAAAGGGAGAAATACAGCTGTTAGTATTGAAAGCGTTTCTAATTGTATACCTACATCATGCAATTAATACACTTTGAAATTCGAATTCGAGTTTACAAACTTCTTTCTTTCAACTCTTTAGATTAGTCTTTCTCGTTGTATGTCTATTCTGTATAGGATATATGTAATTAACAATGATTGTTGGCAATTCCTCGGGTGACTTAGCGCCGTGGTGGGCGGCGGAAGCTGACTTCCTAATTGCGTCGTATGAGACACCTCAACCGGCGCCTCGACAATCAGCGCCAATCGCCAAATGCTGGTGTGAAAACCTTAGCCCACACTGATCGTTATCATGGACAGGGCTGGGTTCTCTAATCGCCAATATTACGGCACGCGAAGTAGGAGTGAGCGACAACTTAGTTAATGCTAAAAGCACATTGAAGAAGGTTTTTCTATAAACTTTGTAATATGCTTATTCCTAATTCAATAGATTTTTATTTCTCTGTAATTGAAACTTACTACACGTCTGGTTAGAGAGAGAGAGAGTATTATAACAATAAAATATAAGGTAGGTACTTACTCAAAAAGCTTTGTCATAGATTTTTGTTACTAAAGTAAAATTCAAAGTGGTCTTCAAATACAAAAACGAATTAAATTGGATTTTTCTAATTATTTAATGTTCATTTTGAATTTAAGGAATTTTATACATCTGATATCTTAAAATGAAACAAATCATTAATAATTTTCATCATATTTGTTTTGATTGAACTTAAATTGAACAATATAATTCTGCAATATTTATTTTTCAATAAATTTGAGAAAATTCTCTCTGGGTAGTAGAAAACATCTACCTATGATGAGCCACGTCCATAAACATTTCTGACCTTTTTAACTATTATTTAGCTATTTAAAATCTTAAACACTAATTATTCCGCACTAAGCCAACAAATTAATTAGTTGATTAATTTTCCAGCCCATTGACTATTTAAATAAGCAAAGTTGTAATTTTGTAGCTATTTAAAAATCACTGTGAATAATTTGAAGGGTATATACAGGTTAGTATGAAGTAATTATTTATTTACGCTTCATTAGAATCTTCTTATTACAATTACTCAGGGGTATAATATATAATTGTTTATACTATTGTTTATACTATTGTTAATATATACGGGACACTATTTTCGAGCCAATTAAAACAACGGACATATTTTTAAACATGTTTTTTTACTTGTCTGTGACGTTAGGAAAATGAAAATATCAAAGGAAATGTCAAGTTGAATACAAGTATTTTTTATACGAGTCTATCTAAAATATTTTTTTTTAGAGTTAGGTCGATTTATCAAGGAAGGCTATATAACGCACGGGCACAGCTATTTAAAAATGGAACCACAATCGACGTCTCTCCTGACGAATAGACAGGCTATAATACAGCGAAAGCTGAATTTACATCAAAATATGTTTATACCTAACCTTATCAAAGCAATATAATATATTATACTTTACAAAAGAGAAGCTCCTTTAATTATTCTTTCATACCTAAAATTAAGCGGTTAAATCGTTAATCTCTACGTAGATAAGAAAAGCTATATACATGAGATGTAATAAATTAAAAGAAAGTTTAGATTTTGTTCATATTACAAATAATTTATGAATAACTAATTGTAAGTTAGCTAGAAGAGGTTTTTTGTAGCAAAATTAAAATCATACTATAATGTATGGTACCTACTGGATATTTTTAAATCTATATCTATATGAAAAGTTCAAAAATTAGAAAAAATGCTCACCTTTAATATCGTCGGTCGACACGTCGTGATTTTCTTTATTCGCTTGAATTTTCTCTATCAAATGTTCTAATCTACTACTATTGCCTTTAAATAACATGATCATATCGTCGACACCCTCACAGCGGGGCTACATCGGATCCCTGGTGTTTGTTTTCTCAGAGTTCCCGCAGGTGCATTGACGTCAAAATTTTGATGTTTTTTGAGGGCAAAGTTATCGCAAGTGCAAATTAATGCGCAACGCGTGTCCGACAGGTGGCACTAATTGAAGGGGTGCCCGTTCTGCTAAATACGGTTCCTTTCCGCCAATTATTTAGGTGACTGTTATTGACCGGGTAATTAGCGGTAATCGGAGCGCACCTTTACATTCAAGTCTTTAATGTCAGGTGAACGAAGATTTAATGCAGTTGTGCAACGCGCGCGACAACGTTGAGCTTTGCGATGCGACTGTGAGGTTCTAATGGGCGTCGGAGGCAGTGCGCCCGGGCCTTTGCACCTCAGCACCCGATCGCCCCGCCTAGGCCTAGTGGACGCCCCGCCTACTGCTTCCCCCTTCCCCCCTTGCACCCAACTATAAGTTTTACTATACTTTTGCCAAGACCGCGGTTCGATTTTAACAAAGAGAATATAACAACTCATAATCAGTTTTAAAAATATACTAAACAAACACAATACTTTAAGACAAGAATGGAAATGATAAATCTTAATGGAACTTCGTAAAATCCCACACGTAATCAATCGTTGACAAATTCACGCGTTCACTTTGTCTCAAATGAGAGAGTCGATATTCATAAACGTGAAATGTGACAGCGGGATGACACTAAAAGCTTTTTGAATACGGTGTACGGTTTTCCCGAGCTTTTCCATTACACTTTTGTTATGAGTAGCGCGACCAATGGGCGCTAATGCCTCCCACAAAATGGAATCTATAAATTTTACAGTGTTTGTACGACTGTACTAACTAGGGTACTTCAGATGGACATGCTTAAGATTTAGGAACATGTATGCTAGTTTCTCTCTACTATACAGATTTATACATCAATATTGCTGACTGAATAAATGAATAAGCTGTCCCTTTAGTTTTTCAAACGATTTGTTTTCCCGTTGAAAGAAACTACAAAATAGGTACAACCGATTTTCCTCCATCACCTATTGCATTGTAAATATATTAAGTAATACAAAACGATAGAATATATTTCATAAAATTCCTCCCACCAATGTGTCCCGATTGGACCATAGGGAGTAATACTGTTGCTGGACTTTCTACCTTTTAGTTGTGAATATATTACGGAGATTACTGGCGATACCAACCGCGGTCATTTTGCGGATCAACTTGAGAAACATCTGCATTTTAAGACCCTCTAGCGATTTGGTAAACCGTTAAATAAAATGTTACGTAGTAGCAATTTCGCTACTGTTAAAATACTTATAGCTAAATTCATTGTTTTTAAAGTTGCACTGCGTTGGCTCTAGGACTAAATCCCGCCAAAATATATATTTAAATATATAAATATCATAATTTTAACATTTTTTAAAAGTGAGAAAGATCACAGTAAATGCAAGATTGTGCCGCCGTCTTTTGAAGCAAAACATGTATAAAATAATATTACTTTAAAATGGCTCAAAACAACGTAATAAACAATGTTACATTTACGTATTGTTAACTAAACGGACGTAAGATCTGACAAATTAATGAACATAAAATATTCAAGCGACGTTACATTGAATAAAGGATTGACAGGCGTCGGGTACGGAAGGGTTAAACATTAATACTTAAGTGTCCCGCACCTCTCTGACACCACCGATTAGTCTGTCACTGAACTGAATCTCTGGTCTTGAATAAAGTATTATGAAAAAGCGAGCATTTCTTATCTTCGAAAGCCCACTGCCACCAATGATGAGGGTCTAAGCTACATTTGCACTTGTTACCCTTCTGTTAAACTTCTGTATACTCGTATGCTAGATACGTAATAAATGCGTCTGACCCATGCTAAAATAAATTTTCATAGTGACATTTTCAATGTGGTTTAAGTTTAAGTTTGTCAAGCATAGATAATTCAATGACTAATTCAGAAATAATAAAAATTCTATAACCGTATATATATGTAATAATTCGAAAGTATCTTGATGAAATCCAAAGGTGAGTACAGACCCTATCTTTGAAATATGAACATTAATTACATTTAAAGAAAACCCTTTTTTACCGGATTGAAGTTATGTATTATTATAAATTTAATATTATTTTACATAATTTTAATATATACATAACTTCAATCCGGTAAAAAAGCGTTTAATTTAAATGTGTAACTGTTATATCAATAAAAGACAATACTACATTAATAACATATTTGTTACTGAATAACCTGTAGAATCATAAATGCTACTTGCTAAAAAGATTGACTCGAATCTCGTAGTAGTTTGAATAGATACGTGAATAAAATAATAATTAAGACCGTTAAGGTACTGTAACGCCTATTTACTGAGCTATTTATAGTATAGCAAACTATCTATAGCGTAATATCAATCGTCATTCGTTATCTTACAATTTTTTTTCTCGTGTGACGAATTGAGTCAAACGACGTCAGACACCCAGAGCATTTTTTTTATAATCGACGTCCTGTAGGATAAGTCTGTTTTGTCAAGAGCAAAAACAATATGTTGGGTATAAAGATAAACTTGCCACCAAAATTTAATAATTAGCAAAACAACACTTGTTAGTTATAGATTTTTATTGACTCTTAATATATATAAATATGTTTGTGTATTAATAATATATTTAATGTTAAATTAAATGGGAAATAAGATTATTTTACTTATATATCTTCAATATAAGGTAAATAATAAATTTACTATTAATTATTATTTCATCCACTTACTGTAGATTATAATAAAGTCAGTGTAATAGCTATAACAGCTGCTAAGTATAGTAATGCAGCATTTGATTGTTTATTACAATGAAATAAATCTGTATCTATAAATGTTCTTTTATTCAACAGTGGTATTAAAGTAATAATGATAAACTAAATTCAGAACTATTCTTATAAACGTAAATTCTTAAAGTTACGCAATCACGTAACTTTAAGAAGGTTTTAAGGTGAGATTTAAAGCAATCTCATCTCAATAGGCGTATAATGAAGGCCACACAAGATAAACAAATTGATTAGGGCGTTTATCTATGAAGATCGCAGCGTCAGATGTGACTGCAGGGTGGTCCCTGGGGTAATGTCACAACGTTTGCATTGTTTGTTTCGCCATTTCACCTTATACGGAAGATGGGTTTTATGTGAAAAAAGATATCTATGAATAATCCATAAGGTTTGTAAGAGATATCTACTAAGGTGTCTGTGGCATACTCGGACAGGTATTTGAAAAACGGTACAATACCAATTTTTATCAAATTAAAAGATTTGCTTTAAAGGAAATACACTAGTTACATTATTTGTTTTAATATTATGCCAATTGCAGTATTATTATTAACTTATAGGATAGTATCATATTTTGCTCTATTGTCTATTGATGCTCATCCGAAGCTACTCTTTAAAGTTGTCTCTAACTCGTATTGTAGAACATTTATAATAGTTGGAGAAGATAGAAGCACATAGTACATATTTGCTTTCTACGACGCTCCGAGTTGTAACATACACACCTAACAAAATAACGATAACGTGGGGTATTTAGATCTCGTTTGTAAAACAAAAGACGATTCATTAGATCAAATGTCATATAATAAACCTACATTATTGGAAAATTATGAATTAATGATTTTAATTGGCAGTTACAGCATCCGATTAATTCACTTGAATTATCGTACACGAAACATATACTACCCATCCTATAGAGCCATGATATAATCTATATTTCAAAAATAGAACCTCTATTAGGGTCAATCTTAAACCAGATTTAATCGTGACAAACTTTAACACTTTTAACCACAAACGTGTGAGATTCCAACACGATCGTAATAAACACTCAACAAATGTGTCTGTTGATATCATCATTATAACGACTTTGTTAGCAATAAGCACCAACACCTTTTAACTTCAATTTAGAAAGTAACTTTGATGGTTACCACTTATCAAACAGAAAAAACCTTATTTTGCTCAGCTGGCGCTATTGTTTTTAGAGTCGCCATTTAATTATTGCAACGAAAATATTTTATCAATAAAGATTAATATGGTAGTGCCTTGTCCAATCAAACACAAAACATATAGCAGAGAGGATAATTGCAAAAAAGCACCCTTCAGAAAAAAAGAGCCTTTTCCAAACATTCTGAAGCGAAATTCGTAATATTGTAGTAAACATAGCTTGTCAAATATGTGACAAGAATTGAGTTGTGATACGGTAAGTCACGTCGTGCGGCGCGATGGTATCCTAGAGGCGGCGGGTTTTACGTACGCTGAGACGAAATAGGTCAATTAAGACGTGGGAGTGAGGGATACGTGACCGTAACGCCTGATCTTAGCAGATAGCGGTGTTTGACGCCTTTATTTATCATAATGTCGGGCCGTGATTATGACCTCGTAAAAACTCATTTGTGCTACTTGCGATACGAATTGAGCGTCAGGCAAAAACGGCATGTTATATTCGCAATTTTAGCTTACACATTTGCATAGAGTTCACTATTTATCACAGTAGTTATTCATTGCTTTAAAGGATTTCATTGATGTGTTTGAGTACTTTAATCTGAATAATAAATTAGTTTAGTACACAGCCAAAAATGATCTTATAAAATTCCCAAAAGTTCAGTGATCCAGCCCCGTGGGAATGTTCATTCAATAACTGTGCGTTATGTCAGAGCATGACTGACATCTCCCCTGGTGTATCGAAGCGGGAGGCATGCCCAGTTTGGTGATAGTTCCGCAACTTAGCGCCTACTACGCAGAGTTTATCGGAAACTTTAGCTTGTCGCCATTATTTTTATATTAAAGGACAATTTAAAACATTTTTATTACCATTATATAAGTAAATAAATTATTGTTATATCTATCAATGGCGGGTCAAGATAAGTATTTTATAAATCTCCTGAATCAAGAGATCTTGGAATCGATTTATGACATAGTTGTAGACGATATCAAACTTCCTAACTGCCATATTTTCGAACATGTTGCGAACTGATGCCCAGAAAACGATGCGTTGGTGTGATGAATGTCAAGGACCTCGAAACAATAAGTGTTCAAAATTCGTCGCGAAGGACGAGATAGATTGCGATACCGAAAGATACTTGCAAGTGGCGAAGGCTCGAAGGGACATTGACGAGGAATACCTGATATATATCGGTTAAAGAATTCTAATGAGTTGTTTGAAAAAGTATTAATTGTTATTTACATATATTAAGAATGTACAAATAGTTTATTCGTATTTTGCTTATAAAATTCTAAATAATCAAAACTCATGGTCAGCGTAGAGAAAACGGCAAACTTAGTCCACGGCCCATGGTCGCTCGTGACCAACGATTGCCACGGCGCGTCATGCAGCTTTTTATCACCTTTAGGTGGGTTATGCTGAATTAGTCACCACGACCCTGAAAACACTGATCACGTTTCGCTAATCACTGACCGAAAAACGATTCATTGGTGATGATTCGAGAGTTAGATACATATGAATTTATGTTTGTTAGTGAATATATAGTACGTTGCCATTTTAATAGATGTCAATATATTTGTCTGTAATTGTGATGCAGCTCCATTTATTTTTCAATAAATACGAACATAGCATTTTATAGACTCTAAACTGAAGAGGGAATGCAGTCGCGCGCGCAAGGCGAATCGGCACGTAGTTCCGGCGTCTGCCCTCTGCAGGTGATCTGATGCTGCGGTCGAGTATCGACATCACCTGCCCGATGATCAAGCAGCCAATAGGAGGGCTAATATAATTGTTTAAATCGACTAGCCACTATAATTTCAAAATCTTTAAATTCCAACGTTTTTTAGGAATCCCCAAAAAAACAATGAGAACAATCTTTACCTTTGTCTATGGTCTTTAAATCACAAATTCACAAACATTTATCTGTAAGATTTATTTACATTTAATAGTAATATATGGGAAAAGTGAGGGCTCGGACAGGAAGTCAAGCCCCTTAAAGTCCGGTAGTGGCGCGCACATCCGGCCACCACTTACAACAGCGACTTAGATGGATTTCCGCCCCTTAACTGCTTCTACAAGAGTTACCTCGTTAATATTGCCGTGAAGGGATGCTTACAAACAATAAGAACCTAGTTTTTATTTTAAGATTGAGTTCTCACTAGAAGGTCAAATTCACAATTTTTTTTTATGTAATAGGAGGCAAACGGGCAGGAGGCTCACCTGATGTTAAGTTATACCGCCGCCAATGGACACTCACAATGCCAGAAGGCTCGCAAGTGCGTTGCCGGCCTTTCAAGAATTTGTACGCTCTTTTCTTGAAGGGCCCTAAATATCTTGAAGGACTATGACAGCACATCAATTATTGTACGAGTATAGGTCGGTACTTTTCCAATATAATGGCATATATCGTTTAAAATAGTTATCCAATTAACATATTTAAAGTAAAGTTTAGGTTTATATAAAAGTCACATACGGAATAAAAACAAACCAAATTATGTATATCTATTTCTAGAAAATCCGTAAGCCATGTAGTATAGCAGTTTGTTTCTAAATAAACCAAGGTTTACTTGCAAATTACGGTACAAGAGAATGTTAAACTATAAACTAAACCGAAGCCGACGTATTTTAGTAAATACAATAGACGCGGAGAGGAAATGCCGAGGAAGCCAAGACGCAAAGTAAACTATCTCGTACAATAGGAATAACAAAATTAGATTTGCGTCATTCGATTGTTTCTATCTCAAAGTACATAATATAGTATAGTCATAGATATAAGTGCTACGCTCTATCTTGATTATTTTCGCTTAAAACGTGACAAATAATCAAATCATTAACAAAATTTGTAGACTTCTGTGTGAAGGTATTTATCTTGTATCGATTTTACGTAAAAAATGAAATGAAAATGAAAATGTTGGTAAGTTTGTTGGTTTATTTTTAGACATGTAAATCCTAAGATTACCCTCTTGAAGCCAAGTTTTGTAAATTACAGTGCAGGTAGAACATGACTTTCTCATAGATATACTATCGTTAATGAATTCGTTTAACTCCACTAAACAGAAAACTTTTACTGATTTTTCTTCGTATTAGCATATTTATAATGGTTATTTAAAAAACTCAGAAGTTATTGGTCAATTTAAACATTAACCGGAATTACGAAATTAGACGCGCACGCGTCAATGAAGACATCTTGTAAAACGTTCACCTGCTTCTGGTTTTACTATTTCACCTGGCAATTTATTCAATTATTTTAACTTTTAACCCCCTATTCAACGAAATCTATGCTAGAATATTTTTTTCTAATACGTAGTCATTATGTCATGTTGTCGAGATGTAATTGTGAGACGACACCATTATTCTTGCTCGGTGCATTTCTAGCAAGTATTCATTGCAATGTCATTAAATAGATTCGTTTATAAGGTTTCTTAGGATTAAACTTTGTAACAAACTTTTAGGTAATAAATATATCATTAAATGTAAGTAAAATAAAAATATTATGCATAATTAATTTTTGAAGTGTAAATAACACCCATTCTAAATTGATATTAATATATTAAGTGCTTCATTTATAACATTTGGAGCAACATTTTAAATTTGTACTTGAGTTAATTGTATAATGAAATATGTGCACTAATGCACGATTGCCTTGTTGGCATGACCTAAAAATATTAGAAGTGAAATAAAAAGAAGAATATTTGACCATCCCAACAGAAATCAGAAAAAAAATCATCGAGTACGTATTGTGTGGGTGGTCGATAGTTTATCATTAATTTCATGCATTTTAAGTTACTTAAGTCATCACCTGCTTAAAGGGTTGCCTAAAAATAGAAAGTATTAGTTCTGAAATTATCCTGTATGGTTAAATCATGGCTGGTTGGATATAGAAAGGAATAGGTTACGCGATTATTAAAAATCACAGTTCAGTGTCAGTTGACTGACAGAGATAAATGGGCGTGGGTTCGTATGCCACATATGACACCATGCTATGATGTTCAGTCAATGGTTTATTAGAAATACCCTCAAATATATATATATAAATAAAATCATAAGACGTGTAAAGTGTATTTCATTCAAAAAAGATGACATCTTATATAAAGCTGTAGCTGAATGTTTTAAAATTTCGTATTTAATATTTCTAACTCATATGTATTTTATTACTTAATCAACTATATTTTAATCAGGTTTGGGTGCCCACGTGGGTGCGTGGGGCGGAGTAAGACCGCCCATCTTCCCGCCCAAGTAACACGCCCAGCCCACAATGCACTACAGCATTTACCACAGACTATTTTAGGTTTTTCACATTTCAATTTCAAACAAAAGCCTTCACAATAAGTGACACTACTTCGGCTGGATTATTTCGTAATGGAAGTCTATTTTGAACAGTCTTAATGTGGCAGTAAAAGTTTCGTGAAAATATTCAAAGAAATTTATTTGAGTTCGATAAGAGCTAGTGGTTATGAACTTGCTCCATGCAGAAATGTTTAATGATAAAAGTATTGTTAAATTATGTTCAGACGTGATATAAATAAAGACATACTGTCAATTCATATAAAATACCAATCAATTTGAAACCTAATACGTAAATGATTAGTCAAATTTTACTCAATTAGTAACTTTGAGATAGTTGTTTAGTTACGATACACATGTTGAATTTTTTATAATAGATAAAACGCATCCGTAATAAATAATCTTCAGACCAATGTTAATTTAGTTATTTAATGAAGAAAAGCGAATTAAATCTCTATTTCCAGCGTCCTCCAATAGATGTCGGTACAGTCTTCAGGGTGCAAACGAGAGTTCAACCCCTAAAAATAATACCGCCCTGAATACAATCGTTCTCGATAGAGTGCGCTGTTCCTAAATAACTATCTAAATAATCTCCACATGGAAGACTCGCAGGAATTGCAAGGTTACGTAAGTCTACGTAAATTACGATTATAGTCATGAACGAGATTAAAATAGGCTAGATTTGTATGTTCTAATATCAGTGGCTGGCAACGGTGGCTTGGCGGCGAGATGAAGGAGGGCGATACAATCAACGCCGCTTTGCGACACCTCGCCGCCGCGGCCAAGAGCCTTGCATCTAATCGGTGATAACACACAGCTCGTCTCGTATTTCATCAGTACGCAAATCTGTTACAAAATTGAAAAATCGAACTAACTTTACAGTTACACGCGATACGGTCATGATTCCCACGCACTCCGCGACCCTGCCATTTCTCGCGAAGTATCGTCGACATGCTTATTCATTTATTTAGCTCAGTGCCCGCTGCGACCACTGCGGTGATCAGTGAAGCAGTTACCGCGCAATCTTGAAAACTGCCGTCAAGTTCCGCTTTTGAACAAACAATACACCGCACGCAAAGTAGTGGTCGTTCAAGGTGAAAATCGATGTAGATTGTAATTTCACGCCATGCCACTAATACCATTATAGCTTCAATTTAAGGAAGTATCTAGCTTGGTAAATAATTTAAATACTTTTAAACGTACTATTGCATAACAAGTGTACCAAGTGGGAAAATCTAAACTTTTACAATTTTCGTTCGATTTTAATTCTGTTATTCTGATAGTTTGGCAAGTTATTTAGATTGGGAGCCACGATATCTCTATCCATGCATAAGTTAACTGCATCTGAGTCAAGTTTTGACGCAATATGAAAACTTCCCCAGGACTGAAGTTTAACTCTTGACCGACGACACGCATTACCGCGTATGGATGTACATATAACGATATTTATTAACGAATGCTTTAAAACTTATGCAAACTTTAACTAGATTAATATGTTAAGGTAACACCGAAGACATTTTTATAAATAGTTTTATAGAAAGTAAACTAGGTAGCTATATTTTGCATTAGCATTATATAGCAGCATTGCATTTAGCTATAATAAACTATAATACAATTTATAACAATACTTAGTGTTTCGATTTCACAAATTGTGTAGTAACGGGGCGCAGTAAGTACCAAAATAATTATAAATAATTATGTTGTCGAAGACGCAAACCACAAGTGGGTGGGTGGTTTGTTTTGCCACCTCGGGTGACCCTGTACCGCCCTTGTCCGCCCGCTCATTATTATCTCCTTACGATCTCCAAGTGCCAAAGCCATGAATGCTCAGGACCCATTCACTCTTCGCAATTCAAAATATAAACAATACGCGTTCCCTTCGCTCCAGTAAAATACAAAAAAAAGTAAAAAGGACGGCTATTATTTGTGCTTCTTGGGAACCCTTTAATGCCGGCGAAGGCAATCGAATGCTTAAACACTGCAATCGAATATGAGTTTGTGGTGGCGGGTGAATAGCGGGCGGGCAAACGGGCAGGCACAATGCTGGCTGAGCCTGGAGCGGCGCGGGCCGGTGTCGGGTGTCGTCGCCCACACGGCACCGCTCCCGACACACGATATCGCCTTTTTATTTCATAATTTCAACACAATAAAATCTTTGAAAGGCGTAGGGTGAAGACAATGCGCCCGGAGGCAAAACCGCTCGGAAACCCTTTATGCAGACTTTTGTCTTTAAATAATATCGGGTGCAAATTAAAATAAATTCTATAGGCCACAATCGATGAATACGACGGTTTTTTACCACCAATTTCGTCGGTAACTGGTACCAGAGCCTTTAATTACTTTGTACATTCTTAACTGAAATAACACATCTTAACTACCTATACAAACTACTCGTCTGTGGCTAAATAATTGAATAGAATAGATACTTCACAACAACGTTAGATTTTCCACTGTTTTAAAAGATTTCTAGTGCCTAAAGATAAACATTAAAGTAAGCTCTAGGAACAAGTCATTTATAAAAAGGTTGCGAATCGCTTGCTATACCATCCACCGATTGGCTAGGCGGCGCCCGCCGTTCCCAAGGGCCCTATACGAGATACGAAATGGGCCCCAGAACACCCATAAGAGAGCGACCCCGCCCGCCACGGCCGAATAATTAGGGCTCTTTGTTTAGATAGCAGCAATTTTATTTGGGAGAGAACTGGCACTTGGGACGACTCTGGCCATTCCAACCGACCGATATTAATAAGAAACGTGAACAGCAAACGTAACGAAATTCTTATACCTCCACTATATCACAAAATCCTATATCAGTTATAGCGGGTAGTTTAGGATCAGATTTCACAAAGTTATAAAAACAAAACATTTCCACAACTTCATAGAAAGGGGAGTTGACAGTCAAGGAGCTATCACATAAATAATGCAGCCACTGAAATTGGGATTTTGATTTGTTTTCTTCAAAACTTTTATTTGTTATGAATGGTGCAAAATAATACGACGCCTTTGTTGATATTCAGCGGTTATGATAATTATCCAAATCGAAAGTTTCGGCATTAATAAGTTGGCAAATTGAGCGTGAAATTTCGAATGTTATAAGGGTTCTTGTAGTAGGTACTCGCATGCATATTATAGCAAGTGATCGCGACTCGGCGGACTGTCAAGGCACAAAGTCTCCGTGGGGGCTGTGCAGCCTTTGTCTCGTCCCCGCAAAGTTGCCATAAATGTTAATATGGGATCTCACATTTGAATATCTATTTCTTCGCGAGGCCGGTTCGTTAACGTGGCCTTGAATTTTAAATTTTTATAGTCGAACAGGGAGCGCCACAGATGAGGTGCCGCGAGTTCCCTAAGACTATATCCAAGGAAACTTTTGTGTTTCTTTTACAAAATAGATTTAACACAATGTTATAAGCTACATGGAGTAAACATTGTAATGTATAAATTACTTCTTATAAATACTAGAATAATTTGTTAAAATTAATTTTAAAAATATGCAATTAATAATTTCGTTTTTTGTTTAAAAAATATTATTGTTATAATCGAGTATTTATTTTATTATTTGTATAAATGGACGTTTAAATTTCTTTAAAGCAGTTGAGGTTAGCACGACCTCGTTCTTTGTAAATAATTCAATGTATGAAGCTCAGAAAGAGAATGGCAGATTTCAGTGCGTATATTAATCGAAATAATATAAATATTAACCACTAAAAATAGTTAACCAAACATTACATCCTTCCTAGAATTCCTAGGAGAATGCTTACACGTTTAAATTACCTTGTACAGCCATGCCTCACGAAGAAAATTACAATATAGTGAATCTATAGGGAGCTATACTAATTTAGTAATGTAACTAAGTATGAGTAGCTAACGTGATCCTATCAACAATCTTGAGAAACAATAGTATTAGTTTTCTGGGGTATAAAAGATCGTTCTAAACAAGCTCTTCACCGTACACCGTAACAACAAAATGATTTAACTTTAACTAATATTGTGATTTCATTCACCTCCATTAGTTATTGACACGAACACTAATTAATTATCAAAACAGAGACATCTCGAATATTATCTATATTTGTCCTCGCGATATTTATTTGTGTACGTCAAAGCCGCCATTCGCATTGTCATTCCTACCCAAATAATTAATTATTATTATATACTAGCGGACCCGACAGACGTTGTCCTGTCTTAACTATGAATATTGATTTCGAATTGGTACAATTAACTAAAAAATTATTTATTTAAATTGAAAGTTTTGTATAAATAGGTTGTATATGTTTAATAGTAGAATAGTTTATTTAATATGTCTACATATTTTATAAAGGACGTACGGAATTTAATCACATTTATTTCTTTATTTTAGCTTTCGTGGCTGATTGGGTGGGATGCATGGGAAATATACCGGTAGGTTCGCTTTACTTGCCTTACGAGTTACATTTGCATTGGTGGTTAATTTTATAAACTATAGGTTCTTTAATATCTCATGACACATTAAGTATTACCGCATGATGCAAGCCATGACATTCAATTAGCTATTCTAAAATAGCTGAAAATCTTGTTACGGTACTCATGAAGCTCAGTGACGATTGGAAAGTTAACCGTGAACATTTTAATGCACTCCCACCACCCCGTCTGACCCTCAATTATTGAAAATGCATTTCCGTCCGCGCCCTGCTCCCGAAGCACCATACCACATCGCAAATGCACATTTTAAACTCCACTTGATTGCGGAATCATGTCACTATTCAATCTAGCAAAAGCCATTTTATATTAGATAAATGGCCATCCCGAAATACGCGTCATACGTTTTTGGGACCTAGGAATAAAAATATGGACGTTATGTTTCTACTTGATACCACTTCTTAGAGTAAGCAATAGTGGTAACGTGCAATTGTGGCGTAATCGTTATCGTTATCTAGGATGCGCCATTTCAAATAGCGGAATTCGGAATATATATGTTTTATATATACATATATCACTAAATAATTTAAACATCATCATAATTATCTTCTAATATATACCTATAACATTATATAAAGAAAAAAAAATATTTTCGTAACGAATAAACGCAAAAATTCAGGACTGATTTGAAAAGACTTTCAATATTAGAATGCTACATTATCCCTGAATTTACGAAAAATCGAGTAGTGCAAATCTGGAACAAAACCTGGCGGCTTGTAACCATACCTAAGTTAACTGATTATCTGCCTCATGATACATCACACATTACAAAAATATCATTTAACGAAATATGCACTTGTATAAAACCTAGCTATTCTATTTTAGATTCTGATTGTTGATCAAATTAAAAACTTACTAAATATAAAGGTGTGACTAGACCACTTCGGTCATCGCTAAGTGACGAACGCTGTACACAATTTCGGGCGTCCGTTTTAATTCTAACTTCCCGACCGCCTGCCGCTGCGCCCTTTTGCAGTTTTAGCAATTCAATTCTATTATTTGACTTTATATGATTTCTAGATCAAAGCAGCTCGATCCTCGCGATAGAATGATTTTAACTTAAATGAATTTCACAGAAAACTGTAAAAGGTTCAGATAAAAAAGGAAGGTAAAAAAGTCAGATAAAAAAGGAATAAAAAAATAATGTATTGCCGATTTCAAATAAAGATTGTATTAGAAATAAGCTTTCGTAAACTTTTTAAAAATCTTAAATAATGTTGTTGAAAGATGTTTAAACAGAAGTCTTAAGAAGAAATTTACAAATGTGAGGCTTAAATATCTAAGACATCACTTACGTATATATACGTATATACTATTATTAGTTATAAGCAAGTTTGTGTATATATCCGATCCTGAGTCGCAAATTCCAACAAGGACTTTTGACCTAAAACTAACCAGAAGTGAGTTCTACTATTATATACAATATACATCCCAAGTTTTGCCAATTAAATAATGTATCTGGTCGTTATAGTAAACGATTCCACTGGACATTGAGGTTAAGCTGTAAAATGAGCTGGTTTCACAACGGCGTGTTTCAAGTCATAGACACGGTTTAGTGTCGCCCAGAGAGAAACTACGATTCCTCTGAGCGCGAATATCTGTTCCTCAACTTTATGTTCATTTTATCTTTTCGTCAGTATTTGCGACCAGAGCTAAGTGTACACTATACAACTCTTTCAAATAAAAACACATAATTAAATGCGCTAAAATATGATAAAACTATTTTAAATTTATGTTTTTTGTTTAGGTACTTCTTACGATATAAGTTTATAAATATTCGAAGAGCTACTGTAATTTATTAATTATTAGCGTCAATGCACATTTATACAAAAAGGAATGATTGTATAGTATAGGAATATAGGTATTTTGCTTAAAAAATATATAGAATATTTTACACTTCTTAGCCATATAGAATTTCCTGTATTCCTATTTCGTTACGTTTTCGGACGTTATAACGCGAGCAGTTTACACGTTCTAACTCAACAAATTGTGATGAGGACTTGGAATTCCTTTCCGATGAAATTTTCACAGTTAAATAATTTCTTACAGGCTGTAGAGAACTTTTACTCTATTGGACTATTGGTTTATATATAGTTTGTATACTTAACTAAATATCTGTTGTTTTTAAGAAGATATTTGCTACTGTTTAGTTCCAAATGTGCGTTTTGTAGTGCTGGTAGCGTTTTCTATACAAAATATTAAAGTTACTGTTAAAACATGGAAACAAAACTTTTTAAACGGATATAAATACGAATTTTACTCATTGTCAAACTCTCTAAAGCACTCGAAACGTCTAGTTATGCAAATAATGTAAATAATTCAAGTTATGTTTACATTAACGTTATTCTATAATACAGTACAATGTGCAGTACTCGCGTTAATACTATATGTAATACGTTTTAGAAATACTATGTAACATAGGAGATATATCATAGCCATTTACTTATCCTCAACTCAATGTCCATAAAACAACTTCGAGCAATTAATATTTATGAAATGAAAACTCACCAGATTCGAAACTGTCTCGGCTTTCTGATTTGATATCTTCATCTGAAACACAAATATTATTTTAGAAATGGTAGCCTATTAAATTATTAATTATTGGAGGATTTAAAGGTGAATCGTATTGATTCTAATCGCAGATTGTAGATGTCACTATTAGCTCATTTTTTAATTTAAAAATTAGGTTAGACTTAAATGACTAATTATTAGTCTTAAGATAGATCGTAATGTTCCATGATGTCTTAGTAAAAAAAAGAAAAAAAACTATTAGTTCATACACAACTTCCTTATTAACGTAAAGAATTAAGAAGTAGTGGACTTAATGTGGTGTGGTGTGGTACCTTGTTTTCACTTATCACATTTCATATTTATTCTGGGACACGAAGCGAACAGGCACTTCGAAGGCGTATTTTACGCTTTCGAAGTGAAGGCGCTTTAAAATTATGAATTCACTAATAATTTATGCGATCTATTTCATTCTAGTACACATTGTGCGCACACCCAAAAATTCACTTAGAATTTCAGTAAGTCTAGAATCGCAAGCAATCGTTTTTTTTATGTATAATAATTAATATTTTAATATTCTATTTCATAACATCAACGTCGTAAGCCTGTATTTATTATGTGCAGCTACCCTCTGTCTCATTCAGTAAGTTTTTCACGTTTTAATAAGTTATATGAGTTACTTTTATTATTTTTATTGTATATTTTATGATTTTTTAATTATGTTGTAAATTGTAATCTAATGGTGCAGATAAGTTTTGCACTCCTGTAATTTTTCACATTTTAGTACAATTATTTCTACTTTCGGGTTACCTGACACAGATGGCTGTAGAATATTATATGTTCAAATTCTACTGTTCCTTGTTATCTTCCGTTTTTTGGTAAATGAAACCATTTACCTCTGTACAGCTACGTAATAGTTAGCAGCGAAGGGATAAAGTCATAACGTGTTTTTAGACTACAACATTTTTATAGTAAAACCTATTTAAGTGGTGACAAAAATGCAATTTGACATACGACAAAGAGTACTCACACCATGTCAAAATTTTAAGCTCAGTGGGGTCTGCTCTAATCCAATTGAGGGCTTTTCACTATGCCTGTCAATGTTCCCTTTAAAATTCGAATAGCCAATCCTATTTCAAGTTTCACCTAGTAATATACAATCCCATTGTAGTAAAGATTTTCTCCGAGTATGATGTTATAAAAATAGAACAAGATTACTTTATGAAATACAAAAACCGTTCCATTTCACAATAAAGGTGTACTTTACTTGTTCCATTTGTAATCGACTTCAAAAATATGAAAGATTGGTAGATTTTTTGGCTAGTTACATTTTTATCGGTCAACAATACCTACGCACTAATAGGGGATGTGCATTAAATACTGATAATGAAATACATTATCGATGCATTCTCCTTAGAAAGAAACAAAAATACTGACAGCCATAGCCCAGACATTAGATGTTATAAGAGGAATCAATTCTCATTTGTTTGTAAAGTTAAAGTCCGTTTCTTGCGTCTTGTCGGAACGTGTATTTAAAATTTCGCGCGTTTATATTTTATCCACCTTGAAAATTTTTACCATGGAGCTGGCTTCAGAGCAACATTAGAGGTGCTCATGCCATGCTCCTCCATATTCTACAGTTGCGTGTTGGTGTGTTGAGTTCAAGCGAGGAAGAACTTCCGACGCATGGGACGTCCTACATCAATAGTGACTGATGATTAAAAAAGATCTTGACCGGTTTTGGCTCGATTTATAACTATAGACGAAACAATAATTTAGCATTATGGCCCGGAAACGAAAAAGATTGATGGAACATTTATATTCTCCAGATGATTTCTACCTATTTACGCGGTTAAAGGTACATCTCAGGGGCCATAAATCTAAGATGATGATGCGGTTGTCGCCGCGGTACACGATTTTTTAAGAAATCAGGAATAATCAATAATTTTAATAATAATAATGTATACCGCAAACCAATGAGAAAATTGTAAATAAAGAGTATTAAAATATTATTATGTTCAGGTGCACTGCAATATAGGATATTAAATAGATCCCAGTAGAGTGGGCGCGGCCGGTTTGAGGCTCTCTGGCTCCCGCTAGATTTCCCAGGGGAGGCCGTTAATTTTCTGCCGCCTTGAGCATACTGCCCACAGGGGAATCTACCTTTCGCGTAGCCATTCAGTCTGAAGGTGTTATTCTGACAGGCAGATTACCTTTCAGAACGGACCGGAGAACGGAACTCAAAGTATTTCATATTTTGTACCGGAAATAATATACCGGTTTTATTTATTAATTAAAATAATACAAATATTTTATATTCATACTTTTATTACAATAACAGAATGATAGCATTGCATGTTGTAATGTTATTAAATGTTTATTCATGCTTTTGTTTCTACGTTTTGGACCTAAACATAGAAATCGATTGCATCAAATTTCTCTACCACGTGTATCAAACACAATTCAAACACTTTACAAATATAATCAAAAGTTGTACTTTTACGTAGTATCAAAACAATATTAACATTTATATGAGATTATGTAGAGGATATCCACGTAGAAACGTCAAATATTTGATTTTAAGTTAATTTGTTTTATTAAATTAGAAGTTCGCTTGTGACACAGGTGAGTAATATAGTTGATACTATAATTTATTCAATTTTTTGTATACTGTTACTATAAAGTATGTATAATAAACATTTTAAACTATACACTGCATGTTTTATATTAATAAATATACTCGATGATTGTCCGTTAACGTAGCGTATAATTAAGCGTGCAAGTACTCTGGGGTCGTGCGCAGAGAGAATTCTCTGTCTTCAGCCAATAATACTTGTCCATGCGGTGTAATAAAACTTCACAAGAAAACTGACATATCATAGACCCAATAGTCGACGATGTATGTTAGCCACAGACTGATTACATGCCTATAAAGAATAGAATTTTGAGACGAAGACCCAATGAAGGGTAACGCTACGTATGTATGAATACTACTGAATTTTAACAATTAACGCCATTATTTATATTACAAGGCATCTTTGTAGTCTTTAAACGCATATTTCCGTAAATAACCCGCCTAAATATTAATTAATAGATAACAAAGTGGAATGTTTCCCTAGTCTAATGTCCAGGGAGGCTCAGCAATCAGCTGGGATTCCCCTGCGGCTGTATTAATCACAAGTCGTGGTCTACATAGGACACGTAATAGTGTACCGACTAAAAACCAAAACAATTATAAAAGAACCGAAATATAATTAAGAAGAGATGATATTATAAAAAAATACATATTGAATTGATAACCTCTTTAGGTGAGTTAAAAAGAGTAATTACTTTCATTTTAATAACTTAATTAACTCAGATAAGTTATATCTGTATAAAGTTTATTTAACATCATGACATACTATTATACTTCCCTCAGTCACGTTTAAGATAAATAGTTCGCGTTTAAGTTCAAAAAGTCCACCATTATAAACTTATTTTACATCGTCTGTCTTTATTATAGATGCCACTGGATGTTAGAAAAAAATATGGGATTTTGACTAGGCGTTTTCATACTATATATATATATATATACTGTAATACAATACAGCTTATGACTATGGCTCGATAAATATCAAGGCGAATGAAATATATTTTTTTGTTTATAACTAATACACCTTCATTTAACTCATGTATCATAAAAGAGCAGTTAAATAATCTGTGGCAACGCTACGTTAACTAGGTTCGTACTAGACAATATCATTAAGTGAAAATGTCTTGGGAGTAGGTTCCATTCTCCACAAGAAACTACCTAGCTACAGATAGAACTACAGACTTGCGAGTGTGTGCGGCTATTCCCCTGACACGGAAGAAGTGTGCCCGTCCCGTCACCTGGGATCTGGGGTGGGATACACGAAGCCATTAAGCAGACAATTGACTTTTTGCCTAAAGTTAACCACTTTTAGTAATTAAGCATTGGAACAATGATGGCATCAGGTCGCGGGTCATCCCTGGCGGGTGCTGATAATATCTAAATGCCTAATGGTGGGCCTGTGACGAATGTATTGGGTCCACCCCCCGCGCGCCGCCCGCTCGCCTCTCCACTATGTGATAATTCCAAACGCTGCGGCCGCGCCACCTGGGATCTCCCAGGGCCGAACTGCCGTTGTGTAACACAAAATAACAAAAAAGATATTAATAAAACGAGTTCCACTTTTCTTAATTTTTCATGCAGCAGTTGTTCATGGTTAATAGCTCGCATACATTTTATACCAACACTGGCTCCCCTAACACAGCGCACTATCTAAATATAAATTTAATCTTTTTGTAACATAAACTATAGAGATATAATTTCAGCTATAAAATGTTGTTAATTTTGGGACACTCTCAATGCCAGAGGGCTCGCGAGTGCGTTGTCGGCCTTTTAAGAATTGGTACGCTCTAAGTCGAATTGGTTCGGAAATACTTCAGTGGGCAGCTGGTTCCACATAGTGGTGGTGCGCTGCAAAAACTGCCTTGAATTACGCTCAGTTGTGGAACGGCGGACGTCGAGGTGATACGGGTGGAATTTCGTATTCTGCCTCGACGTCCGATGATGAAACTCAGCTGCAGGTATTAATCCGAACAACTCCTCTGAAAACTCTCCATGGGTTTAGCTATAAAAAATATTACTTTAATGCAATATAATAGAGTCCATACTCCATATCCATATTATGGGGATTACAATATAATTGTTATGAAACATATCTCTATTGTTGACAAATTTGAGTCAAGTTTGCGAAGAATTTAGGATTGTGGAGTTAGCAGGCATGTTGTGCGGTGTTGCCGGCACGGTTTAGCACCGGACGGAATTCTGAAACACCCGTCCCAATACCGATCGGCATTTAATTAGCCACGTTCCTACTGAGGCGTCCGTCGCCCGACCGAAATTATTCGGATTGCTCATCTTAGTTAACATCTAAATGCCATTGCATTTTGACTTAGGTAAACAACGTTTTTGGCTTTCTGAAGTAAAATCCAGTTGTCTTATACGCCCGAAATATTTTCATAGTTTCCTATTACTCTTCTGCATGAACTTAAAAAACGTTTATTAAAACATTTTATCAAACACAAATAAAATTTATTTTTGTGTTCAGTCTGCGAACTTCTTATAGTAGAATTTTTAGTATTGGTACTTTTTTACAACACGATCGGCAAGGAACCGAGTGCGGTCCCGGCATCAGGATCCCTGGGGAACAAGCCCACGCGCCCAACTTCGGGCTCAGCGGCGCCGGCTGCCCCCTCCTCCCCGCACACGCCTCCCATCACCCCCGCAGAGAATACATTTGCGCACCGCTCGTGTTGGCCTAACAACAGTACTGCGACAACGTAAATCCTTCACTAGTAAAAATTACCCATTTTCCGATATATAAAAATAAATGTACGAGTTATGAAACAAAGGACATTTTCAAACATATCTCCGTCATCACAATAGACAAGAATGAACAATATGTACTTCTGAGGGTGCTGAATCGGAGTTCGTTTGTTTAAAGTGTGTTCTTCGTAAATATCCGATTGTTAGGTGCCTATAAAATACACAGTTCGGACGTTTCGCAAACATGGAAGGCACTATACCTTGGCATAAAAACGCCGTAATGAAGAACGTTTGTAATAAAGTGCCTCGAGGGCTGTTCAAAAGTTTCAACTCGACGAAGATAAGTACGCGGAGGTCTATGAAGGACCTTTGCGGCCAATTTATTTATAATCTCGGGTCCATCGACTATGAATTAGCATGTAAATATTTGAAGTCCAAGGAGTTGTGGAGATTTATCACAAATGGTGTCGAGATAAGCGAGGACAGAGTCGTAAAGCACCGGGCGGGCGGCGAGGCAGTACACCCTTTGACGAAGTTGTAAAAAGAGCGTTAAACCGCAGTAAAAACGCATAGCGACGCTCTAAGGAGAGCACGGAAAAACTGCTCTTTATTTTAGTAGCCTTATGAATTTCAACGAACTTGTGGATAAAATGACGCACTTTTGGTCTCTAAGAGGGTTACTTAAAGGAGATATATAATCACCTTGGCCTCGGGCGTAATATTATTCTTAATTCATTCTTGCCGACAATATTTTAAGAATATAAACAGTAACTGTTCTAATTACCTGCTACTTCTAAATCCATTGCTTCGGAAGATTTATTTGGACAATCATCTTCTATATCTGTAACAACATATAGAACATGAAAAATATAATTATTTAATTCAATACAAAATTGCAGCTGAGTTTCTGTAAGATACAATAAATTATTTTATTATGTACTACGAGTATATCTCTCACAGCATATCCAAATAATTTGATTTATCAATTTATGTATTGTCTATACGAAACCTACACGACACAGTGCACTATTAATTAATTGAAATCATATACAGAAATATTCTGTGGCTTTTATTTAGGAGTTATTCAATTTAAAAAAGGAACAAATGTCTAGAGACGGAATAGACCTGTATGATAGACATAAGTCATGATAGACATTCGCTCGTCGATACTCTAATCTGACGATAAATGACCTCTGGTGACCGTGACTGAAGTGCGCCTGTAACTGACAGTTGACTAAGTGCTGGGTGCAGACGTTGCCGCAACAGCGACTAAATCAATCTCCATTGAATTATAACACTAGCTGTTTAAGTTATTTAAGCAATTGGGGGAAACCTGATACCCTTTAATCAGCAAGATTTTTAATGTGCGATCATAAACTAGTTATTTTTTATAACTTATCATTGATGTCACAATAAAAGTGCACAAAAATGTATAAAAGTTTATTTACTTTGCTTATAAGTAATAAGTTCTTTTTATTTATAATTTTTTGGAGATTTTATAGAACTTTATTTTTTTAATGAATAACTTTTGTATTTTTAATGTAAGGAGTTATAAGTTCATACTGTTGGTGGATATAGCAATTATAGCTAGGAAAATAGCAAGCCGCTAAACTAATTGACCACTGCAGTACATTCTCAAAATAATAGAGCGGGAATCTGTCAGTACATTACAGCCATGGATCATAGACTGCAGAGACTACTAGAAGTGCTTCTGATAGAACTATGTACGTATATGTATATAGAGAACTCAATATGCGGCTTTGCACACAATATATTGTTAAGCTATAAATAAGCTTGTTTAGTTTTCAGCTACAGAATACTGCCCTTACATAAAATAATAAGTCTTCGTTGTTTTTTTTTATTTACAATATTGCTATAATTTTAGTACCAAATTTTAACATTATTTTTATTAGTAGCGTTATTTATAGCATTATGTTAAACCGGCCTTATTGTGTGTATTGACAATCTATCTTCTACTAGTGGATAAAACACTAACAGCATGGAATTAAAAAATTGGAGCTAGACAAGTCTTAAACATTATCTAAGTATTTCTAGCATATTTGTTTTCCATGTTCGCACCCATTGCAGTTGAGCGAGACTCGTATGTCATCCCTTATCCGTGGCCGTACGTCACTGTCAACTGTCAACCACTCCTTTATGCCTCTATTCAAATTATGGATTTATGCAAATTTCTAATCTATTCTAATAAAAAAATATAATGACTCGCGTTGATAGATATAATTGAAAGGGCCGATATTCAATCTATTGCCATCTAATGCGGGCATCATTAGAGACGGGGTGTTTACCATAATACATATTATCACAACATAAACAATAATCTTTTATAATAAAATCAGTATTCTTTACATATTCTATTGGATAGATCTTTTAAAAGATCGAGTAGATGACTTTTTTGCTTGAACTTTTTGCTCAACTCAACCTGCTATTTCCCCACAATTTAAATAAGCAATTATTTATTGAGTGCACTGAACACTGCTGCTGACTGCACTGCACTAATCCCTGAGGTCGTAGGTTCGAATCCCGACTCTACACTTGGATTTTCTGACTATGTGCGCCTATGTGTGCCACTCGCTCGTACGGTGAGGTATGTATGAAGGAAACCGGTATGTCTTAGAACCGAAAAGGCGACGGCGTGTGTAGCACAAAAGACTGATCACCAATTTGCCTATTAGAAAAAACAAATGATCACGAAACAGATATCTTAGGCCCAGACAAAAGGTAAAGCTTCTGGTTTTTTTATATAAATGAAATCTTGACAAAACTGAGACAGAAATAAAAATACACACCATCAAATATTTCTTCATCGTGGTCTGAGTTGGCTGCCACCTCACTGTCATTGGATACTTCTTGCTCGCCGCTACCACAGGCTTTTGCTTTTGTTCTTTCTTCGACATCATTATCAACACCGTCCAATGTTCCTCCTGGCCAGTCGTCTTCATCAGCTGAGAATTAAGGTAAGTAAGTTAATGTTTAACCCACCTTAGAAACATACTAGCAGTAAAAAAGGTTTTACTAGTTAATAAAATATTACATGTCAGCTTATTAAGGCTAATTCAACGGCGCTGAATTGCTCCCATAACCCTTGGTTTAAAGCGAAACAAATGAAAGATAATTTTATTTTTGCTCAAGTCATAAGGTTTATTTAAGCGAGGGTTTTCCAGAAATTTGAGCATTGCATTGAACAATAACAGGAATGGCTCGGGACTGCGGGAGCAAATCCCTTTAATGTTTCTAACATCGTTACACTTACACGTTTTCGATTTCAGTTATTGTGAAAACCGTCAATAATTTCAGTTATGATGCTAAAACTCAGGTATTTAGAAGATTCTATCGCAAAGGATGTTGCAAATACCACTGAGCGTTTCTTTGACATTTAGAATATATTTAAAAAAATATATGATTTCATAAATTACACTTACAAAAAGAAATATTCACAGCAATATTATTACCATATGTACCATGATATCATTTTCTCTCAAATATGAAAAAAAACATTTACTTTGCTATGGCTACGGAATTTTCTATATATCTAACCCCAAGCCTTAATCGACCTATCGAGGCCAACGTATGAGCTTTAAGCCGTATTGTTAAGCGCAAACGGTCATACTTCTACATCTACTTTGATTTGACTTACAATATTAAAGACATACAGACAGACAGAATTATGCACAAAACTTTACGGATCGCGTGATTATTTTTCCTTAAATAAGTGTAATATTCAACGGAGTTATGAGTTTTTTTAATATATTTAATTTGCCCCTCTCATTTGCTGCTTGCGTACATTTGAATATAATGTTATATACAATTTTAAAATTTACCGCGTACTGTTATTTATTTACTTAACAAAATAACTTTAGAACTAAGGTACTAAATAATAAATACAGCTGAAATGTATAATTTTAGATTATTTGTGATCAAAAAACGTACCATAAATGACTACGTATATAAAGCCTCCACGCTACTTCCGCCAATACAAACAAATAGGTGTAATATAGCGTATAGGACCCTCGAGTTATAAACATACTAGCACCAACCGAAATATGCCACAAGGGATGAATTGCACCAAAACATCAGCAACGCTATTGCCAATTCAATTTTGACCAATTGGTGGAAATATGTATTGTAAAATCTATAATAAAATATTGTTGTAAAAATAATTTATAATTGCAATCAAATTCACGTAATTATTTTGAGGGACATATTAATTATAAGTTAAGTTTTAGGTTATATGTGGTTTTATTTTTCAGGAACGAAATTTAACGCGGACTGTGACTCCCATATGTCTAAATACTAAATAGTTAAATACACGTTTACGTTTATATTTGTATTTAGAAACGCTTAAAGTCAATTTAGAAAGGGCCTAATTTAAGTTTAGTTTCTGTAAAGTAATCGGCGAAAATAAGCTACAAATCTAGCGCCTCCAAACGAAAACGATCATCATGTCATTAAAAATACAGATAATGATGAAGGATTTAATGTTTAACAAAATATAAAAAAAATATCTTAGTAAAAAATCTTCGCAAAACCAATAAATATAAACTAAAAATTCGCACGTCTATTTTATTGGTTTATAAAAAAATAGTTTTTACATCTTTTATACTTCAAAATATTTTCTCTTTACAGTTCTATAATCTTTAACTGATGGTTCTTGCAGTTTCAAGTGATACTAATATGTTTAATACGTTTCTCCAAGGAAGACTATTACACTTTTATCTGGCTTAATCATACCAAGAACAATAGAAGTCAGACTTCGAGGAGTTTGACAAGAAGAATATTTCTGAATAAGATTATGGCAATATGGCATTGCGGCCACCAACTCAGTTTAGCCCTGGCTACGACCTTCTTACAATGACGTCTCTGAATCTCAGCCTTATTGTCTTAACTATGAACTATTTCCAGAACTGAATTTCACTACTTTGTCGGAAATTCGTACAAAAAATATACAAAAATCAATACGTTCTCCCAGTTTCTTTTTCCATGTAGGTATAACATACTCGTAATTGTTAGCTACAAAAACAAAAAACCAAATCATAACTGTTCGTCTAGATTTACGACATTAATGTTTACTAGCTTCTACTCAGACTACATAAGTTAGTACTAAAACAGTTTAGAAACGACCTATTCCACAGGCACCCGTTTAGATGTATGTAATACTAATAACTATGATTAAGTATCCACAGTGAAGGAACACAAAGGAATAATAACGCGCCAGCCCAGCTCATTTCCTTTAATACCTTGGAAACTGTAATTTTAATGTTGTCGAGCATCCTTGGGGGGCCTTGAATTATCTTGGATCACTTAAAACTGTTATGTGACCACTCCGGTTAGTGGTAATTTGACTAGTTCTGGAAATCTGTATTCAATGGAAAATGCAACCGCCTTATATTTATATTCTTCGTACATGAGATGACGTAGGTACTGCATGATATTGAATGAGGTTGTGACGACGGATTTATAAAAAAAACAGTGGCGCTAAAAACTTTAAGGTCTGGGTTTCTCAGATTGCTGTATTAGTATCATTATTATTTATTTTTCTTAATAGCCAAGTAGGTGATCGATGTTCTCATGGACGGCAAGTCCATTGGTGCCCCGCCGGGGAACAAACCTACGGCATTAGTGATGAAAACCAGAAGGCTAACACTGCTCTGAAGAGGACGATTTCCCGAATGGTTAATCCCCTCACACGGTGTGCAAAGAGCGGTCAAATTGGAGTTGATGAACACCTTGTTTTAACAAAAATTATTATTAAACGAATATACCCTTTGGTTCGCTTTAAATTATACACACAAAAAGAAAATTGTGAGTCGCATAGTGAAAATAAAGAATACCTAATCGACAGGAACTAATGCACTACTTATATTGGAACATTCAATATAAACACAAAACTTTTTCGAACACGCATAAACACTTACCATCCAAAATAACAGTTGCAAGTGTGTTAATTTATAAAACAAAATCTAGGTGCAATGAAAAAAATTGGAACCATAATAAGCGTAGCTAATAAACGAGCCAGTCTAACAAAATAAGTCATTCAGGAAAATCATGGCAATCGGTTTTTCAACAAAATCAATAAAATAACACCTATGTCGTACATGATTATTGCGCTAAAATTTCTAGACTAAATGCCCTACGAAATTGCCTATTATATAAGTACAAAATATCTACTGCAGTAGAAACACTGTAGGGTCATAGAATACGTCTTTGACATAACAGTGTCCTTGTCAGAGACTAGAACGTAACAGCACGCAGCAATTCTCTGGTCGGTCGTATCGATAAGGCCTATTAAATAGAATACATACAATGTGGGTAAGATTCACATTCGGGACTAATGACTTAGCTCCTGCAAACAATATTTTTTACATGTTGAGCCTTCTGTAACGTCCAACCGAAACATTCAGCTGACCAACTGTACCACGTTTTGACGGGTCATTTAGAAAATCCTAATAAAGATAAATTGGCGTTAAGATATTAAAAGATAAATTTTGTTAACCTGAATTTAAAGGTTCTTTCAAAAGAGTAGTTCTCAATTAAAAATGGAATATGAAGGTTGTTTTGCCGGGATTCAGGGATGGGGTGTAGGGAGTGGGGTCTCCTGGGACCCGGCGGGCCATGTCCCCAAGGACGGGGCGCGGGCGGGCGGCAACTTCGCATCCACTGGGACCCCACCACGCTGGGGGAGATCGTGATATTTTTAAACAATATCTCTCTTACACTCCTTAATCCAGCTTTTATATATTTTAATATTGTTTTCGGCGACTTGGAGTACGTGTAATGACGTGGTATATTAAATTTCCATCTTTACTATACAAGATTCAACCATTTACTTTAAAGTGGTTTTAGCGTTATGGCGAATATCTAATGTAAACCTTGTTACCATATTGCACAACTAGTGGATTTCGATTTAGATCATAAAAATCATAAAAATCTTGAAGGCACTATTTAAATATGAAACACTCGATATAATGTACGTAATAAGTGTATATCATTGTCTGATCTATGACCAGTATTTACTACATCGTAATTTATGTACAAAAAGTGGTGTAACAATAGATGAAGGCATCTCCCTATTTAATGTAAGTTAGTGTAGTTTAATGTACCAAAAAGTCACAATATGATACACACTTTTTAAATTCATAAAATTTAATATAATCCTACGATCCAGTCATTCTATGCGTCATGTTAGTTATTATATTATCTAAACTTAAACCTACGACGTAGCACTTACGATCTTGGTATTAAATCCAGCTATTACCATGTTTTAATACCTATTTCGGTTACTTTTCAGCTTTATTGCGATGGAAACGAGGTCAGAAACAAGGTAAATAATAAATCATAAGAAAGGTGTAAAAAAATAGGCCACGAAATGTTACCGCGATTTAATACAAATTACTTATGTAATTACTTATTAGATTTTTAATTAATTTAAAAGCGAATACACAATGAGGTTTTATACGTATTTGTAAATATGTCAGACCTCACGGTAGCGGTACCTTTATGGATTTTTTGCGTGAAAACACGTGAGTGATTTATTGTGCTCGCTTGGGAATGCAAAAAGAATACTTGACTGGTTTTACAGATTGCATTAATATATTTTATTTCATTTTTTCTTTGAAAAATTAGTCCACAGAAATCAAAATCCCCCATTAATTTAAAAACAGAGAACGAGGCAAGTGAAGAGTATAGATCGAATTTTTTTTTCAAATAAAACAAATTACCACACGAAAACACCAAGTCGCTGAGACAGTGTGTGAGATTTCAAATTTCATTTTCTTTTGTGTGTGTTGGTACATCTCTTTGTTACGTTTACATGATGTTTAGTAGAAAAATAAATGCAACTTGAAAATCATATATAAAGGTATTTAGCAATATTTTTTTTCATAATTGAAAATTAAATGATTAGTGCATAGTAATAGGCTAGGTCGTAATCTACATAAAACTGTTATGATATGGCCTCACAGTATTTCCCAAAGGCGGGAGGTGCGCGCCACCCAAGGGAAATTTCGCGGGAGTCCTCAGCGGAGCCTGAACAAGTTTTATGGACGCGCAACCCACCCCACAACCTTATCGTTCAAGTCTTGCAAAAATCTAGTTTAATTATTAATGAAAATTCCCATCTTTCCCAAAGCACATTGGCATCGTATTTCGCGACTTTTTTAACAAATTCAAATATGTATATCGGGAAAAATAAATTATTGCCAGTGCCTATAACACATCTGCAATTTACTGTTTACGACTATAAACAACGAGGTCTTTGGCAATTAAAACTTTTTACTAGTATTTTTATCTTTGTTTTCCAAAAACAAAATTCTACTATTTTTAAGAAGATTTGTGAGCCTCGTGTACAAAGTATAAATAGATTTAGGAATACATTTTGCCATTGTTCTCGTTATTAACAATTCAAGACGGGCCAATTTGTTTTTATAGTCAGCCGGGGACAGCGAAGGATTAACGTTTTCAGTGAATGTAAAATTTTAATTCGATTACATGAGGGATCCTTACTGAAATTGACATGTTATTATACCCATGTGACTTACCTAGATTCAATACAATAAAATCTAAGGTAGTTAAATTTTACCGAATTTCTTCTATACTGATTGATACACCTAATGCTTTCTGCGGAGTCGCGGAAGCAGTCTAACTAACAAGGAAAAAAGGTAATTAGGTAATGTTAAATGAAATAAACGCGCTGAAGAAGATTACCCCTCACTACAACCTACTGACGAATCCTTACTTCGCGTCACATGTAGATATAGTATATATATACAGGTTATAATTGAGGCTAAAAAGTACGTTGATAAATAAGAAAGTCAGCGTATAATTAACATATAACAGTATACAATAATATAGAATCTTAATATGTATATTAGTTAAGTATAGACGAGTGACCGAGAGGTATTGCATTAGGTATCCCTAGAGCCAACAGTAGTCGCAGCATCCCGCGCCACCCGCGGGACACATTACGAAAGTACTAGACTCTACTAGATCAATACCTTAAGTTAACAACATTATATCGTTCAAACACATACATTGTTGTTTCTTTTATAAATTATAGTTTATTATAACCATAGTGACATGGTAGATAAATGGCATAAATTCATTATTATAATAGATACGATTGTCAATTGGTGATTTTTTGTGCATTCAAATTTAAAATTTAAATTAAAAAAGGATATACAGTGCTTGAATTGCTTATACATACATTTTTTTGGATAGCTCGCATCAAACAGATCAATTGTTAATATACATACATATACATTGCAAACCTGGTGCAAAAAACGCGATAGCACGAAAATGTTTATGGGCTAAAATATTATCAACAATTTATATACATTTTTAGTTAATTATCAACGTCATGAATGTTGTAGTAAGTGCACGCTTGGACAAAATTAAACGAACTTCCGATGTGTGTGTGCCAAACCGCGACGCACGCCAGTCTCGTCGCTGATAAAACGTTGATATTAGGGCGCTACAGCCGCAGCACAGCCTGTCCATCACCCGCCACTTTAGACCTTCCGGTGACATGCTCGTTAATTTTTAGCCAGTTGCCGTTGGTAAACGCTGCAGCCTAAATGACAATGACGTATTTCAACACTTCTTTGCACTGCGCCGTTTAATTACCTTTGCAGTATAACGCACGTTACATGCGTTAGAACTAAGGAATAGGTATTACTATGAAATTATAAAAAGCAAGTACGGCAGTACTTAATTATATATTAATTGATTTCGTTTATAAACTGTATTTATGCACGAGCTTATTTTAATTTTCTAATATTATTGTTTTATAGCGTAGAACTAACGGGCGCACAAAGTTATATTATAATAAAAAAGGGCCGATGATTTAATTGGTGGCAGTAATTTGATACTCACGTTTAAGAGACCTCGGTTTTGCCTGCTTTCGCCTGGACATCTCAATATTATGTTTATTTCCTTTTAAATCACTAAAGTTGGTTCTCTGCAATGTTCCCACATCTAAACCTCACTTTAGTGCATTTACAATCATTTAAAAACCGTTACACAACTTTAGAAACATATGAAAGTTTTTGGAATAAGTACGCATGCTTTTCTCGTGAAAATTTCACTAGAAAACACAGCTTTCACCCCGCCAACTCTGAGCTTACTGGCGCCCAACAAGTGGCAATAACAATATTATTTCCTGCCGCGCAAACTCACATAAGTCGGAGATATCCGTATGTTTCTTGCACCCATTGCGTGAGTAAGGGGCAAGGGTGTATTTAAGGGCATTGTTGTAATAAACATTCGAAATGTAGTTAGTGTAATTAAACTTTATACTACTTCAAACATTCAAAAACCATAATATTTTTATTTTGAAAATATAACCTTTCAAGAGTTGAGAATAGAAATTTTAGATTATATTATGTAATTAATTATATAATCTAATTCAAGGGAAAAGTATTTTTTATGTACCTGCTAAGTTGCTAACATATTCATTCATTCATTCATTAGCTAAGGTAAGGCGAGTGTTTTAAATTTTAATGTAGGTATTAGGTAATGATTAATAATTTAAGTTGGAATCTTAACCTGTACTACAAAATAAATAAATTAAACACTCAAATAAATTGAAAGATTTTTTGGCGTATTGCAATACTTATAGGTATATAGGTTATATATATATATTTAGGTTGAGCAAAAAAAGCAGCAGGTTGCTGGAACTATGTACCAGGCTCCAATTTATTTTCCAATTAATAATGATTTACATGCAGAAGTGAGTGTAGGTATTTGGTATTTAAGGTACGTCGTGTAAATAATTTTATTATGTATCATAATACTCATGATAAAACCTTTATTAATTAATCCTTATTCTATTATTTCACTTAATCGCTTGTTATTAAGAACTATATAAGGTTACTAGAGTCTGGCTAATGAAAGTTGATACTGAAAAAGCGCGGCAAATTTAAAATATATCAGCATGGCAGCCCTAAAGTAAAAAGGAAAGTTGGAAGATCTCACTTTGATACTTTGACATTCATCATGAGTTTAAATATTTGTAAATCTATGTGAGTATGTATCAAAGTAAACAACACCATATATTTTATACTTTTTTTAAATCACTATAATCAAAATCTGAATCTAAAAATTCAACATTGTTTTACTTCAGCAGTTCGTGCATTATCCTCAAGACTATCTGTAAAAGAACAATTACATTATCTAAAGTAACTAAAACTAATATGTACTTATTTAACATAAAAAAATATTTCGACCGTACTAACTTTAAGTGTTATCATATTAAAAGTTTGCAAAAAAATCCAGTATCTACTTTCGTTAGCCAGACTCTACTTACTAGTCATATTATTATTTCTATTGTTGTTATTATTAGGTAAAAAAAAGCATTGAATCAAATGCATGTGCTATTGAAAAATATAGTTTAAAGGTATAGAATTATATTGTACCATAACGAATAGCTTAGAAATAATAATATGACTAATTGCAAGCGATTTAATTTTAGTGAAATAAGTGGGTTTGATTCGAGAAGAAATATAACTTTCGATCCTAAAGACATACATAATTAATAACCAATTTTACAAAAACATAACTATTCCGAAACCCCTCTATAAACTACAAGCCATTATAAAATAACTTTTATGGCTTTAATTTTGAAAATATGTAGTAGCTTTCCAAGATTGAAGAGAATCACGAAATTCTGAATACTTTAATAGACAGGGCCTCAGTCTCGAGCTCGACGCGAACAAAATGATATATTTATTGGCTTATAAAGTTTTTTATATCCGACATTTTAAGGCGATTATCATTATCGTTGAATATATATTATAGTCTGTGCGATGAATACCAGCTGATTATTGTCATAATAGAACGCTGTCCGGCTGTCACAACATTAAAAAATTTATTGACGTTCGGAGTTCGGACTTTTTGTTCAGTCCTATGACTTCACAATCATCATCGTTTCGGTGTTAAATTTGAATTCGAAAATTATATAGTGTCATGCAGTTTAGATGTAAATATAAATTTTGTGGGATTTGACAACAAAACACGCATAAGGTTGTATAATAAGATGTTTAAGGCAAATTTGAGTTTTCCGTAAAAAGTTAAAATGGAATTACCATACGAGGTGAGTACCTACTTGTGTTTCCTTCCGTATTGCAAAGTGGTTTTTCTTTGTTTGCCTATACTATTTTCACGTGATCTTTTACCACCTTGATACCTACTATCGATTGACATATAATCGAGTTCGTCCGGTTTGAGATAAAAAATTATCTATTTTTTTCATTTGTTGTTCTAAAATTACATTGCAATTAGAACTCAACGTCTAAAACGCAATGGACAATTTTAATGTTTTTTTATTCTATATTAATTGTATTTTAATAATTATAATTTTTGTTTTTTCAACAGGTACTAGTGTACATATTTAAGTATTTACCAAAATCGGACCGAAAATCTGCAAGTGAAACATGTCGCTCTTGGTACTTAGCGGCTAACGATTATAGTTTCCTAAAAAATAAAACTGTTATACTATACAAAGCAGATTTAAATGATGAAATTTCTCCACTACAAATCTTTGAAGACTCTGATATTCTTTATGACAACTTTTTATTTTGTGAGGTTGAATTGTCCAATAAATTAAAAAACTTTTGGGATAGAAATGGTGTGAACATAAGATGCCTAACACTACAAAACTGTGATATAAGAGAAAAAGTTTTTGTTAATATTTTACAGAAATGTACAAACTTAGAGATTCTAAATATTGAAAACTGTAAAGACTTGTTTATGTCAGGATGCCTTTTAGAAGGAAAAACTGAAGGACTACTCTCAACTAGTCTAAAGAAATTGAAATGTTTAAGTTTGTCAGGAAACCAATACCTTACAGATGCCTTATTCAGCCGGTTTGTTGAGACAGCTCCTGAATTAGAAGAACTAAATTTATCAGGATGCTCACTGCAGTTTCATTTGGGTCTTGTTAAAAGATTCTATCCTCCGGGATCTAATATATATGATAATCCATCCGAGAGTGTCTTAACATTTTACTTTGTACATCAGTTTTTAACAGCAAGAGCTAAGAATATGAAAAGACTATTGTTTTCTAAGACATTAATTGATGGTGTAGCCCTTAAATCACTAGCAGAAACAGAACACCTAAAACTGCAATATCTTCAAGTGCACTCTTGTGATCAACTTACTAATGTTGGCATATCTTCGCTAGCAAACTATCAGTTTTGCTTAAGAGAGCTTGATATTGGACTTTGCACAAGAGTAACTGATCAGTCTTTAGTTTATATTTGTAATAATTTAGTAAATCTGGAATGCTTAAACATTCAAAGATGTAGAGCTGTTACAGATTTAGGAGTAGTTGAATTACAGAAACTAAAGAAGCTTAAGCAACTGAATATATCCCAATGTGATCTTATCAGCAAAGAAGGTATTGAGAAAGGTATATGTTCTTATGAAAATACTATTTTGGAAGAGTTAGATATAAATTCTCTTAACTTGGAACAGAGTGGTTTGATTATGATTTCTGAAAAGTTACCTAATCTCCGTATGCTAGATATCAGCTATTGTTTCAATGCAGTGACAGACACTTCAATCCAACTTATTTTCAAGAATCAAATATATTTGCACACTTTAAAGTTAAGTCACTGTGATAAAGTATCTGATGCTGGCCTTACGGGTATGGGTAAAGTGGAAACAGAAGGGCAAGATGATGGTAATATAACATCAAGTTATGATAGTTCCATAACAAACAACAAGATCTATCTTGGCTCGAGAGCTGAAGAAGAAATTGTGCGAGATGCCAGACGGAAATATGAAGTCATGCTTTTGTGTGAAAAATTATCCATGGAATCATATAGTGGATATTCTTTGGCACGCTTTAGGAGCCTCAGAGAGTTAAACATAAGTGGCTGTAATAGAATAACAGATGTAAGTCTAACATATGCCTTTTCATTTAAAGAACTTGTATGTCTTAACCTTAGCCGATGTCAACAAATAACTCATGAAGGGATAATGCATCTAGTCAAAAACTGCCCTAGTATTGAATATTTTAATCTGACAGACTGTTATAACTTAAAAGATGATGCTGTAATTGAAATTGTCAGAGGGCTCAAGAGATTGAGGCACTTGGAATTAAGGGTATGTATTGTTAAAAATTGACTAAAAAAAAACACTATTAGTTGGAATTTTGGTAATTAAATAATGTTTTATTTGTCAACTCAATTTTACCTTAAATATTTTTTTTAAATTACAGGGTTGCAATCAATTAACAGACACAACAATTCAAGGGATTATCAGTAATTGCAAGAAGTTAACATTTCTTGATGTTCAGGGTTGTCGTAATATGTCGGCAGAACTAGTTTGTACATTAGGAATGCAATTGCCAACCCTCCACACAGTACTTTTCTCAAAACCAGGTCCCTACATTGATGATGGCGTTAAAAATAGATCACCAGCACCTACTTTTTTACCTACCCTAATGCGTAAATTACGTATTCATTAGTTCAAAAATTCATTGAATTATAATGACATGCATGTGACTTTCATGTTTCAATTAAAAATTGTACGTAGTCGTGATAGTGGCTAATAAAAAATTTTGGAAATGTTTGTCATAAAATGTAGCTAACGGATTTTATTTTTTTAGAAAATGTCTAAATAGACAAGTAATCTAGAAAAATTAGCCACTCTAGAAAAGTTTTGTGCAATACAAATTAAACTAAATTTTGTGTGAATGTAAATATTTGTGTTAAAATATTAATAAAAGATAGTTATATTTTTGTGGCAAGCTCCTCGAAAACTTATACTCATATGATGAGAAATAAAGTTAATTAGGTATATACTTAACTGTATTTCAGAACATAAATATAATAAATTTAAAGTATTCAAATAATGATACTAAGGTCTAATAAAATTCTCCCACATCAAACGAAATATAATCATTGTTCAAAATATTAGGAAACAGCATGAGTTCCCATTATAACCCAATACAAGTACAACTTTATTGCCAGTAGTCAATTTGGAATCATCCCCTGCTAAATGTATCTGAGGTATGTGGGCTCCATTTCAGGATCACAGTACGCATTACACACTAAAATTACCTCCAGTACTTCCATTTGAGAGGTCACTTTCGTATTTTACAGGGAAACCGAAGGCAATATTCCTTAACTGGAAACGCTTATTTAAGATTAACTTTTAATTAATTAACAGTGTTAAAATTTTAAATAAATAATGGAAGGACTAATAAAACTCAATACTTGTTTCATTATATTATATTTAAAAATAACTAACTTAATTTATGCCTATACATCTGTATATTATACCAACGGCGTATTTTGTTCATATCTTTAGTAAGCTAATCATGAGATACAACAATTTTTTTTAATTAACACAAAATAAGAAAAGGTGTTTTTGTGTCATCTGAAATGATTGTCTATCAAATTAACGAGATGGCGCTATGAAAGTGATTCGTACATATTTTTTGAAAATAGATTTATGAGCAATTTGATTTATTTGGGTTTATCTTAAGATAAAATCTATTAGAATTTTTTTTTACATAATACTCATAAATATAATTTTATACACCATTATATACACGAAAATTACAGATAACATAACCAAATTAATTCAGATGTAAACACCCAATAAACTCTTGAAAATTTTAACAATGGTTGCAAATCAGAATTAAACATTCTTCTTACTATAGAACTTATAAGTAAAATCTTAGGGGATACAGCACACACTAGCAGTTTCACTGCCAGACATTTCAGATATAAATGTATAAAACAACTGCCGTTACAAATCTATAATAGTACATAAATGCAAATAATGTAATTAAAAGGAAAATGTACAAATTCCTTACAAGTAATAGTAGAAACATGAAATACTTTATTCCTGAATTTGTGGTTTTATGTAAATGGCACGAAATGCTCAATAATGCAATAATATCTTGTTAAATACACATGTAGGCATAACTTACTCATGGCAAGTATTTTTCATATATATGTAGGAAACAATAACTGTTGCAATAACAGATAGCGCCACAAACTTTTCAATAGACAACTTCAAGAAGACGTTGCTTATAACTGCTTTCACAAATAAGATTTAAATTTCGTGCGTTCAAACGTGTCTGATTTCGATTATTTTAAATGTGGCTTATAATAGACTATTGTTTCTAAATAGCCACTAAAAAATTACAACATAGATACAAACTTTAGATTAAGTCCACATTTCATATTGGATGTATAAAAATAATTGTTTTCTTAAGGCCCCAGCAGAAATTTTAAAAAATTGTACTGTAATGCCTAGTACTATATCTACAAAAATCTATACTAAATTAACAGTATGGTAATTACATCTAATAATCGGCACACGAATCTGAATAATAAATTCACTCAAAAAAATAACTTAGCTGAGAATATTTCGCATCGATAACCTATGAATATTCTTATTTTGTAAATGTACATGACGTGCCCAGTCTATAAACTCTCAATGCTGACGGTACGTTATGCTTATGATATTTTTGAAAGATAATAAAGGCAATACAGTTTCTATGTTTAATATATTTAAGTAGGTATTGTGTGTGGTTTTCTTCAGTACTTCGCGATCACATTGAATTTTTAAAATTAATTTAGGCTAATGTTTCAAAACTGAAACTAGCCTATCTGTTTACATTGGATATTTTTCCACGCATTACTATAGAAGGTAATGCTAAATGAAATATGATAAGACTTTCTTACACTGTATATACATAAGTCTATATAAAGGAGGTGTAAAATATAGCACGGTATTTCAGGACAGCTTTAACTATAGCCTCCTTTGTATAAATTTGAGTCCGAGATGTTCTTTCTGTTGACAGTGCCTTCAAATTATCTGATCCAATAGTCAAAACTTTCATATTAAAAAACAGATGGCGTTCGTGAGCACGCCACTGGCATTGGGTCAGATAACTTTTAGGTACTAAGAACAACTCGTGCATTACGTTTTCAGTGTTTTAAAACAAAGGATGGCGACCGAAGTTCGATTTGCGGTGTATTAAGGGTGGATCTACTCGGGCTCGGTGACATGGAATTATCTGCATCCAAATCTGGTATTGAAATGTCTTCAAAGTCTGGAATATTCCCTGTATACGAGATTAACTGATTCCCTTCAGCTGAAAGTTGCCCAAGAAAAAGATTAGTATGTTATTTGTTTTACTACACTATTCAACAGTCTACATTAACCTAGTATAGAGAGTGCAAAGATAATACTCATCGCTATCGTGTCTAATACGTTGATACAAAACCATAATATAAATATCCAAGCATAAATAGAGCTCTAGACATAAAAAAGTACACTAGAAATTTTCTCAATAAGTTAAAAATGTTTCATTATTTTGGTTCACTCTGACTAAAGCATGCAAATATTGCATTGATTGGGTAGACTCAAACAAGATTATCGACACTAGACTATAAATATTTCAAAATAAACAATAGGGTATATAAATAAAAGCTTTCAAATATACTGAAAAGCAGGCTTAAGCATTATTTATAAAATATAAATCTCTTAAAGAATAACTCCCTTATTCATACAAACTAAATCTCCGGCTTTGATTGAAATAAACATAAAAATAACCTTTGTTAACACAGTGCAATAACACTGAGTTTCTATGAATAAGGGCAAATTTGTAATACTATTATATAAAAAGTCAAAAAGTTACGCTTTAATTATATTTTAACTTATATTTATTTTAACCGCTGTTTTTATATACATAGATAAATACATGTCTGTTAAAAAATGTAAAACGCTGTAGTTAATTAATAATTGATATCGATTTCACTACACATATAAAACCTTCCCCTAACATACCTTGGGCGCACATGCGTAAAAGCTAACTGAAGAGATGCTTCAGCAGCTGAAATGACATGCGTTTGGGCTTCTTAAGCTTAATACTCTAATTACGTGCAAATAAACCACATACCTACGCGATCAAATAAAATTATATAATAATAATTACTACCATCATCCTCATTGAAAGGGCTCTGGACGCGAGTCTCGTCACAGGTTACATTTGTAATCTCACCTTTCATCTTCTTCGCTTTAATTAACAATAAAAACAATTAACATAACCCCACTAAATTAACCTTTGAACATATAACGGTTAACCAAAACATGGCCTGTTAAATACTATCTCTAGCCTATGTGACAAAAGGATGTGTACAGATAATAATCGCACATGTTTATGAAACCTAACTTATGTCTACAAAGTTCACCAAGAATTAACATCCGATATAGGATCGTGCGGCGTCAGGTGTGATAATCTTGTGAGATGAAGAAGTTACTTTGCCGGTTGTGATGTTTCGCTGTTACCAATCAGCCAATCAAAATCAATCATCGGAAACTGTTTGGATGTATCTACAATTTAACATAAAAACAACTGAAATAAACTAAACAATACTTTTTCCTTCGAGGATAAGATCGTTGATCTGGAAAGTTCTGAACCTGTTATTGCAAAAAGTAGGCCACACGTATGACATCAATAATAGTTTTATACAAATTTAGAGATCTTGACTTCCAACATGTTTCTCATAATTAATCTACAATACCAGCTATCTACACTATATTCATTTTAGGTATTACGATATGAAAACTAAGACCATAATGAATGTTCGTATATAAATTGCACAGTCAAGTTACATACCGTCTAACTTACCATTGGTAGCTTTAGCTCGCTCATCGGTTGCATTGTAAGACAACCCGTAGAATGGGTCATCTGATCCAAACAACTGAAAAATTAAAGTAAAACATTTTAATAATTCACAGTAATTTGCATTACGACCTTTACAAAATTTATTACAGATCGTAAAAGATAAATTAATATTGTTCAAAATCTGTTATTACATGTCCATTTTGTATGTGCTCATTCAAAGATGGGTTGAAAGACATCGTTGTCTGCATGCTTGTTTCAGGAGTCTACGGACAATAGTACATACGTCACTTAAATTCTAATAAAATAGCCGTCGAGATCCTAGTTGTATTAGACAAAAATATGTTATTTCTATAACACTTATCGGTCTTGACCGATACAGGTCCTACTAATCAGTCGTGAAGTTGGTTATATGGCTGCTACTTCTGCCCCCTTCAAGTATCCTATATAAGAAGACATCTAAGACCTTTAGTTATACACAAGATACTGCCGTGCTATATTCCTGTAATATTTATTGAGACGTGCAAGTTTCACAATTCAATATATAATCTTATTATAATTAAAAACAAAACTTGAAAATGTTCTGTACACCTAATCTCATATTATGTGAAATATCTCGTATATAAAATTGGAATACCAAAACGATTCAAAATCTCCGATAAAAGTTCAATCAAGACCTGTTTTGTACAGGTCAACAGAACAAAGTTTTCTAATATATACTGTTTACTATGAAGCTTAAGTTAATTGCCATTATATTCCCTCTTTTGCGCCCTTCTGCGGTAGCAAAAACGGATCCGGTAATCCGGCATCATTTAATGGTTACCGGATCCGGTATATTGGTACCGGATCCGGTGCTAGCAGTTTGTGGGAAAATAATATAGCTGTTGCATGAGTTTTAAGTAGTATAGTTTAAGAATTACAATTACAAATCCAGCAAGAAGCCACGTGTTATAGCTTACATACAAAAAAAGAGAAAGATTTTAGTAGTAGTAGTAAGTACTAAAAAAAGAAATGACGACATTTGAAAGCGATGGAGTCCGAGGAGTATACTTGTCTGCTATTCATGATTATTTGCTGACAATAAAGCCGACAAGTCTAGAAGCTGAAAGGGCCTTTTCGGCCGCAGGCTATGTTTGCAGCTCTTTTAGAAGTCGTTTAGCTGATGACACAATTAACAATATTTGTTTTCTACGATCTTATTTTCAAAATCAATATTGATTTTCTTTTAATACTTATATATTTTTTACAATTATTACTTAAAATAATTATTTATCGTAAGTTGATTAAACTAAAGAGTTCTAAACTCATTATTGTGATAATTTTTGCCATTCATTCGTTCGACAGATTCATCAAAATATAATGATGGTATCTGTCATAATCATAAATACCTATAAGACTTGTTTGTTAGCATTCTCAAATACTTTAATAATGATTTTGATCTCATTTCAGTTAATTACGTAAGGTTAATTGTATCTATTAGATATAACACAATTCTTCCCAGGCCTTCAGTTTTTCCCCTCTATTACTAAAACTATCACTTTTTGAATCCCAAATCGCAGGACGGGATTGTATCTCTGATATAAATAATTCTATATCCATATTTATCTACCTATATGAAACAGACTACGTGCGTGCGTTACCGTCGACTTCAGGTTAACTGAGGTAAGGGAGAGAGGGGCGCGGAATCGCCCGAGTGGCGTGTGGCGGCTTTTTGTGTCGGCGTTTAGTGGCCGGTGCGAGCCACAAGAAGCAAGCTGCGACGATTTGTAGCGTGTGGCCGCCACCGGCGCCAACCGTGTGCGGCGAGTCCATATAAAATGTATGAAAATTACAGGAAATATGCCAGTGGCGGCGTTTGTGGCTGTGGCGTGTGGCCCGTGTGCGGCGACAGTTATAGTTACTTGATAATTAATATTGTTACTTATATATTGATCTATCTGTGAAATTAAAATCTAGAAAGACTGAGCTACTCGTTACGTTGTAAAATTATTACTAGTTACCTACACTACTAAATTTTAATTGTTTTTTTGTTGTCTATTTGTCTTAACATTGGTTAGGAAATAAAGTCGATTTTATATATTTGTGATTTATTTTTTATTAACTACCTACATATAAGTGCAGTGACACTTGATTAATTCACTTATTTTGTACTAAAAAGCGAAAATCATCTTGATTTAATCAATCCGGTCGGACTGAAAATGACGCCGGATTGCAATCACTAAGCGAACCCTACATTTTTGTATGAATGTTTGATGTAGGTCTCTCAATATCCCTATCGCCGATGTCGCAACCTTGGAATCTCGCAAAACAAAATCTCATTATTGGGATTGGGATCGCTGACAGTTAGGTTACGGTCCGCGCAATCACGCAAATTTACTCGTCATTCACCTGTTATTCAAAATTAGTGTATGAACTATTCGAGTAAAACACTCTTGTAGTATAATTAAAGCACACTACTTTTTTACGTAAATATGTACCTGTTGCATAAACTACAATTATTAAATAAACGACAAAAGAATCTTAATGTTACGAATTATTAACAACATGCAGTATAAAAAGATTAAACAGACACAGTAATTTGTGAATGTCTATTTTTGTGTAGCATCGATTAATTTATTAAATACCAAAATCCCTAGATAATATTCTAAAATAAGGTATGTTTTATATATTCTTAAATAAAGAAGTCTAATTATGCATTGCACAGATTATATCGACGCAAACCTAATTAATCCACACAAACATAATATGACATAAATACTATCTATATCGATACGAGAATTATATACAATCCGGTCGCGGGACAACAACAAGGGCGAGAGAGCGGTGTGAGGAAGCGGAGTGGTAGCAGGTCGCACAAGGCTTCGCACGCGGCCTCTACACGTTAGGTGCAACGTGACTCGCGCCAGGAGCGCCAACATCACCGCGTAATACGTCACTGTTTACACCGGTGCACGTTTGTGTGCGTTATGTCAGTACTCGGCATTCGCATTTCGCAATCACACTTCATCTTGAAATAAAGGCGGCACATCGAAATTTTTGTTGTGCAATTTATAAAGTAGTATAGACAAGGATAATTACTATCACTAAAACTTACCGAATTCTTACTTTATATATATTATATAATAAAAATTTACAAATATATACTTTTCGTATATATTTTATATATATATATAATTAATTAGTATACATAACACTTACCCCTAGCAATGTGTTGGTGTCAAGTGAATAAGAATCACTTCTTAGGAGATCCCGCAAAGATTCCAGATCAGTTTGCATTGTGTCTAAATGGTCATCAATATCGTTCCTATAAAAAAGAATAACTTATATATTTGTATGTATTATTTAATTAAGTATCAACAACATTTATAACATATGTAAAGCCTACCAAGCATTTTAAAGGTCAGACTATTGTAAATACTTATTGAATTTGATTCAAAATTTGAGAATTTCGTACTAGTGTCAATAAATATTTCACAGCAACACATTTTCAAATAAATAGCATTAGTTTTTACATACTTGTTTGAATTTGATGCGAAAAGAGAATAATCCTCTCCATTGTGGTTGTTGTTATCCCTCCTATACCTGAATATTGAAATTTTCTATTATAAATATTTAAATATTGCAATATTGAAGGATGATAACAAATCAGTTGTGTACTCTTATTTTATTTGACTACCTCAGACCATCATAGTAATTGATGATGAACCAAAAAAAACACTAAAAATACTCACATTGTTTGTAACTTATTGAGGTTTGGATTGTTGTGTACTGTAGCCAAGGTCATGTTATTCCAATCAAAATCATCTTGAAGTTCAGTCTTTATATCAGCTAAATTAAAATTGTTCTTATTATCTTTGGATTTCTTAGCTTTTTTCTCTGTACTACTTGGAACAGGCTCAGCCCTTTCAACCTTAATATTAATTCCTCCTAGCAACTTGTCTTTTAATGTAGACATAACTAAATCATTTCCATTAAGTTCATTAAAATTATTTATGTCATCAGTCCCACCAGCTCCAGCATCACTTATAGAATCATCACTTGCAAATATTTCAGCAGGAAGCTTAAAGTCAGCAGATGGATTTATAGTATTATAATTGTTTAATGTTATGTTGTTGATATTCTTTGTGTTAGACACATTTTTCTTGCCGGTTTTTGTTTTCGGTTTTGAAGTGCTTGGTACAGTAACAAAAATTTGTTCCATTGCAGATTGACCTATTGGAGATGCAGAAGTAATTGTAGGTGATGGTGAAGTTACAATTGGTTGAGCGTTGGGACTTCTTAACATGCCATTGGTAAAATTGTTGGGATACCGTAGTCTTATTCCATCTAAATATGTTAAACGCAGAAAAGGTAGAATGTATTTTTAACAAAACCTTAACATATAAATTTTATTTAAATTCTAATATACATATATTAAAATATAACCTGTTTCAGTATCTTCATCATCCTCCATTGTAACATGGTATTGAGTGGGTAATGTTGTACCATCAGTATTGCCAGAATTGATAATAGGTACAGATGATAAATTAACGGTTACAAAGCCAGTTGCATCTAATGAGTCTTGTGAAGCATCATTATTTAGAATATCGTCATGTGCTAATTCATGAATTGTTGGTCCATCCTCCTAAAATATAAAATAACATTTACAATTATAAAAATCTGTTTTTTTTATTTAACATTTATGTATTTATAACATACAGTATAACAATTAATATTACAAACCAAATTATCCTCATTTGTCTCTTCTAATAAGTTTTCTTTATCTAGTTTAATATTCTTAATTGTCCCTGGGTATGCATCACTGACATTGTGAGCTGCACTGTTTATCATTAATTGATAGGGTCTCTTTACACCTACATTGTTACCACTAGCCGCTGGTGCTCTAGCTGGCTGAACTAGTGACATTAAGAATTGAATCAACTGCAAATAAAATTAAGATTATGAACAATATTCTTGAGTAAATTAAAATTACAATTTATGGTATGTTACCAATTTTACTGACATTGTTTACAATTTGTTGTTGTTTTATATGTTTCTGTCTAAGTATGGCTACTTCCCTCCATAAAGCTTCATTCTCCTGTTTCATTGCACTAAATTTTGCATCTAGACTTTCCTGTTTTCCTTTCATTTGTTTAACATCAGCTAACACTTTATTCATAAGCTCTGGTTTTATTATAATTTTTTCCCCACCTTCACTATTTGCAACAATTGATTTAGGATTTGCAATTTTTCTTTTGATGTGTTCAAGTAAATAAGCGTGACCTCTCATGAAGCAAGGATGTGAAAACTCAATTTCATCTTTCTCATATCTCAGGCCCCCATTTTCGACAGATGTAATTTTATGAAAACCATACATATTTAGTTGTCGAATGAAGCTTGCCATATTATTGTGTTTATAGTATAAAGGTAGCAACTCCCGGGCAAAATCAGCTTGATTTTTTATAACAAAAGTCTTTCCTCCCTAGAAAATGAACAAATTCATAAAATTATATGAACTAATAAAACACATAATTTAATAAGAATTTAAATTCTACAAAATTAATTGTTGCCTTATATTTCTTTAGTTTTAATAGCTATATATGAAAAGAAATGTCTTTTAACAACACTTAACTAAAAATCAAATATGTATAGAAATAATCTAGTATCGCTGCTTTAGAAGTCAGAAAAAGTGATCTTTTAGATAATTCTTGTTTATTAGCATTTCCAGTCCTTAAGCATGGTATAAAACGTGACACGAAACTATTTATTTATTTCATTCCCAATGACGTTGTTGTCGTCACCTGGTTGTCATAAATAGAAAGGATGTACTTTTCAATAGCTACTATAAAAAAATATAGACAGTTTATTTTTCTTTGTAACTACTTAATGTTTTATATAACAGTTTTATGGTTTATTTACAACAGAAATATGCTTACAGGACTCCACGATATCAGATGGTTGGTCTCTGAATCATTGACCAGTTTCCACAATTTTCCCAAAAAAGCTGGGACACTGGCTCCTATTTCTACTACAGAACGCATTTTGAATACTTGAAACTGTATATAACAAAGTATTTGAATAGTATTTTTAGTGTAAATTATTTATTTTGATGAAATACGCAGAACTATGCACGATTCGCCATTTAATACACTTAACACTCACACATTAACAAAAAATGGTACCTAGTCTACACACAACTATCTGTCAATGTACAATGTACCATTCATCTACCAACAAAAACACAATTTTTTTTTTTAAAGTTACATAATTATATTGGAAAAAGCTATGCTCCTGAAAAATACAAATGTTTCATCCTTAAAAACAATTCAATTTATTGTTGAATAAAATTAAATTTAGCAATAGAGTTAATATTTTTACGCTATATATATATATATATATATATATATATATATATTCTCACTGACGTTTACTTGTGAAACCTTGACAGCGACATAGTTGATAGCAATAAGAAATACACAAGTTGTCGGTTGTCACTTTAAGGGGGTAACATAAACATACAATTTAATTGTAAAAAATTACAAATTACAATCATATGCAACAGGTTGAAATAAATTAAAAGCGCGGCAACATGGGATGTTTAGGTATTTATCCATGTTCCGGTGGACAATGACATTCTTCTCAGGAAACTAGCGGAGTTTGGATGTACACCAAAACTGCTGCATTTCTGGGTATCATATTTGACAGAAAGAAAACAGTATGTAGACTACAAAAACCATGACTCTGCGCCGTATTTTACTCCATCTGGAGTAAGTCAGGGTTCGAATCTCGGACCACTCGAATTCGTCCTTATGGTTAACGACTTGCCGAAGGTCCTGAGTTCTAGCAGATGCCTGTTGTTTGCAGATGCCTTGAAGATTTTCAAAAATATTGAAAAACAATCTGATTGCGAGCATCTTCAAAGCGATCTCTCGAAGGTATTTGTTTGGAGTATTTTAAATAAACCCAGTTTTAATGCTGCAAAGTGTTCCATCATGAGTTTTACCCGCTCTAACGTGCCTATACTATATATGTAATTACACAATAGGATCGGAATCCATCAAAAGGGTGACGCAAGTAAAAGATCTCGGCGTTGTGTTTACGCCGGACTTCATGTTTCGTGAACACATAAGACAGATTTGTCGAAAATCTTATAAAAAACTTGGCTTTGTACTGAGACAAGTCAAAGACTTCATGAACATCACTACTGTGAGAGTCTTATATGATGAGTCATATGGAGCATAATTCAACGATTTGGGCTCCATATGAAATTAAGTATAAGGTGATGTTGGAGCGGGTACAAAACAAATTTTTGAGATACATTTATCTTAAGATGTACGGTGTGTACCCTTTTTACCCATTCATGTATCCGACATTATTTATTCTTGGTTCTGTGGGCTACAACGAGCTAAGAGTACGCCGAGAATTCGCGCTTGTGATGTACTTCATAAAATTGTTACATGGCAAGGACAGTAATTCGGCTTTACTTCAGTACATTAGCTTTAATGTACCTGATGGGTACGTCAGAAAGCGACATCGTCTACCGTTACTCCATGTGCCCACGGCTAGGACTAACCTTCTGAAAAGGGCACATATGATTCGGTGTATTGGTTTAGTTAATGAACTGCATAGGTTAACGGACCTTTTTCATTCTCCGTTGAGTGAACTGGCAAAACTTTTATTATTTGTTAGTGCCTATACCTAGTGGTTAGTTAATTTTTTTTTATTATGTAATTTTGTTTTTCCTGATTTTGTATGTTTGTTTTTTTTGTTTCGTCTGTAAGCTTTTGTTCACTCCTGTCAATTTGGGGTCGCCTGTTATAGACCACAAGCCCATGAACAAAAAATAGCTGTGAAATGACCCAACCTGAATTACGCTTAGAAGGCTGTTACTATATCTGAAAATAGCTCTGAGCACTATGCCGTCATTTCTGAGCGGTACATGTGAGTACGTGAGTGAATGGACTTTCTCAGGTACAATGAGGGAATTTCGACTAATTATTAATGTACGGCTTTGTTATAAGTGTATAGATGATTAAAAATAAATGTCGAAAAACCTAGTGCCGTACAAAAGTGATGGTGCCGGAAGTCGGTGCAAATTTTTAATTCGACGACAGTTGCAGAAGCAATATAGGTCAATAAGGGTCATTTCACAGGTATTTTTTGTTCATGGGCTTGTGGTCTATTAGGGCAGGAGTGTTATTATAAATAAATAAATGTTTCTATACTCATTAGTTACAGTGACATCCCGTGGCGCGACAGCGTAGTGGGAAAGGGTTATGTAAGATTCGCTACTGGAAATATCGTGTATACCCACTAAACCGCAAGGTGCTACGACCATATGCGGTAACAGCAGAGCCTTATCTGCTCCTAGATACCTACGTCCGCTTCTGCTCGATCAATTTGTTTCATCAAAAACATAGCAGCCCCCTTAGATCAGGGTCGATAATTTTTGAAACAACAAAAATAATAGTAGGATGAACACCATTGGCAAAGGAGGAGAATATTATAAAAATGAAAGGAAAAATAATTTACGGGCGATCTGAGCTCGGGAAGGGGTAGGGGTGAGTTTTTAGGGTAAAAAACGGTTTATCTCGATTTCTGGCGAAACTAAAAGTCTTATGGAAAAAAGCCAAATGGCAAAGTTGTAGATAATAAAAAGATCTAAAACTTTTGTATTCACACTTTTTTCACATAACCTCAAAAACCACAGATCGCCGTAAATTATTTTTCCTTTCATTTTTATAATATTCTCCTCCTTTTCCAATGGGTTTCATCCTACTATTGTTTTTTTTTCACTTTTTATTATTTTTAAAGGCCTGGTCCCTGATTTACAAACCCCGCATTTCAAAATAAATTCAAGTCCAAGCTTTATTATCTGTTACTGTCACATCTAATTCTGACATTAGAGTAGATGTATGTATTCATATTGACAAATGACAACTCTATCCTACTGACTCCTCTATCCGCGTCAGTAATGTATCTGTGATAGGTGGAATATCTACGTAGAATAATACGTATTACGTATTACGATTTACGTATAGCTTATTAATTGTCTATGCTACCCGGTCTTGTTCGATGATTTGGTGTTTTTAATTCATTCTAATAGAAATTTGCTAAAAAACTACTTAATTGTATTTAAGGAGGTATAAAAATATATAACTGTATATTCTTCCCTACAGGTGCGTTAGTAATTCCAATTTTAAATTTGCTTGCACGAGTCAATTAAAATTCCTTTTACAGTTTCCTCTGTGACCTTTGCCTTTATTTGTTCATATTCAATACAGCCAGTGTCCAGCAGTTCATGCTACCGCAATAATTAAGTGATTCGGTATTTTTTTAAGATGGAGGTATGTACAATTCTATATTTACTCCTCAATATTTGTATTGATTTAAATCAGAGTTCCCCAAACTTTTTTGTGTCGTAGACCCCTTATGTTTTTCCGTTTTGGGTAGACCTGATGGTACTTACCTGATTGATTTCCTGTAAATTTCTAACTGTAGTGAAGTTTAGTGTTAAAAACTTAAAGTAAAAACACATGTTAATTTATACATTTTTTAATTGAATTTAAATTAAAACTACTCGAAATAAAATTTTGTATCTTTATGTAAAATATACGTAGCATTAAATAAACATAAAATAAACTATGAATAAAATAACATAAGCAATAAGTCAATATAATGTATATGTTTTGATTATAAAATAGTATGATGTAAGTAAATAGGTACTATCAGTGTATGTGTTGAGATCCACTATCGTGGACCCCCATTTTCATTTCATGGACCCCGAAATTTATTTTTCGCTAACCACTTGCAGGTTGTCATAGACCCCTAGGGGGTCGATATAGACCACTTTGAGAATCACTGATTTAAATCATAAACCATCAAAATTATTTTGTTTTAAGCTTGAAATCCTGAGTGTGTCTGGATCAAAACCTATTGGAAAGGTAAATGTAAACGATTCTGCCACTGTAAAAGACGTTAAACAGAAGATTTATAAAAATTTAAAGAAAAACCTTTATCCGGACAGACAATCAATAAAAACTGAGGTAAAAGGTAAATCATTAAAAGATGAGGCTACATTACAGTCTTTAAACATAGTAAATGGTGCCAAGCTATATCTTCAAGATCTTGGACCTCAAGTGTCTTGGAAGAATGTATTTTTAGCTGAGTATGCAGGCCCATTATTTGTGTACCTTTGGGCGTATCAAAGACCATGGCTTCTGTATGGAGAGCAAACTTCGACACCTGGAACTGTAGCAAGGTAAATTTAGCATAGCTTTTTGATATTTATATTATAGCAAGAGCTATAGCTATAGCAATCTGAGTTAATTGAAATAGTTTTTTTAGACTTAAGACAGAGTTAAGACTTAAGATAAAAATATGATAGACTTTCTCAATTTCTTTTACATTTTTACATATTGTTTACAGTATTGCAGCTATTTGCTGGTCAGTTCACTATGCTAAGAGAGTTCTAGAAACTTTGTTTGTTCACCGTTTCTCACATGGTACTATGCCCTTAAGAAATTTGTTTAAAAATTGTTCATATTATTGGCTGTTTGCATTATACATTGCATATCACATTAACCATCCCCTATACACAGCACCGAGTAACATTTGTGTTTATGTTGGATTAGTTGGATTCACTGTAAGTATATTACTCAATACTTTTCTTTTTTTTAATTTTATATTTACATTTTATAATATTATTCATAAATTAATATTAAATTCATTAATAAAATTAATCAATTTGGAACATTAATGTCTGAGTTTAACAATATGACACATGTTTTTTTAATGTATGTAAATTGCCAATAAATAATTTTAGTATTGTTTCTCTAGAGGATCTGAATTTTAACAATAATAATGTGTATATTTGATTTTAGTCTTTCAATTCTATATTATTTGAGATTTTCAAAATAAAATTTTGTACAACATCATTTTAGATTTGTGAATTGGGTAATTTGAGCATCCATATTTTGCTCAAGAACCTCCGACCACCTGGCACCAAGGTCAGGCGCATTCCTGTCCCAGATAGCAACCCTTTCTCTCAACTCTTCAACTTTGTGTCATGCCCCAATTACACTTATGAGTTTGGATCATGGCTCTTCTTTACAATCCTGACCAAATGTGCTCCAGGTATGTTCTACTTTCCTTTTTTTTATTAAACACTTTTTACTACACCATACTCAAAGGTAAAATATATACTAAGGTTATCTGCACAGACAAGTAGCTGAAGTACCATTCCACCAAATATTGTAATTATTGAATTTTCGTACTGGTAACTAATGAACCAGACACAATTTTTTTTTCTCCTAATATAGAAGAAAATTTTTTTTAAAGAAACCATTTATTTGTGTTATGTTGACATCGGTAACCGCACAATGGGGAGGAAATTTAGTTGCATGTATTATGTGATGTATGTGGTTGACAACACATCTTCGATTTCTTGTTCTAGGACATGATGCTTTCATTCGCCTTAAGCCCATATAATAAATCCTTTAGAGCACATTGTTAGAGTGAAAATCTTAACCAATAAGCTAATGCTGGTCTTAATATGCTAATACATATGCTTTCTTTGCAGCTGGTATATTTGCAGTGGTTGGTTTATACCAGATGTCAGTATGGGCTCTTGGTAAACACCGCAACTACAAGAAGGAATTCTCTGACTACCCCAAGGGTAGAAAAGCTATCTTGCCTTTCATGCTATAAAAACATAATTGTGTAATCTAAAGTTACGTCACATTTTAAGGTCAGCAACATAAAAGTGTAAAGTACGTTTACTTTATTAAATGTGAATGTTTCTGGTAGGCTATCTTTTTTTAATAATTTATTCCTTTAAGTTGTTGAAGGTGAACAAGTTCGTATATTAATGCTATTATAATAGGGTTATTGGTAAGACTGTTTATTAAATGGTGAATGTTTAATTTGGGATTATTTTTTGTTAATGTTTGACTGTTATTTTCCGCTCAATTTATGCATTTGTTGTTTTGTTCTATACATAAAAATCTCTGTTGGAAAGATTTAAAATATTTTATTCCCGCGTAAACCAGAAATTTTTATTTTTATTAACAATCATTTAAATAGGGATTTTTATGAATATGACTTAATATTTAATTTAAATAAAATTATAGACTAACGGAATTTGTTTCATTTAATCAAATTATTAATAACAATAATTAAAATTAAATATTCAATTTACTGAATCCCCTTGAGCGCCGGCTTCCTCATCTTTCTGCGTATCATCTAAGCATCGCATTTTTCCAAGTAATCGTTCATTTTCTTCTTTTAAAGCAACAATAATTTCTTCTCTCTCCTTGAGTTAAAAAATAAAACTGTTTAATTACGCCAAACTTAAACAAGTATCGTGATGGAAAGGGCCGGCAGTGGTCTCGTGTTAAGATCCCACGGCTATAATAATAATTATTAGATTTATTTTAAACCGAGTTTTCCTACGCATTTATATATATAATAAATTTTAACTAAATTATTACGTGATTAATTGACATAACGATTATCATGCTAATTACATTTTCAAGGTTTTAGTAATATACATTTTCCAGTATTAACATAGGATTCTTAAACTGAGGTCAACCACGACCGTTAAACGTGATATTCTTTTCCTCAATATATATTATGTTCAGGAAGTACAACTACAAAGTTGTCGCTGCCTATATATTTACATTCATAGATTTATTTTTCATAAAAATAGGTAAAATCTCTATGGTTAGCTACTTCATATTTTCTCACCAATCTTGTGTCACTTTACGAATGAGACTTAACATTTATTTATTAACAATTAGTCCATTTAAATGTTACAATTGAGGGCCAAACTGAACATTCTGTCTCCATATGTATGACCCAATTTTATTATGAATATGCTTTCGTTATATTTTTTGACAATACTGATGGCAACTCGGCAACAAATATGAATTTATATTTTTTTTTTCAAACTTTTCGCCAATTACTAGACCTGAACAATATATTAAGCCAAATAATAAAAATTTAGATTTTTAAAATTATTTAAAAATCTAAAAGTCATTAGTGTTGTGGCATTTACCTCGATTTTCTGTTTGAATCTATCATCTAGTTTCTCCCTATCTTCTGTAACATGCTTTAGTTTAGATCGAGCAGTGGCAGGAGGAATGTATCTCGCAGATAATCCCAATATAGATTCCATTTGAAAACACCGCGTCCGCGTCGATTTCAGTTCAGTACGTAGGTTGTTTATTTCCGTGAGTAGGGTACAGTTTTCCTGTACCAAAATTAAAAAAATTTATATTATATAGAAACAATATCTTATCAAGGTTAAGATTGCGCATGCTCATGGAAAAGAAAAAAAATACATTTCTGTCATCTGCTAAACCGCACTTGTCCAATGCATCGGGATAATTATAAAGGAAAAGAGCGTACCAATTCCTGAAAGGCCGGCAACGCACTTGCGAGCCTTCTGGCATTGTGAGTGTCCATGGGCGGCGGTATCACTTAACATCAGGTGAGCCTCCTGCCCGTTTGCCTCCTATTACATAAAAAAAAATGACAATCTAAATGCCATATTTGTAGAAAACATACATATAAATAATAAATATATAAAAAACATACGAATATAATTTTCTGCTAAACAGTATTTTCACCAGAAAAGTTGGAGATTAGTGCTTTTTCTCATGAATACGGGGGTCTATTTATAAGTAATACTTACGTCCATTATCCTTCCAATATCACTTTTTGAGCCATCTAGAGATTTTGACAGTTGCATTTTAAGCGCAGCAACTTGTTTTTCTAAATGATCTCGTTGTCTATTAAATTCACGTATAGCTTCATCTTCAGCGATGCGACTGCGCACAAAGTCTATGTCTTCTACATATTTTTGAAACAATTCCTAAAAAGATATAAAATAGGCCATAATATACTAGTTATACATTGTTTGTAGTGGATACAAAAGTGCTTCAGTATTACACTATAGACCAACTTCTGGATTACACTATAGACGTACTAAACAAATATTATTATGTTTGAACGACTTGTTTAAATTGAAGAAATTATTTTTGTAATAGGTCATTTATTGAGTAGGTAAGGCACAGCTTCTAAATTAAGTCATCTGTATGTAGCCACTTACCTAAGTCACAATCTGAAAGTAGGAAATAAAGCTTTTTGGTAAGAATTGATTTTGGTTTTACAAGACATCTTTAATAAAATATAGCTAACCTTCACACTCAGTTTCAATTTCGTAGGATCTTGAAAATTGGCAGTCATATTATGGAGATCGATTTTTATTTTTTTGAGAGTATTTTTTAATGTCAAATTCCTTTCAGCCTCAGTTGTGAAGTCCTTTTTAGCTGATGTTAACTTTTCGTTTAATTGAGAGATCTTGAGTTCTAAAATGTTCAATATGCTATAAAATAATAAGCTATGTAAAATATTACGGTAATATAGGCAATTAAATGTTTTATATGTGTTATTTAAAGCGTGCGACACGTAGGTCCTTGTTTCTATTTTAAAAGTAAATTGAAAGTGTCCTATACAGGATATTAATATTAAATGTGCATTGAACTATCTTATCTAATTACTAACGCACCTACTTAAATTATCATGAGAATAAAAATCAAAACATGATAGAATAAGATAACTTATCACAAAAAATAATGTAACTACACTACAAATTAACATTTAAAAAATTTAATCTATTAAATCGATGTCAAATAAGGAAGAAACAAAACAACAAATACGCGTGTAACGTGGGGAAAAAATGAACGCAAATAAATTACAACTGAAAAATATAATTGTTGTTAAATTACCGCGAAAGTCCTTTTGCTTTAAAAGTGTTTCTAACGACACCTCCAAATCAAGAATACGCATCTTTTTCTCTTTGATCTCGCGTTCTAATGGGGCAATCTAGAGAAATTTAAATTGTTATATTTTGCAGCTGTAATTTTGATGAATACATCTATCATATCATACCGAGGTCGTGTTTAACATTAAGTAATTTTAATTCTTCATTCTCCATATCTTGTATTTGCACTTTTAATTCACGTATAGCACGCTCTTTTGGTTCAATCTAGATATTTTAGAAAAGTATGAGCACCTCAATATTGATTAACACTTTCTTAAAGTACCTACGTTTAGAATGCCATAAATTGACTTGTGGAATTCATTCTAATCGAAAAAGATTTTTTTAAGGCAGGCGAGGTTTTGTCACTAACGCATCATAATCCAGAGGGCTGCACTCAACTTACTTCATACCCGACGTTTACGGAACCTGATTTCACTATAAAGTGACTTTAAATTGCCATAAAGCCAATTAAAAATCAAAATCTAATCTCCAGACATGTCAAATTATTAGGCTTAAGACCGTAACAGTATCATGAAAATATGAATGTAAAACATAAAGAAAACTAACCTGATTTTTAAGTTCGGTAATCTTAAAGTTCAATACAAATTTGTATTTTTCCAGTTCCTGCTTTTTACGTTTTAACTCGTAGATTCTCTTTTCCTTGTCCTGTATCGTACTGTCCCTTTCTGCTATTTCTTTTTTTAAATCCGCAACATCTCTTTCCAACGTCGATATCACTTTTTGAAACTGCTTATGTTCAGCTGTAAAATATATTAATTGTTACATACCTTTTTAATTATTAATGCTCATATTTTTGGTTATAGTTTTGTACGAGTTCAAATAAAGTATCAACAGTGTAAAGTCCTAAGCATTCAACCGAAACCATGTTTTTACGTAAATTCGCTTCGAATAAATTACATCGAAATATAATATACCGAGTAAGCGATTAAATAATAGGGAAAAATTCATTACCCAAGCTAAGAGTAGACTAGGTACCTACTACCTGATGATTTAAAATTGTATCGTTTAGTAGCTTTCTTTATACTTAATACCTGTTCAATACTAGTCAGAACATTCTATTTCGTTCACAAATATAATAGTAATAAATATACTTATAAACCTTTAAGCTGCAACACTTGGTGTTTAAAGTCATCGATTTCCTTATGAGCAGTGATTAACTTTTTCTTCATAAGCCCTGTCTCCCCTTTAAGACGCACATTTGCGTCTTTCTCCTCTTTCAGTTGCACTTCATATGCGGTTCTTATTTCAATAATTTCTCGATCAGCATCCTCTTCTATCGAACCTTTGATCGTTTCGTGTTCCTTTTTTTCCATGTCCGCTTGTTCTTGTAACTGACATATTTTTTAATGTTTAATCTTATTTTAGTCCGACTTAGCTTGAAATTTCATACGAAATATAGTCTATAGAATAGCCATAGTGTATACATGAGAAAATAAAAAGAATAGATTAATTAATAGATTATATAATAATATTCTTTATTGATTATAGAATATATCTTATTATAGATTTATTATATTCTATAATACGTATTTATATCTATATAAAAAATTTAGTAATTATACCCCCAAAATATTATTAATATATATATATGTATATAGATACTATATACAGTTTAGGGGAATCCTAACCTAAACCTTATTGTCAAACCATGAACTAATTAGCAGTCGCAGATACGTTTTACCAAATCCTCGTTCAATGTAATATCATCATTATGTATTATAAAAAGCCGATGCAAACGCAAATTCCGTACGTCCGTTGGTAGATTAGAGACGTAGATAAGGTCTGACTAGGTGAAGGTAAAGAGTTTTGATTTCTATTGTGTATTAAAGTAGATTTTTTATAGAGTTTCCTGACAGGAGCGATAAGGTTGTCGCCAAAATAATTTAAGTTCTCCGATCCTTATATATAGAAAAGTGTTAAATATAAATAACCTCTTGTAAAAGCAAGTCCTTCTCTTCTAACTTTGCTTCGAACATGTTGTTGATTTCCCGAAGCGCCTGACGTTTACTTTCAGCTAACTGTTCAAGTCGTTCTTCATAATCTTTTCGCATTCTTGCTGTCTTATCCTCTAGGCTCTAAAAGTAACAATTCTAAAAATATATTTGAATTTAATTTTTTTTAAATATAATATGGGGGCAAACGAGATTGCGGGACGCCCAAAAAGAGCAGTCATCGCAGGCCATAGACACCCATTTAGGTGGGTGCGTTGCCGGCCTGAGGTTGAGGAAGGAGTATACTCGATTTTTGAATATTTGGAGGTCGTATCTCTGAGGGAAGACTTCCGGTGGGGGAGTCGATTCCAAGAAAATGTCTTGTGAAACGGACTGTGGAAGCCATCAAGGTGATGTTGGTGAAATTTAGAATTCATACGGCTCGTATGGTGTTGAAAAGAGGCAGGAGGGATCAATCCAAACAATTCTTCAGAACACTCACTCACTCATACTCATCTCACTCTATATCAATCTCTCACTAATTCAGTTGCACTAATAATTTTTGTTCACAATAATACGCTTTCTTGTTTAACTTAGCGCTAAGTCGCGAGTCGAAATCTTAGTGAAAAGTACTTACCTGATATCTATCATATTCGCTGATTAGCCTTATGTTAAAGTCCGCTTCCAAGGCTTGCAAAGTCCTCTCGTGGCCTGAACGCAGCTTGGCAATATCTTGTTGTATCATACCGATTTCGTGTGTGTGCTCATTTTCCATTTGCTACAACGTTTATATTAGATATCACTTTAACCACATGCAACATCCAAAAGTATTAGATTTCTGCAACTGTTTCGTCGATTATTTATACCCGAGTAGATGATCAGCCTATTGTGCCGCAAGTGTTAATTGTATATCGGAAGGAAAATTAGTGCACAACCGGGGTGCGAACACACCACCACAGTTGAAAGAGGGCTTAATACTGGGCTTCACTGCTTATTAGACAAACACTCAATAGATAATGGTACGTAAACTGAAAGTCTGCGATTATTATGTCTACATTACTATGGTATTGAGACACATGTGTGTTCAATTGTTTATAGATAAGTAGGCTTATTTTTTTTGGTATTATTCTTATTTTAATATTTTTATTGGTTGTCTGGAAGAGATCGCTTAGTAGTGATAAGGTCGACCGTTGCACTATATTTTTATTATCATTATTATTTAAGTCTTGTGCAAAAATGTGTAATTAAATAAAATAATAAATAAATACGACCATTTAATGACATAGCAGCCAAGAGGTCCTGGGTCCGATTACCAGTGAAACAATATTTCCAATTGGAATATACAGATTTTAGAAAAAAACGATAAAACATGCACAAATTAGACTGGCCTATGCCCCATTACATTAGATATGTCTTAGGTACGTCTATTCCTTTCCCCTTGAATCTCAGTGCAACCGCAGAATCAAGCGCCTGACGAACACAACCGATCATATCTTAAAACCAATACTTATCGAATAGATGGATTTTATAATGTTCTATTTTTGAAATTCAAATTGTTACCTCGTTTTTCTCTTTTAGCTCCTCGATAGCCGCACAATAGCCTTCATGGACTTCTTTTAGCTTTTCCGCTTGAGTAGCTTCAGCTTGCCGCAGTTGATATGTATGTTCAGTTTCTAGTTCACTCATTCGAGTACTGAGCAACTGAAAACAAAATTTAAATAATAAAATATGATAACGCGTTGAATAACATTTCATCAGCAATCACGGCGGTTAAAGAGATAGGACCTTACTAATATTATTAATGCAAAAGTAACTCTGTATGTTACGTTTTACAATTAAACAGATTTTTATTAAATTTAATATAAAGTATAGAGTTGCTCTTGGGAAATATTACCTATTATCGAAAAAAAGGGTTGAAATATGAGAGAGATATATACTTATATAAATAAATAAATATAATATAGAAGTTGGTCAATGTTAAATATCCTAAAAATTAAAAACGCTGCCTAAAACATGGGAAAAAGTAAAATATTTGTTACAAGGTACGTTATTTCAGAATTAATAGATTAACAAATTACAGACACTCATTTTATTTTCTTAATCCAAAAACGAAACAAATATTATGTATAGTATATCTATTCCGTGTGTGCAAGTTACACTAAGAATAGATATTCTATGTATAGAAGTTAGCTATTACCTAAAATCTAATACAAAAAGAAATAACTGGTTATAAAATTGAAATTCTCCGAATATGTCTCCTCAAACAAAAACTTTTTCTAACAATTTTAACTCACATTTATACTATTAATCTTCTCTTGCAAATCCTTTTTGCTAATCAAAATCTCTTTCGAGTAGGCAAAATCTTTGTCCAACGCAATTGCTCTACCGTCTGCATTTGTTAACCTCCATACACATATTGACGAGTCTTCAGCCACCGTCACCAAGGTCTGGTCATCGTAAGACAAAGTAACCCCTGTTATTTTCTTATTATGCATGTGAAACTCATTAAATATAGCTTTGTCTAGAAGTGGCAGTTGAACGGCGGTCACACCTCCCGCTCCCCCCGTTATGAATAGCATCAGGTCAGAGCGAGACAGAATGATTGTGTCGAGACCGCATCCTATGAGAGTTAGGTTTCGTCTTATAGTGTTTGCCCCAATTTCTTTGAGCTCTCCATCGCTGCCAACCCCGTATGTTGTTTTTCCGTTGCTTTAAAGGATATAAAACAATTTTAGATAATTAAATAGATTTAGTTTGTATTAGTATATAGTATTAGTTTGAACCTCGGTTGCGCCAATTGGATTGATCTATGTGGACCATTATCACTTGCTGATGCTGTAAAGGAAAAGGCAGCGTCTCTGACACAAAAGTTTCGAAATCGTGTGTCAGGCACAGACGGCTGATCACATGTACCTGACACACTTGAAAAGACAAGTATTTTAAGAAAAACGATGAAAAAAAACAGAAGGTCTTCCGTTTTCTGTCATACAAGTTTCCAAATCTTTATCCACTTCTGTGAAAAAATTAAACAATATAAAGAAAATACATTATGCTGGCTAAACAGTTTCGGATATAATTACTTGTTTACGGCGCATGCGCTGAATTGGTTTGTCTTTAGTATAACCTCTCCAACTCGTTGACCATTTGACATATTCCACTCATAGACAGCGCCTTCAGAACCGCAAGAGACAAGGGTCAAATCGTTTGCTGACCACGCAAGACCTGTAACCTTAAAAAACCGTTCATTACTTCCAATGCACTAAGACAAACTAGAACAACACAAAATATTTTTTAAATTATATGAATTATGCTAAAAAAGCACATCTTGTAAATAAAATCTTATATGTGCTAGGATTTTTTATATAATTTCTTATATTCGCGTCTACGATAAATAAAAATTCTTCGAAAAGGGTTAAATAATTTAAGCTTGAAGACATAATAAAGGGTATTTCAACAAGAAGTTTGTTTTTCAATTGTGGCAACACCGAGAACGTGATAGTTTTGACATTTAGTTTTTGGCGGTATTCGTAGCAGGTGCTTTGGCAATTATTACAATGAATTCAATTTCGCTCGAAAATCGCATTAAAATAATTCAAATCCACTATAAAAATGGTGGTTCTGTTAAAGTTACATTTCGTAAAATTCGTGATATTTTCGGCCAGCATAATCGTCCTTCTGAGACCGCTGTTAAGAATATGGTCGCGAAATTTGAGTCGACAGGCTCGGTACAAAATGTGCTCGACCGGGTCGTTCAACAGAAAACATCGCCGCCGTGAGCCACAGTGTTGAAGAAGATCAAAATTTGTCAATTTCACGACGTTCTCAACAATTGGGGTTATCCAAAAGCACAACATGGCGAATTTTGCGAAAGGATTTGGCTTTGAAGCCTTACAAGATTCAACTGGTGCAGGAATTAAAGCTGATCGACCATTCAAATCGCCGCAGATTAGCTCAGTTCATTTAGGAACAACCTGCTGGTTTTTCTGAAAAAAACATTTTTTCAGACGAAGCCCATTTTCATTTGTCAGGGTACGTCAACAAGCAAAATTGTCGCATTTGGGCTTCTGAAAATCCTAAAGCAATTATTGAGAAGGCTTTGCATACTCAACGTGTTACTGTGTGGTGCACTATGTGGTCTGGAGGCGTGATTGGGCCGTTTTTTTTCGAAGATGAGGCTGGAAATGCGGTAACAGTCAATGGATCACGGTATCGCGAGATGTTAACCACTAAATTTTGGCCTATTATTGATGACATGGATATCACTGACCTGTGGTTTCAACAGGACGGTGCCACATGTCACAAAGCCAATGAAACGATCAATTTATAGCAAACCAAATTTCCCGAGCGCATAATTTCGCGAAATTCAGCTGTTAAGTGGCCAGCCAGATCGTGTGATTTAACACCACTGGATTATTTTTTGTGGGGCTTTGTTAAAGACAGAGTCTATACGGAGCCAATCGAATCGATTGCAGCCTTAAAACTCAAATAAAAATTTTATTCATTTTCCTCTAAATTCTTTGTTTTATTTTGTTTTAGAAAACAAAGTTCTTGTTGAAAAACCCTTTATCTAATCGAAGTTTTGCATACATACTATTATAACGTAATAATTAATTAATATATAACAATAATTAAACAACATTTAAGGAATTCAGTTTACCTCATGAAATATAGGCTGTCTATGATCTTTAGAAACCAGACAGTGCTAAGTGTGACTCTCGTACGGCAGAAATGTATAGGTTTTTGACATACGGGACGTACGTAGTTCGCGTTTGGTAATTTTCAGGCAAGTATTTTTCTGCATCTGCTTGACATTTTTTATTACTTAAGTACTTACTTTCCCATTATGTCCTTTTAGGTTGTACACATTTTGAAAGGATACCGAAGAAAAGACTTGAATAACTTGAACGTTGACAGCGGCAAAAAGATGGCCGTTGGTGCTGAATTTAGCGCGCTTACAATTTCGTATCGGAAATTCTCTAACCACTTCGAAATCGTCAATTAAAACCACCATATATCTTAGTTTGTCAGAGAATCCCACTATTGCAAATAGACCTGTAATTAGGTAAGAATGCATGTTCATGTAGATTTATCTATCTTTTTATGTTTAATATGAACTGGCGTTAATGGAACATATATTTTTAATCTATTAGGAATGTCTCGACCACCGAAACTCTTTAAATAGAATCGAGTCTCCTCGCTTTAAAAAGTCTCCTGTCAGAGTGAGTGACTTGTAAAAATACAATTTTTTTCTAAAATGAAAGTCACACTTAAAGAAGCATTCTTTATGAGGTGTGCTCGAAGTAAATCTCGAGTTGAAGAATGAATAACACAAAAAAAATACCTGTAGGATGTAAAGAAACACAATGAATCTCCTCTTGATACAGCTTTATCAATTCCACATCATCAGTCATGTAGTTCCAGATACGAATACTTTTGTCCTGCTCTCCAGACGTCATGAAAATTGGCTTCCAGGCGCACATTGACAACGAATTGATTCGTCCGTAATGCATGGCTGGACCGAGCTCTATGAATGGTAGCTCTGGATGCTGAAAAAGTTCCCAAAGCTATATTATAACAAGATTAAACAGAATAATAAGTAAGATTGATAATACCACTGAATCGAGTACTCATTATCTGTCATTGAGAGACATTAAATGCAGAAATCGTACTATTTGCACAGTAGAATACAAACCAAAAAAAAATATATGAACTCAACGTCATAAAGAGGAAAGAAAGTTACAAAAAACTATCTGATATAGTTGTATTCAAAAACTATGAGTCCAGCATGAAAAAAATTTAGGCTCCAAAAGGCTTATCTTTTTTTTACACGCAAAAATACGTACCTGTAACATATGCAGCCCAAACAACTTAACGTAATATAGTTGAATTCTCAGCGTTGTGATAAGCAGTGTTTCCTGATTAGGATCTACTGCAATGTGTTGAATGGCGTCAAGTGGCGACCATATTGGATGCTCTCGAGTGTGTCTGGGACGGTAAGTCGAAATATACAATAATATAACTTTAACAAGCTCATTTATTTTATACTAGAAGATACTCACATACGTTTTAACTTAAACTAAGAAAAAACAGTTCAGTTCAAACTCACTTATAGGAATTCCTGGATATTCGGAAGAGGTTCCTCTTTCTCCAATGATGAGGAGTTTCCTTCTCAAACATGTGCACGTAACCCTGGCCACACGCGTAAACGAATCCTGTAACACCCAGTTTACAACATAGAATGAATAACAAACTTTTTTGACGTTTGTTTTAGTATCATTAAACTAACTAAACTATAATTTACAACATAAACAGGGTCGTATCTAAATAACAACCTAATAAGTAAAGAAGTAAAAAATATGTTAATCATATAAGTAACATAATGTACACTTATGACTCATCAGTAAAGAAATACATATTAATGCTTCTAATTTTACATTTACTGCCAGTTCTCAAATCAAGGGCGTAGAACGGGAGAAAAGGACTGGCAATAAACTCTCCGCCACTCTTTTTAATCGCCAAGTTTTTTGTTTTACAAAATGTTTGTAAGGAGCTGCAACCACTACACCATGTCCCATTGGACATTTTAAGTAATTAATATTAATAACGATGAATGCCTATTTTTACTTGTGCAACTTTTCCGAAATGTATTATGTAGGCGTGCTAAAATTAATGTACTCAAGATGTTCTATTAACATTTAATATAAATGGTGTTATAATTAGTAAATTGATAACCTTTAGGAAAATTAACAAAGCAAGTTACAGGGTGGCTTGAACTATCTGTGGAGCTCTGATCACTGCTCGCGTCTTGTTTACTCGATACACTGGCCTTGTCACCTTCCTCGGCACTGTATTTTTAATATCTAGGTGTTAATGTAAGTAGCAAATGTATACAACGTTTTATATGTAAATTTATGGCGTTTAAATATTTGTATTTTTGTAATTTATTAATATTGCGCAATGGAACTGGAAGGCATAAGTATGTTTCCTGAAAACGAATTTTACTTAACACTAGCTATTCTTTTTTAACACGCACATATATTTGCGTTATAATAAGAGAAAAAGACTTAAGGTAATAATAATAAACGAGTAATAATGCAAATTATGACTAGCTTATGTCAAAATCTATAACTTTCTGGCATAGGAACGGAAGTCGTAGTTTCAGCAAGTATTGCAAGTCAAATTCAAAAATCATTTATTCATATAGGTAACAAAATGTACTCTTATGAACGTCAAAAAATAAATATATATGAAATGCTTCCAATTTTACATTTACTTCCAGTTCTCAAATCAAGGGCGTAGAACGGAAGAAAAGAACTGGCAATAAACTCTCCTTTAAAAATATTTTTACACAATGTTTGTAAGGTGCTGCAACCATTACACCATGTTCCATATGACATCTTAAGTAATTAATAATAATAAAATAAATTAAAAACAAAGATTTCTGAATGTTACCCAAAATAAATTAAAAACAAATATTTCTGAATGTTACCCTAAAGTCTTTCTAAGACGTCATTTACCTTTTTAACCAATTTCATAAGGTAAGGGTACAGCTTCTCAATTTGAACTTATTAAAACACTGCACTATTTTAATTGAATTTAAATGCATCTTATACGTAATTTCTAAAGATTGAAAAGAAGTTTGAAACTTACTCAGCCTCAACCTTTTTAAGCGACATTTCCATAACTTCCGATGCCTGGAAGATGCAATTTTGTCTCAATTCGCCATTTTCCACTACCATTATAGTCCCGGTGTCCGTCCCAAACATTATGCGATCCGGTGTTAACCACATACAACTTGTTATAACAATCTATTGATAAAAACATAAGCTTAAAACAATCATATTTGTACGCACAACAATATATAAAGCACATTGTACTTGAATGTTGTCATTAAATTTATCAGAAGATCGCATACTATACTGTTCTTACGAGAATGATGTTTATTTGAAATGAATTAATTTTGAATTAAAAGTTCAGGACGCTGTCTGTGTCTTCAAACTGAAACTATTTTTATATCACTCTTTCGTTAAATCACATCAGGCCGAGAATGAATCATCTGCGCAGTGCGCACACGCTTCGCAGGATAAACATTTAAAACGATTTCATCAAATACTACTTACATTTTCTGCCTTACACCAACCCCATTGCCGCCAAACTGTTTCGGCGACGTTCATAATACGAAATGTGTAAGGACCAGTTATAACAACAAGAGTGGCATCAGCTGGATTACATTGTACCTTTAAAACAAAATGTCCTATCGTCAATTCATTAAAAAAAGCATTACGTGTAACGGGAAATGCTCTATTGCTGTAAGCTGTTTTGAGTTAATCAATAAACCAAAATGCGTATTAAATTTGTTTGAAATAGCAAAACGTAACTTGTGGCATCCTGCCCCTAATAAAAAAGGTTTTAATACACTATAAACCATTAAAAAATACTTAATTGAAAGAAGTGGCCATGAGACCTAAATATCGGAAGGCCAGAACTATATTATAAGTCCGCAAAGATCATCATCGTACTTACACTCTCAACAATACCTTGCCCGCTAGGATTCTGCGCCTTAGCGTGACTCTCAACTTTCCCTTTATCCCAGTTATAGTAATACAAATACCAATCTGGCTCTCCTGTTATTGCGACTAGGTATTTTGAATCAAACGTAAACTGAACACATGCAAATTCCCTGGCTGTGGAGTTTTCGAATGGAACGGTTAGTAACTTGCGTCGCTTATAAGTTGTTAGATCATAAATTGTTATGTAAGGCTTTTGTCCCTCTTCAGCTATTTCATTAAGAGCCAGCCATCGCCTGAAATATCAAAACGGGTGTAATAATGATACATTAAAGGCTTTGACTTAAGATTTGAGTTTCATTCTTTAAGGAGTTTAAAGATCGCGATGCTTCTTTTCCCAATTATTCTTGGAATAAATATACCTATAGAAAGAACACATTGCTGCATTACCCGCATTTTGGTATAGGATAACCTTACAGGGAGGTAATAAAAATCGTATTAAAAATGTACATATGTGAATTTATATAAATAAATTTTTGCCATAGGTACTGCTTGTTACGAGAACCAAATAATATATAAGGCTTAAGTATAAAAAAACTGTATTTAATTTAAATCTATGCCTATGATTAAGTCGTAAACATTTTTAAAGCTTTCAAAGGCTTACCTATTCGGCGCTAATACCAATGATTTAATCGGTTTATGTTTATCCTGTAAACGGATAAACTTTTGTTTCTTCTGAAGATGATTATGAATAACAATAACACCGCCAGCAGGATAAATAATCTCCGAATCTGTTAGGTAGTGTGCATTGTATCTAAAACAATAATAAAAATTAAGATTTAATAAGGATTAGCGTATAATTTTGCTTACATCGTATTTTTATTTACGTGACGTGATTAACCATAGTAGGTACAGACAAGGACAAAGAGTTCTGATCTAGTCGTTATAGTTAATAACGTAGTCATAAAGTTATTACCGTTTTATTCGTGATTATCTTCTTCTTCTTAATATATATAAATTACGTGTCACGTTGTTTGTCAGCTATTGACTCCTAAACTACCAAACCAATATCAATCAAATTTGCACACCGTGTGTAATTTGTTCCGACTTAAAAGATCTAAATCTAAATTTATACCCGCAATATTATTTTATTGCAAAATATTTGTTTATTATTTGATAGTCACAATTCTAACAGATGGCGTTGTGTTGAATGTACCAACGTTTCATATAAGCTACAATTTAATGGCATAACCACCAAAAAAGCATGGTGGTCCCCATGACTAGTGTTCTCCTACCGTATCCCTTGAATAGGTTACTACTATGTAATATAACAAAAATCTTAGCCACAGCAGCGCTTGGCCGAGTCTGCTAGTATAGAATAAGTTTCTTCGATTAATGGACTATTCAAAACAAAAATATTTTTTCAATTCGTAAGAGTTCTTGAGAGATAAGCCTCTAGAACCAAACAAACCCTTTCGCTTAATATTACTATATGTATAGCTCAGCTACGAAATTTACTACGCGATTACTTAACGACTGTAGTGAGGATGCATGTCTGTGAAGCTCTTAATAAAGCCTTGTAATAATAATCAATTTCAACAGGTTTGAACTTAAATAGAGCCTAGAAAATACAAACACTTACTGAATGTCTGTACGTAATCCATAATAAACTCTCGCTGATATATGAGGCGGAGTATTTACCGCCATTTCGTACTTCGATCTGCTTTTAAAATATCTTCAAACGCTTTCTTGGAAGTTGACACAACGATGCTTATAAGCTGCCGTTGTAACTATGACAACGTTATTGTCTTCGATTCTAGAGTCAAACAGGTATATGGAAGATACAAAGTAGGTCAAATATCGAACGAAGAAAATAAAATTGCCGTAATCGATAGGTTACTGACTTTTTATTAAAGGGCTAGACTTATTATGTGTATTTTAGTTACAAATCTAGTAGAATCTATTTTCTGTTTGCTTCGCTGTAAACGTATTGCTAATAACTGAACGATATGAAAGTTCATGGAAATATATTACAGAGATATCAATATCAGACAATGTTGTTAGCTTCTTCTTTTCATACTCGAGGGTAGCGTGGTAGAAAGAAAACTTATGCTATTGGATACAGGAGACATGCCTGTCTTAGGTCGATTGAATTGTGAAGATATCGCCCACGCGGCACCAAATTTCTTGTTAATTATTTTAGGAATCATTGTAAAGAAATATTTACTGTGAAGATTTTGGTTCTTACTCGCACACTGATGTTTTTTGGGTGGCCCTGACCGCAACCGTTTTTGAGGGGTGATTTATGTTCTAGTTGTACTTGTAAAATATTTTTTTTTTAAATTAATTAAACATACTCTGGACTGAAATTTGCTAGGCAACCCATATGGATTATATTTATTGACATATTAAATTATATATAAAATAAGTTTAATTAAATAAGCATCTCGGTGAAGGTCGTTGTATAGCGGGATCTTAGACCATATGTGCGCATTTAACATTCGCTCGAATGGTGAAAGAAAACATCGCTTGCCTTAGACCCAAAAAGTCGCCGGCGTGTGTCAGGCACCTACTTGCCTATTAGATTTAAAAATGATCATGAAACAGATTCAAAAATCTGAGGCCCAGACCTAAAGATGTTGAAGCACCACTGATATATTTTTTATTTTATTTATAAATATGTAAGGGGTTAATACTGGTGCGAAGCAAAATGCGCATTATTTTACTCAATGTTTGCCATTTAACTCGAGATGTATGATTGGTGCTCAATGTCATCTGTAGTAGAACATCCTATTTGCAATTTCCGAGGTAAGTCACAGTTTCCTTTCGTCGCACACGCCGTAATCTTTATAATACTCGAGTTACTTGACATTTTTCTTGCATGTACTGGAATTAGTAATAACCTAAATCATTAACAAATAATTATTGAATAATACAATTTATTAGCGGTTGTCATTCCTATCAAAGTTACCCAGACACATTCTGAAGATGTTTCACATGTCACAGTTGAACAATGCCTTAGCTTATTTAATTCGTTTAATTATAGTGTATAGGATTCAAATCTCGGCGAAAAATTATTATGATATTTTACTTTTCTATAAGATGCAATGCATACAGTTCTGCCTTACATGTCGAAACTAGTATATATATCTAGAATATTTTGCCGAATGTTTCTAGAATTCTTTAGTTAACATATCATGGTATCACTTATTTAGTGTTATTAATTATACATATAATATGTACTTTCTAAGTTTTATTTTAAAAAATAGCTCCACTTTCACCGTAAAATATCAGATGTATGAATGTTAACCTAGTAGGTGAAAATCGTAGAGATTTATATTAAATCCGTATAATAAGTTGGAATAAGGTCAAGGAAGTTTGTAACGCCGCTAATCGATGGCTAATATGAATGGTAGAATCTAGACTTTACACCGGTCCAGTGCTCCGGTTTCACTTATTACTTTTATTTGCACAGCCTGCTTACAAAGAATATACATTGTAATGTGTTTTTTTTTATATAATAGGGGGGCAAACGTGCTTGCGGGACGACCAAAAAGTCAGTCTTCGCAGCCCATAGACACCCATTTTTAGTGGAGTACACTCGATTTTTAAACGTTTGGAGGTCATATCTCTGAGGGAAGACCCCCACCGGGTGTCGATTCCACAGTTCGCTGTTGTCAATGTATTGCAAAGCATATTGGCAGAATATTATACAAGCAAAATTCTAATTACTTAACAACAATTTTAGTCAAGACAAGGTTAGTTAATTTAATGAGTAAATAATTACATTAAATATGTTTTTAAAATTGAATGCACCTTTATTAGTTGCGACTAAAATTAAAATGTAATTATTGATTACGTAAGTAATTACTTGGTAATAGTAAAAAAACCCTCCGCAGGTAATAAATTGTATTTCCTATTTTCCCTTTTTTATTAAACAATTAATTCAATACATATCTAATAATATTAGGCTTATAAGTAACAAAGTTAGTTTTTAGTTAGATTGTAAGCGTATAATGGATTTCCATATAAAAAAGTAATGCAGAACTTTTGTTACAAATTTGAGTTAAAGTTATCGTAACTAATGCTAAAACTACATAACAAAGGTACAATATGATGTTAAAAACTGTTCATATAAGTACATAGTCAACAATAATACGTAGATATTCCAATATTGATAACGATTAATTACCGAGCGACCCAGTCAATGAATTTGCGATATGTAGAGCAATTAACAGTGCATCGCAAGAGCGAATATGAAAACTGTATTTTATTCAACGAGTAACAGATCGCATTTATTTGAAATAAAAGGTTTATTTAATTTTTCTAATCCATGTTTCCATTACTTTTATTTAAATTATTACAAAAACGACGCGTAGCGTTTCGCCAGAAACACATCAGTAGAAGACTGCCCAATTTCTTTCGTGACTTCTATCTAAGATTTATATAGAGACAATGATTGGATCTTTTGTTATTACAGATATATAAATATATAACAGGTTCATGAAGGAAGCTGAATAAGATAATCAAAAGTCAATCATTAGAGCTATCGCCACAACCCGTACCGTACGTAGTATTGGAAGACCTGTCATAATGACACATATCGGCAAACCTACCAACCCGTAACAACGATTATTTCGGTGAAAATGGACCCAGTACCTCTGGGTTGTAACCCGTGTGCTAATTTAGCAACGAAAGTAGGATGGAGGATGGTAGTAAAGAAGTACAGTGTCCAAATATTGATGCTTAAACTTTTTTGTTTTGCTTTACCTCCGAAGGGTAATTTGCAGACTATCTTATATAGAGGGACCAATACGCAGGCAGCAATAAGCGCAATACAAGGGACTTTAGTAATATAAAGACATAAATTGTCGCCTTGTTAAATTGACAGAGGTCAGTGACCAGTCTATTCATTTATTGATTTCTTCAATATTATATGATGGTTATCTCTACCACGCATTATTCCATTGCGAATGTGTTGATTGTCATAATGAATACGTTACAGAACAATGTCTTTGACGTTAATTAAATGAACAACAGAACAAAAACAAAGACTGACTCAGATGTTTATCTCGCGATAATAATAACTTTCACACATTCATTTCCCCACTTTGCATCTGTCCCCAATCCTTTCAAATACTGCATATAGTTATATCTAACCATACCTTACGATTTTACGATCCCATGTCAAAGCTAAACACTAGTAGATTTGATAAAGCGTCTAGCAAACATACGGTTTTAACTCTATACATTTTGGTATCATTAATTTATAAATGTTTCAAGCGAAGTTCAATAGAAAATTCCATTTTGAAATCATATACCTACATACCACCAAAGACTTTACTTTTTAAATGCAGGATCAATATAGATTCAAAAATAGAACTCTGTCGATAAGAACCACTACTCAAGGCTCGTAAATTGATTTGCTCTTATGTGTATGTACCAGTAAAACATTTAGTATAGCGTGATCGTTTTAAATAGATTTTGTGTCATCAAACAGTGGCATCATACAAACAAATGTATGCTCAGGATGTGATACGCATTGTTAACATAATAATGATTATTTAAGATTCCAATACATTTCAAGACAAGAAGATCCTTAGGTGATTTTCGAAGAGGAAAAATAGGCATAAACTTTAGCTAGAATATAAATGTAACAGTTACCACGTTACAGTATTTTATAAAGTAATTATATTTTCGATTTTTCCATTGTACAAATTGCCTTTCATTTCTTGTAAGCATTCTAACGCGACCTTTGGCTCTTGGAAGGTGACGATTCACCGCTGACGTCAGGAAAAACTTGAACTAACAACGTGGTGTTTACAATTTTCTATTGTCTAACCTAATTTCTCCCGAACACAATTGAGAACTAATCGCCAAGCAACAAGAATTCTTGTTCTTAATAACCATATTAAGTATTATGTAGCTCTAAAACAGTAATTAATTTGTAAGCTTTATATACGAATAAATGTATAAAATTAACAGTTTATATATATCTTTCTCGTTGAACGCATGTGTATATCGTGAAAATCGTTTAATAATTATGAGATCGCTCATAAAATTGTTTATAAAACTACCTATTTATCTGTGCTGTTTTGATAATGTTGTAAAGTGTGACTGAGGATAGTTACGCGGCTCAGAGTTAGTGCTAACTACCTCGAAGTTTCAACTACAAGTAGTGTGCCTCCGAACGTGCGAGGAGCACGGACTTATTTTCCGCCGCGGAAAACAAACGCAATTATCTCAAAGTGATAACAGCTTGCTATCAGTGCGTGATAACTAACCAGTGATATAAGATAAAACCAATTGGTCGACGCCTGTTCTGTGTAACCATTATGTAAAATTAAAGTGGTAAAATGACGACCATGGCTTCCAGAAAGACCATATCTATCCACGATTATCCGGAGCACCTGAATCCCTTCCGAGAAGACGATAATCACAATAAAATAAGGTTCTGGACAATAGGACGAAAGAGATCTAATAGCATTAATTTCACGGGGATTAAGGAGTTGAAAAATTCTTGGTAAGTTTCCGTGAAGATTTTATTAACTAATAACCAATTTCGGAATATAATTGCGGTATATGATATCTGAAAAGTAATGTAATACAAATGTTTAAATAACAATTACATCAACCAGATGTCGAAAAGGGAAAATTTGTGCGGTTTTTGACCGCACGAAGGTAACTTTGGTTAAGTAAGCATTGTTCAAAGGTTTAATGTTTGTACACGGTAATGTGTCCGGTTATTAATAACTGCAGTATGCGTCATCTTAAATAATGTTTTATGGACAACCTTGAATAATGAATAATTTGAGACGTTGTTAAAATTGTCCATGTTTTATATTTGCCTCACCCACTATCTTTTAATAAGAATTAAAATATCAATGTTTCACATTTTCACATTTCATATTATGGAATCACAAATAAAAAAGGGAACAAGTACTTAATGAGTCATGTGTTGCGAAATTGTTTGTGTCATACTCTAATAAATCTTATATAGCAAATGAGCTTCATATAAACTATATATTTGATTCAACTATAAATCAACAGGCAATATATCACTGCATTAACGGACGAAGAATATAGAAACACTGAATTATGTTGTGATTTTTTAAACGTTCTGTCAAATCTGCTAAACAAAGCGTTTATTTACCATACTAAGTAAGGTAAGGTACGAAACGTACGTTATAAGTAACGTACGTATCCTAAAAAAATCCTAACAATGTCTACATCTTTATTTAAATAAAATTATTTCTTTTGAATAATGCACCACGCTTGAACGACAAACAAGATATTTTGTTCAAGTATACCTACATGTAACTTTTAAATATACATATGCATTATGCACGTCTTGAAGTTACGATATTTATAGAGTTGATGTCATTTTATTAGCCTCTGCAAACAAAGGAGTACCCCGATATCGCAAATTACATATTCAACATATAAATGTATTTCAAAGTCACCGTTCAAGAGGGCCAGGGTTAAGGACCCAATAAATATAATTTTAAATAATATACCAGAGCGGGCCTGGTAGAGCATGACTAAAAAACACCTGCATAGAAAGTATGAGTTTCATAGCCTCAGTACTTCTGCTCACAAACCTCTTTCTTATTCCTCAGTAGTAACTACTACTACTCAAGGTTTATCATTGCGAAGAGAAGATTTTGTTTTAATTTTCATCGGTAAATACAGATTTCATTCTTCTAGTGTCTACTGACCAATATATTATGAATTTAATGAAAAAATCTATAATATATATTTCTTAATATGTACGGGCTGTTTAAGATGTCATAGTTTGTCTATGTGAGACATGCATTAGGGAAATACACGTTATCTTTCAAGACTTTAGGCCCTTTCTGCACTGCTCCGGTCCGGCGTCGGAAGCCGGAATGAGTCATTAAAAAAATGTCGGAAAGCCGGATTGCGCTTCTTCACTATATCCGATCCGACAATAACCTATACTTGTATATTTATCATGCAACACTGATATAAACTAAAACCCATATACTTTATTTTATTAATAAAACGTTCTACATTCTGATTTTTTATTGCCTGGCTAGTTTATTACATTTTTTTTATATTGTCTATCTTGAAATATTATAATCTACTTAATAAATAGTTCACTAATACTTAATGATATAATATAACTATAAATAAATAAACCTATGAATAATAATTTATAACCTCTTGGATATACTTGGACCGATAAAACACAGCGTTCCGATCTAGCAAGTTATCGGATCGTTAAAAACCGGATGCCGGAGTAGTGGAGAAGCACGTAAGTACTGTTGTAAGTTACTAAATCGGATCGGTAATTAACGTTAGCCGGACCGGAGCAGTGGAGAAACGGCCTTAGGGTTAAAAACTAACTTAGCAACGCAAACGGAAATGGATATGGTTGTTCCTGAACGTGTCTTGGCAAATGTCCAAAGATTTCATTAGGTTTATTTTCTGCAGGATCTGTTTGTTTAATTAGGTACTTAATGTAATATGCAATTGATGTTTCTTAATGCATTTTAAATGAACCCATAATGTTTCCTTACAAACCTAGTGCGTTTAAGATTTTTCGAAGAAATTCGTAGATTGGTAACATTGATTTATTTGTGCATTTAAGACCGAGGTCTAGTGTTCCGAGTCCCAACAAAATCAATCTTAGGTAAGATGCTCTACCACTACACAAATTTGTTTTTTGCACGTAACGTTCATAAACCATCATGACCTTCACCTCTCAAAACCGTAGAACTAGAAACGCGTATACTCTCATTACAGAAGTACTGTAAAACCTTGTAAATACACGTAATTATATATTCTTATGGTGAAATTTTATTCATCAGTGCATGTCCTCCTACTACTAATGGTTGTTTAAGAAAATAAGTAAATATTTACTTTGCTACCGAAGAAATTCTTGCACAAAATATTGCGGCTGCGTCAACACAATATACACTAAATATTAATATTTGGTATTAACCAGGAACTTAACTAGATTTTTTTTTTTATTGCACAGGTAAATCTAAATCTTACATCTTTTCCGTCTCTATGCGGTAGAATACGAAATGTAGCAAATGGTTGCATGCGAGTTCTATTGATTTTCCGTGTGAGTTTCAGTTTACGGAAAAGGTTTCCATCAATTAAAATTATATAAATAATCTGTTGTGGCCTTCATATTCATTCAGGTATATCTTATTACTAAACTAAATGGCAGTTTATTGATATTAACTGCATGTGTGCGCCGTAATTTAATACACAGTAAAAGCTAGTTGTATATATTATATACACGCGTTCATCGAATTTTGCACAATTTCAATGGATTTTTTTACGTATTTTCTACTAACATGGTTCTTACTTCTAAATTACTACATCGGTGAAAGTACGATAATTTAATGCAAAACCAAAATTGGATAGAGATTCATCCTAATGAATCTAAGATAACCATTATAAATTAGAAACCGAACGAATATGCCATGACTATAAGATTAGGTTTTATAGCATATTGTTAAAGTAATTATTTACTGTAATGATTCATTGTGAATTCCTAAACACTGGAAAGTGGGTCACTGTTTGGTTAGAGCTGCTTCAGGCATTCATTATCACTATATTTGCCTACATTTGGAAGGTCCTAGCCTCGGCAGCAACATACTTCGAAATGGGGTAAATCAAACAAAACTGGCTTAAAATCAACGAAAAATAATAATTTAATAAATAAGTAGCATTTCCCGAGAGAATGCAGCCATCGCCTGTGATTTACCAATGTCTACATCTTTATTTATATGCATTTATATAACAAATAAGTTTGCTGATTATGTAATAAGGCAAAACCTGGCAAAGCAATCACTGTTTGAGTCAAATCTAGTCATTACTGCGATATCGTTTTATTAACAAAGAACAACTTCTAAATGGCGTAAATCAATCAAAACTGCCTTAAAATCAACGAAAAGTAATAATTTAATCAATAAGTAGCATTTCCAAAGAGAAGCAGCCATCCCCCGTTTTTACATTATCTACATCTTGATTTATATGCATTTATATAACAAATAAGTTTGTGCTTTTTGTGATTATTTAACAAGGCAAAACCTGACAATGCAATCAATGTTTGCGTCGAATCTAGTAATTTCTGCGTTTTCGTTTTATTAATAAAAAAACAACTACACATAATATTCAAACTAAAACTTAACATTTCAATAAGAACTTCACACGGGTCAGGAGTTTGAGGCTGTCACTTACGTCATATTCGAGTTGTTTTAATTGCATATAATTATTATAATTATTCCGTTATCGTTATTGAAGGATAAAAGAGCAACTTCAATAACAGGTCAAATCACGTATTATCGTACGACCTTGTTCGATTTAATGTCACTCTCACGTTGACGTATCGCAGTCATATTTAACTTATACATGTTAAACCATGTTGTTTTGCTTAAGCGATGTACTGTTATAATGTGTATAATATTTAAACAGTTAGAAGGGAAAACTAACATTAAAAGTTTGCGTACCTTGCTTCTTGTTGTCTTTAAGCTTAAAAATACCCGGTTGATATTCCCGGAGAAAGAGCGAAGTCTTCAATTGGAAGGTATACGTTACGAGAAAGACATTTACATTTTTATTAAATTACTAGATACTCGTTTAGTTATCACAATTTTACAAATTATTATATAAATCTCGATTATTTTAGTTTATTTGACACGATCCCGTAACAAATGTTAAATCACGTAGTAATCCGTTAAATGGAATTTTAAATTGTTCTGACTATGACGTCGGCCTTGCAAGCATCTGCTATATGTTTATTTAGGTTCGCACGCTTATCTCATCTTCATTACACATATAGAGCAAGATGTTAGTCTCATACAATGAATGTATGAAAAAATTAAGGAAGACTCAAAAATTTACAAATTTACTTGCCTATTAGGGAATAATGATCTCAAAATAGATACCGAAATCTGAGGCCTAGAGAGGTTTTAGCGCCACTGGTTATTATTATCATATTATTTTTTTATTATTGTTGACTTCAACATATTTAAAATAAACTAGACGGTCTTATATATGGAGAGATGGTTGATCATAGATAAAGAACAGCTGTTATTAACTTAGAGTCCATAGTCATCCGGGACAGGATATGAAATACAAATGACCCACAAATAACCTTTCCAATTCATCGAAATAATAGAGTATAATATACTAGCTCATATATGTATGAAGCTCCAAAGGCCTCCGTGGTATAGACAACAGACTCGTTTATGCGTCCGCTACATCATGTCTTGTTTGCATGGATCAAGTATTGAACCTGACCAACATCGTAGATTTTTGCGTTACCTCACGATACGTACAAGACCTACGTTCCGGAACTTAGACTTGGCAAGTTCTTGTTAATCTCATACTTATTTCTATAAGAAACAAGTCGTTGATGTGCATTGTGCATCTCGTATATGCACATCAACAGTATCTATCATATCATTTATAGTCATAGTATTTTTACTATAATTATTTGTTTTTGAGACGTTCTCTTTGAACAACAAGAACTTACAAAAAACAAAAACTAGAACTTATTTTGGATTTAGTTTACTTTAATATCATATAAACATAATTTGAAAGCGTGTCCCTAATTTCAGTTAAAAAGTAACAAATTCAACTGCATATTATTCTGACAGCATGAAAATTAACTATTTAATTTGTGTAGTTACTCAATTCTTTAAACCAGAAGAAATCAATTGAAAAGTAGGTAAAATACGTTCATTGTTTGTAACATATCATACATTGATACACGCAATCAATTTGGTCACGGACATAACCGACTGAGGGCGTTCGAATATTTAATAAATTAACGGAATTTCTTATTGTTAGACTCTTATTTCGAAATGTTATGTTATTTGTTATCTATTGTCTTGTCTTTGCCTCTTTCCAAATGGTTAGTAAATTATTTTTAGTAACATATTATATTTTATCCTTGCTATTTTATATATAGACATACGTAGTAAGGCGCATGAAGGTCCTGCTTAGCTCTTCTTAACCTTCAAAGAAATATTAACTGTTGTAGTTAACTATTATATCTATACGTGTATATGGTAGATGCGCTTTGGTGTCTAGGGCCATGAAGGATTGTACGTAATAATTTTATGATCTACCTCTGATATAAAAAGATTTGATTATTGAGACCTTTTTAAAATCTCTTAAGTAAAACACATGTATCTAGCTTACGTGTCTTATAATTTTTCTTCTCTTGTTTCAAGCTTCTCCTCATAAATTAACCATTCTTCTGCGATATTATTGTTAATATTTATTGAAGTAAATAGTTGCTAAAAATAAACGTTATTGGGTTATCAGGGCACCTAAAGCTACCTTTGGGTTCTCGCCCGTTAATATACCGATCCGTCACGGCACAATTGTGACCGCTCAAGTGGAATCAAGTGCACTAAACTTCCATTACTTTTGTCAGAGTTACGCCTACAGGCATCCGCTCACCGGACTGTGGGATCTTCTTTCTCAACAATGAAAATTGGACGCAAATATAATAGCGCAATTTTTTCATTTAATCCTGAACATTTTATAATACCACATTGTATTTGAATTATGTTGAGATGTTACCAGAAAGGTATATTAATTACCTATCTACTACTGAGTATTACTTGCTGTTACCAAGAAACGGGTGCGGATAAAAGGTTTCATTTATTTTATTGTAACCGCTCTTCCACGAATTTCCTTTACGTCGCTTAAATTTAAATTAAGATTTACACGGAGATTAAGAACGTGTAAAATAACATAAGCTGAATAAATAAGAAATACTTTAGGAATTATTTTTCAACTTAAACAGTCTAAAAATTATTCATATGAATGCGTAGAAAAAAATTCTTGAATTTTATACTAAAATAAGAGATGCTACTAGAATCCCACAACTTAGGTTCACACGTGCAAAATCATTATCATAGCATAATCTATAAAT